>JAMLFY010000008.1:17610023-18004523 GCA_030441495.1 Dalbergia oliveri
CTAACAAATATAGTTTTTGCTCTAGTGATAAGTACTTGATCCAACAATACACAACATCAATAAGAATTGCAAACAAGGAAAAGAACAAGGCTTGGGCCACTTACGCCGTCTGGCTGGTGCAATGAAGGGAATCCTACTAGGACTACTAATATGGCAAACAATTGCAGAAAGTGTAAGCTCATCCCCGTCCTCAAGTGACAAGCCATGAAGTGCCCATTTAATGGCTCCTGCATTGAAGCCTCTTGATGCATTCTGGAACACCACAACTCTCTGTGATTCTTTAGACATGATCAACAAACACTCTTGGTTTTTTAAGTCCACTTCAACTTTCAACACAATATGTTGCTCCAAAAAGTTCTTACGGTCCAAATATTCCCACCCCAACAGTGTAACTTGATGTCCTTGATCGTTGTATGTGCCTGAAAATTGACGTTACATAATGAGAACAACCAAAAAGCAACCAGTTGTGAAATCCAGATTGGACAGCTATGACGGTTCATGGGAATATGAATGACTAGTGAAAGATATATAAACAAGGATTGTAAAAAAATTTTACAATTCATCTAATCATATAATGATATATAAATAAATACGGTTACTTCCATGTTACTTAAAAAATTATATAAAAGAGAAATTGATTGGATAATGGTGTAAAACTCCTTTACACAATTTATCAAAATTAAACTCTATAAAATAAAAAAAAGAGGTTCCAGAACCAGAAACAAGAACAAAATAAGGATTTAGATATGAAAAATAGAAGATATGAACTTTCAAATGCCAAACCCGTATTTCTATCCGAGAAAGTTACCGAACGCTAGCTAATAGTTCAATTCCTGGAATTAATCAAGTTGGAAATGGTCATTGGTTCTTTGGTACGAGAACATGATTTTATTAACCATTTTTGCCAATATTTTTATTATTCACGTTTTTTCAAAGAATGAAAGCTCAAATTAGTCTTCAAAATAATTGTAAGACATCCATGAAGTTTAAAGTACGAAAATTACAAAAACATCATGAATTCATTCATGATAATGCTACAGGTTAACTTCTATGATAATTTGTAGTAGTTTGTCTTGTGCCCTTGTCTGGATCATTTAACTACAAAACAAACTGTAATGAACCATTCTGCTGACAAATCAATTTTAATGAACAATTCCACTTATAAGATAAAGGTTCATTTTTCTTGATTATATCGACGAATATAGGAAAATGGTATATACGTCAGGTGAATCATTCCGCTTTTGATGTGAAGGTTCATTCGCTTGATCACATAACAAAAGAATTAGAAATCAATGAGCACAAATGGATAACATTTGAAGTGCCTCGGCAATATCATCAAGCAAGACAATGTACATATCAATAATCAACCAATAATACATACAAATACAAAATTAGGGACATTTGTCTTCCTATGGTTGATCCATCAATTACTATAAATTGCAAATCAATCAATATCAATAACTAATAAAAAAATCAATCAAGGCATATTATTACAATCATTGCTTTCAGTTTTAAAATAAACAATCAATCAATTATAAATTTAAGATATCAATCAATTTTAAAATAGAATTTGTGGCTTTCAAATTTGTTTTTTTTATATATTTTTCTTTTAATTTTTTTTAAGCTTCATGTTCTTACTCTATCTTCCTGTAAGCTTCTTTCACTCATTTTTATTCTCATAATATCTCTTTTCATTTTTGTTTTCTACCATCTGCCCACCAAACGCTTCATTTTCTTCTACCCATGTATTCCTCTCACTTTCATGATTTCCTATACACTGTACAATTCAATATTTTTTCCCTGCACATTGTGAATTCTCTTCTCGTTTCTTTCCATTTGATTCAACTTCTTTTCATTTTCGTTATTTTTTTATTCTTTCTCATGGTATGATGTTATTTATTTATTTTTTTATAGAGTTCAATAGCCATAGCTTCTAGGCGTACTCTATCAAGCAACAATCGTGAACCCCTGTTTGAATTCATGATTTTTACCAAATCAAACCATGTGCATACATGTTATTCTTTTAACTATTTTGTTTATTTTGATTAGCCTATGACTATGTCACGGGTAGTTAAAAGCTCTGCAACAACATTAATTAGTAAAAACTATGTGGAAATACCATCTCAACACAAATTTGTAGCCCCTCAACCTTTAAAACCATTAGATTTATTTATTACCAAGTCCTAAGCATATGAAGATCATCCTTATATTGAAAAGCCTCAATCCTTATTAGTCCTCCATAGAAAAATAATGGTTTACTTTAGATAGAAAGACCATGTATAAGCATATTTTCTCAAAACCCTTTCATTACATACCAATCCATACACAAAAAACCTGAGTTTTTTATGAGTTTATTTTAGTTGACATTGAATCCATAGAAGTAACCTATATACTTGATAAAAAAGACCCAAATAGAATATCTCATTCCAAGATAAAAATCCTAAAAGTCTTAACCTTGAAAGAATGGAACTAGAGCCTTTTCCAAATAAAAGAATTTAGTAGAAAATTCAAGCCTCCTCATTATATTATTTTGATTATATAGAAGCCTGGTATCACATGTTATACTTCTCTCTAAGCCCTCATTTATGGTTCTTTTGATTTAGAAAGGGAATCTCCTTATAATCCCCTAAATGATTTCTCAAATGGTTTTTAGACTTTGATCCAATACCCACCATTTTTCCAAAAGAGGCCACTATGAGATATGAATATTTTAAAACTAAGACCTTATTTGTACAGAAATGAAGTTAATCTCATTTGTAGCGTCCTTAGGAGTAACCTGAATTATGCAATGAGATTATGATTTAGCTAAAATGGTAGAAGATACGAGCATTCAGTATTTAGTTCAGAGTCATTAAAGTTAGATGGTGGGAAATTTTTTATTAACAAAACTACTAAATTCACCTTCTAAAATTTTGTGTCGATCAAATTAGTTCATGTAAAAAAAAAAACTCTCAAATTGGTCCCTGCAAAATTAAATAGTTGACAAATTAGTCCTTAAAAAAACTCTCAAATTAGTCTCCAAAAGTGAATTATCAAACAGTTAGTCCTCCTTACCTAACTTATTCAGGGATAGATTTACCGATTTTTCAATTTTGGGGGACCAATTTATTCGATTTAAAGTTTTTATTGAGATCAATTTGTCAATTATTCAATTTTGTAGGGACCAATTCGAGAGTTTTTCTTTTTACAGGGAATAATTTGGTCGACGCGAAATTTTAGAGAGGTGAATTTGGTAATTTTGTCTTTTTTGTTTAAATCTAATTAGTAAAAGTGCTATTGACGCATGAATATCTTATTTGCATAATAAGAAAACTAGTTCCTTGGAAGGCCAAGCATTTACAACCATATCTAATAAGATAGAATTTGAAAAAGAGACCCATTCCTGGCACAAAAAAAACAATTATTAGCAACACTAGCCGTAGTCACATCAGAAAGAAATGTAAGAACAATTAAAAGTCATATCAGCCAAATCAGAAGAAGATGAAGATATCAGTTAGTTTGGGCCATTATTTTGAAGATCCTGAAGACTAGTATAACTTTTGAAGAAAAGAAGAATTGTAATAATAAAGCAAGTGTCGATAGCATCCTCCGCAGTAAAAGAAAACCAAGACAAAAATTACCAACATCTCTCAATAGTAAAAGAAGATGATGATCAAGAATCATAAAAGCAAATACCACAGAAGTCAAGACCTATTTCTCCGAGAACGAATTATTAGAGTTCTTCAAATAGGAAAAGTAAAAGGTGATAAGATTAGTAGTTTGTCTCCTAGCCATCATTGTACTAGTTAAGTCACGAGCCATTATTGTGATAGTCAATTAGAACCTCTATAAATGAAGTATTATAAGTAGAAGAGAGGCAAATGAGAAAATACTAGCCTCGACTCACTATCATAAAAACCTTGTATTTTTCCCTCTACTTGTAAAATTCTCAACATTCAATTGCATCTCCAAGGTTTCCAAGTTTTCAAGCAAAATATTTGTAAGTTTTCTATACTTAAAAGTTTTCTATGGTTTATAAAAATAGAATTAAAAGTTATCTTAAGACCCTTAGGCATGACTAGAGTGAGTATTAAATTTAATAGATATTATTGAAAATGATCTAGTACTTGATCTGTCATTAAGAGCTCAATTATATGAAATGTTTCATACTATAAAATTTTATATTGATATGTGAAAATATTTAGACTATTTGATTCGTTGTTAAATGTATCTTTTGTATTCATTAAAGTTAAGATTAAAGCTCCTTAAACATATTTGGAAGAAAATTTTACAAGAAATTTCTGATTTAGGAAAAAGACAACAAAATTATCCAACTGTTATGAGAATAAATCACCTTTATAATAGCCTTTTTGCTACTGAACATAGAATCAAACTTCTGAGAGAAAATTTACAAGTCCTAACTACATAATTACTCTATAATTTTCATATTTTACTTAATCTTTTCGTAACGATCCACAGCTTTGGTATAAGAGCCTAGGTCATGGGAGGGGCTTTATATATAAACTATTGGATATTAGATTTGAAAGATAGAGTATTTGTGAGCTAAATTGAATTATATACATGCAAATAATTTGTGCGTTAGTCACTCCTTGTTTGTGTGTGTGTGTTTTTTGGGTATTCAACGAAAAGAAAACCCAAAAGAACTAACGACGGAGGAAGATCTGACCAGCACTACCAGTTACTAGCAAGATATGGAGGTCTTCTGGAGGGTGTGACCATTTCCTAAGAGCCCTTGCCTGATTCACGCCATGTTTGGTCAAAGCATAAGCACAATGGTTACCTTCTTTATAAATGCGGATAACCTCTAACATTCCATTACCTCTGCATAATGCTTACAATGTCAGCCAGCAACGCCCCATAGACATGGAATACATTGGTATTCCTAGTAACAAGCCTTCGGGCTTCCTTCGAGTCAGTTTCCAAAGTAACAGTCCTGTAACTGAGTTGCCAACCCATTAGCAGACCAATTTTGATAGCAAACAGTTCTGGGTAAAGAATATCCCTATACCCCAAGTAACCAGAAAAATCATGCATCCAAGAGTAACTTTGGAAAGAATATCCCTCTCTCATACTTGGCCATTATGACCACAGTACATCGACAATTCATTAATTGTGACTCGAAATCGATGAAGAAGCAATTCAATATTCCAAGAACTATTGCCCAGAATAGCTTCATTCCTCCAACAGCAAACCCACCACAAGGTAGCAAGAAAGGCAGGATCAAAATTGTGCTTAAGGTAACTTTCCAAGTTCCAACCAAAGCTTGACATCAGGATTAGAACTTACTGGAGCTAGCAAATCCTATACGGTTCCACAATTGAATAGTAAGGGAACAATCCCAAAGACTGGGTCACATCTTTAGTACCTCCGACACATCTGGAACATGATGGAGAAGAGGCCAACCGTCTAGCAAAGCAAAAAGCATTTGTCAACAGAGCATTGTGTAAGCAAAGCCTTTGCAGGGCCTTCAACATCCAAACCCATCTCCAAGAACCCATATCAACACTAGCAGAGGGCTTAGCCAATCAATTATAACAACTAGAAGCAGTATAAATACTAGCACAATTTGAAGACAAAATCCAACAACCCCTTTCCACACATAAGAATGGTTTAGCTTAGGTTTATTTAGGGACATAGAATCAGTCCCCAAATATTTAGAGATCAGCACGTAGGAGCTTAAGCGACGAGGGTCATTGAGAATATTCCAGACCATTTTCCCCAATAGGGCAATATTAGAAGACGAACCAGAGATAGTGAAGGTGCTCCTGTTCTCCTTCTTTTTGATGAGCAGAAATATCAACCATATTCCACAGATCCCAATTTAAGTGGTGCTCTTGCCTCGGTACTTTGGGAACTCAATCTTTTGTCCAAGCACTATCGTACTGCCATATCAACAATGGCCTCGGGTATTTCAACCATGACTACTGCACATAACCAAGTCATTCTCTCCAAGCCCTCTCCTACACAAGCTTTGAAGGAAATGTCTCCTGACCAGGAATTAAGTTTCCCACAAAGTGACAGTATAAAATTGAAAAACAAGAGACGAACAAATGATCCTGCCACATCATCGACCATTGGTTCTACAACAGTTACAAGTTCATTCAATGAGGATGAGTTGCGGAGGAAACCCAGTTCCCATTTTATGCTTCGTCATGACATCAAGGAGAATGAAAGGTTGAGAAGTGAGTTGGATAGGACTACACTATCCCTGCAGCTATATGAACAACACAAGAAACAAAAGCAACGATCAAAAACCAAGAAAAGGTTAGCCATTGCTTAGTGATGCATATGCTCATAGATCCCATAAAATTTTGTATTTCTAGTTTCATTTGTTTTCATGGTGTCTATCTAGCTCCCCAATTCTTGTTGCTATTAAAGTTCCATTTTTCCAGTGGGTCCTTTAAAACAAGTTCACCACATTTAAGCATAGTTGTAAAAACTGGACTGGTTATCCATCCGGTCAGAGGACCAAGACATCGGTTCACCGGTTTATAATCCAACGTACCAACGGTTTTGACTGGAAAGAAACAATGTAGCGTGTTCTTGATGCTTGCTACTTGTGTGCTGCATTTTTATGGTTAAGCAGTACCTGAATGATTTGAAGGCTTTAAATCCACGATGGTTCCTAAGTACAGCCATAGATTTCATCACAACTTTTGTTGCCTTTGTAAGTTAAGAATCCACATGTCTTGCGGCCCACGAAATTTTTTTCTTTTTTCTCAACTCTTGAAGAGAAAATTACAGAAGAGGAGAGATTTAACATAAAATTTTAGATTTATCAATTTAATTTTGATATATTAGTAAGTTAAAGTGTTCTTATACAAATATTTAATTAGATTTTGATCCATCACCAAAACATGATCAATTTTCGTCTCTCTATTTTAAAAGTCATGATATATTGAAAGATTTGATTGGATTATTTCGTAAAGAATTTTATAATTGGTATGATTTCATATTTTTATTTAAGCTGAGTAAGGCTTAGTTTGGTAGTGTTTTTTAAGGAAAAAATGTTATTCTATTAAGAACACTAGTTAGCAAAAAAAAAAGTTTAGAAAGTTTTTTTTTTGGGTTTTGTGTATTTAAAACATAAAATCCCATCTTTCTAATGTAAATTTATTCCTTTATTTTTTCATTTCCTTAACTGGTTAGAAAAATCCAAGAAGAAAACATGGTTGAAAAGAATTTTTCTTAAACAATGGATTATATCCTAGGAGATTAGTTTTTCTTTCATCTATGAAATAAGGATACGATGGAAACCACAAAATTTCTAAAGGCAAATTATACTAATCTTTTCTAAGATATAGTACTTGTCTGAATACATTCTAAAAGTATTTTTATTCAAATGAAAATGAAAAGTAGAGAATTAAAAGATATTTGATTTATACATGTGTTCACAAAAATTCATTTTAAGATGGAAAAAGGTACTTCTCAGATAAAATCTTATTATTATTTTTATATAAATATTTTATCCAAATAAAAGTCATTTTCTTAAATTTATTTTTGATATACTTAAATCAAACATAAATAAATTCTTTTGAAATATTTTTTTTAAATTAATTATTTCAAAAGTGATCATTCTAAAAGATAAATCAAATGGATCCTTAGTAAAATTCATTTTGACTCTTTTTATTTGTAAAATTTATTCTAAAAACCTTTAAGTTTATGAAATTATTATACTAATATATCTCAAATTTGTGAAATCATTGTGTTGCCTACACTTTAAGAGTATATGTTGGGAGATCAATGTCATCCAAACATCTATAGCTTGTTTGGTTTGTGTCCTGGGACACAAATCCAGAACGATCTCTTATGATGTTTGTTGCCAGAGACGGGGTATAGGGATGGAAAAAATTCTATCAGAGACAAATTTTTTTGTATTTCTCTAAAAAGTGGGGACATGGGGATCAGAAAGAGAAATTAACCCCTTAGATGGCAGGCTCTGGTGGTGGTCTAGCCACTGGTTGATGCGAATCGCTGTCGATCAATGCCAGTCAACTCAGCCTGGCCTCCGGTCAAGGCCACCGCGCGATCAACGCCATGGCCACTGCGTCAACACTGTAGGTCAACTGTTCTATTGTCCTTTCAATCAAGGCGATGCCAGGGACAATGGTTTTATATCTCAATCTCTATTGTCCTTGTATTTTTATTTGTCTCTATATTTCTGCTAGGACAGTAATCAAATGCTATCAAGGATAGCCACACAAACCTTAGTTGATCTGAGGGGAGAATATAGTAATTTGCCCAATTTCTTATCTATGATATTTTCTTGCCTATGAAGTAACGTGCCAAAGGGGCGGGGTTGAATATTTAATCTAGACTCTAGAGTGTTCTCTTCAAAATCTTCCACTCAACATCCGAACACTATTTTTCTTCTATCCCATGAGAATATAGCATGGGAACCACGAAATTTCTCATCCGTACTCGTTTAAAGAGATTTTGTTATGTACAAAATCAGGTGAGCAACAAACGCTCAACTGTTCTCTTGTGCTCTATTACAGTAAAAACTACTTTTGACCTTCTTTCAGCTTTTCAGCCGTCCCTTGTTCAACACCAAAGCAAGTTTGCTTCTCAGCCGCATAGCATAAAGGAGGAGAAGACCGCACTCTCTCTCAGTCCCACAGTACCCAAACACGACGGAACGAAGACTTCACTTCATCGATCCCACCATTCATTCGTTCGTTCTCTTCAACCCGTGCATGCGTGGCCAGTGGCCTTTCTCTTTCTCTTCTTCTCAGTTCCCAATTCTCCAAACTAAATCAATACATTAGTTAGTTAGGGTTCTTACTTTTTGTGAATTGAGAGAGACTCAACGAGAAGAAGAAAATGACAGTGGGAAAAGAAGACGCACCAGAAGAGATCGTGAAGGCGCTCACGGACAAGAGGGATTACAGGAGGATCGTCCTTCGCAACTCCCTCCAGGCCCTCCTTATCTCCGACCCCGACACCGACAAGGTCTCTCTCTCTCTCTCTGTCGCTGTCTTTCTCTCTGTCTCTCTGATTTTGGCTTTTTTTTTTATTTGATTGATTTTTTTACTATCATTGTTTTTGGTATTTGCAGTGTGCTGCTTCCATGGACGTTGGTGTGGGTTCATTCAGTGACCCTGTTGGCCTCGAAGGCCTCGCCCATTTTCTAGGTTTTTTTTTTTTAAAATTAATCTTTTAGCTATTGTTCTCGTGTGGAAATGCGTCTTTTTTTTTTTTTTTTGTTTTCTCTATTTGGATGTGGTTTTGGTTGATTTAATACCAATCTTGAGTGGACTCGTTGTTTTGGGGTTTAATGTGCGCTTTGAATATCACACTCATGCAAGATGGGCAACTATCATATTTTAGCTTTGGTGTTAGTGAAAATAATGTGGACTTTATATGTAAGGAGCTATTTATTGGGCACCCGTGATGTCTCTTGTTGACACTTTTGAGATTGAAGCGTTTGGGTAGTGCGGGTTGGACTTTAGGAGCAAAAGATATGAAGCCTTGGTGTTTAGACTATTATTATTTGGATTTAATTGTGATACTTTGATGGTGTCGTCTGATCCAATCAACCCTTCTATTTGTAAACCTTTCAAGTAGTGACTGTGTCAGTTAAGAGTTAAGAGGCATTCTTCGGAGCACACTGTGGCTATATCCACCAGACCACCACACATTTTCTGAATTTTGTGCTTATCAATGGTTAGGATGACAATGGGGACCCGTTGGTGGAGATATCCATAGATGGGGATCTGAATGTGGGGAGATCCACTTCCATGAGGGTATATTTGTAATTTCAAAGAAAAGGGTCAATGTTTCATAATATTTGAGGATATTGATGTTGATAATGTTTAGATAAGAGTTTATTCTTATAATATATTTCTTACAACTGCAATTTATGACTTGTAATTGGTTTATATATTCCTTTTTGTGTGAACGTGGAAGTGGAGCTCAAATTCAATTATGAAGATATTTAGTATTTTATTAATGATGTTTAGCGTTGGACTCATTCAATTTCATTCCCTGTGGATCCCTGTGGGGGGATGGGGATCTGTGGAGAATGGGGATGGGGATGGGGGAACTCTAGAGGCATGGGGCAAGGAGGGGGGACTACTTCCTGCCCCCCTGCCCTGCCCCATTGTCATCCCTAATCAATGGGCCCCACATAAGCATTCAATGGTCACAAGATTGTGGAGTAAAAACAGGACTTACTCCTCTGAGGATAAAAGAATTTATCGCAAGTTAACTGAATCTGCTTATGTGGCAATATGTGAATTGATGACCATGTAAAATGCATCAATATTTAATCCTTATTATTTATGCCTAAAGGTTGTGTTTTGGGAGTCTAAGATAGTTGCTCCTTGCAGTAGGGTGTGGAATATTTATCAACTTCTGAAATTTTATTTGTTTTTCCTTGACAGAGCACATGCTGTTTTATGCCAGTGAAAAGTACCCTGTGGAAGATAGCTACTCAAAGTATATTACCGAGGTAAAGTACAATAAAGTGCAATAATGCTTACAATTTCGCTTACGTGTCCAGGCCTCTGTGCCTGCGAAAGATGCTTTGGAATTTTGTTACTACTCTCTATGGATGTCGTCAACAGTTTGTGTAGCCCTTTTATCCTATGTATTTCAGTTAAGTTCTTTTGTTCCTCCGTAGTTGCATGAAGATGAGAGTAAGGAAATATCCAATCCTGTTTACTTGTTAGCTTATAACTCAATCTTGTTGATACTTGTGGGTAGGATGTTGGTCACTTAGAGAACTATTGAAAACTTATGGACAGCATTTTTGTACTTAATTTACTTGTGTGGCAATGTAGGGGGAACTTTGATACGTTTTAGAATAGGGAACTGAGAAGTAACCTTATTGGCAGCTTAAAACTAATATTCTGCTTATTTCTCTTTAGATTGGAGGCCTATGGCATGTGGGTGAGGCTGGGATTTCTTTTCTGCTGGCATTTTCAATTTTATGCTTAGCAAAGCAAGTAATATTTGAGAGGGAGCATAGTTGGCTAGCTGGTTTGGGATGTACAAAAAGTCAAATATTCCATATATTGATGAGAAAGGTTACAAAAATTGTAAAAATAGATTTGATGCAGTTCTTCTATTATGTCTGAAAAAATCAGATACTTTTTTGTTTGAAAGGGGGGCTGGGGTTTAGAAGGAAAATTGCATATATTAACTGACAAAAACAAAATCGATAGAGTACAGAATTTTGTCCTGCTAAGATACAAATGCCAGATATATTGAGCTATGATTATGTAATGTTTTTCTTTTCCTTTTCCTTACATCAGTATTAATGTAGATGCAGATTTTATGTTTTAAGGATATCTTTTCTTTTAATGTCATATCAACTGGGATTTGGAAACTGAAACCATTACATTGTTTT
The DNA here is from genome assembly GCA_030441495.1 of Dalbergia oliveri. Classification (NCBI taxonomy): domain Eukaryota; kingdom Viridiplantae; phylum Streptophyta; class Magnoliopsida; order Fabales; family Fabaceae; genus Dalbergia; species Dalbergia oliveri. The sequence goes on from JAMLFY010000008.1 coordinate 17,621,377, forward strand.
TACTTCGTTGTCCTTTTTACATTTGTTTGCTAATCATTTTTGCCTGACACAGCATGGAGGAAGCACAAATGCTTTTACATCTGCTGAGCACACCAACTATTATTTTGATGTTAACACGGATGGTTTTGAAGAGGCTCTGGACAGGTATATCCTGCATTTCTTTTTCTTTTTTATTTTTATTTATAAATTTCTTGTTAAAAAATGCTACTGCCAAACTCTGACTCAGGCTATGGTTTGTCTACCAGATTTTCTCAGTTCTTTACAAAACCATTGATGTCTGCTGATGCTACAATGAGGGAAATCAAAGCTGTTGACTCTGGTTAGACAATCATTTATTTATTTATTTGATATCTTAAGTTTTATTTTCCTCGCATATTATTCATATTCTTTCCTTTGCTACGAGAAGCAGAAAACCAGAAGAACTTACTATCTGATGGATGGAGAATGAACCAGGTATCTGCAATAGCGTTTAGTAGGGTTTCTGTGGGCTGAGATAAAGTTGGTTGTTTGATAAGAGAATTCAAAATCGTTGTTATGCAGTAGGTTGTTATTAACATGGAGCAAAAGCTCTCTTTGTTAAAGATGGCATGTAGTGTTAATGTTTGAAATATTTTCTGTATCCATCTAGCTCTTCATGCACGTGATGAGATGCAAAATTGTTCTAAATGCTGCATATTAAAGTTGTAAATAAATCAGATGCTGGGCATGGTTATCCAGTGCATGTGTGTGCCTGCACATGTTCTGTAATTTTAATTGAGCTGCATTAATTAGACGGCTCAGGATGTGAGGCAGTCATTGGTTGTGGCATTATTTCTCAAGATTCCGTGCTTTAAGGATCAACTTTGTGGAAGTCTTGTCCTTATTTTCATTTCTGGATGTGTTCTGTAGCTTTTACTAATGCTGCTGAGTTGTTGATTGCTATTGAACTCATTGAAAATCAGTTTGTTAATTACTGCTAATATTGGGACTGAGAATTCATTGAAGGATATGGAAATATGGAAGAATTATTGCTCCTATCTTTGGCTAGATCAGGTTGATAGCAAAGTTGAGGTAAGGACAGGGAGATTGCCTGTCTTGTCCTTCAACCTCAGATTTACCAATCTCAATAAACTTGCATGTATTAGTCAAAGTTGCTAGTCATTCCTGTTATGCAAAGGAACTAGCCTTTTCTGTTGCATTTTCATTTTCATTTTTTTGTATCTGTATTTCTTCTGTCTCCCTGTTGTTTGTCCTCCCTTAGATATATAGTTTATATCTTCTATGTGTATTTGGTGCTTTACTAGCATTTCAATTTGTGTTTATAATCTGGCTTTTACACTCACTTGGAGAAATATTTAATTATTTATAATCTTGCTTTGTCTCCCCATGTGAAACATTACAATTTGTACAGCTTCATAAACATCTCAGTTCTGAAGATCATCCTTATCACAAATTTAGCACAGGTTAGTGGTTGATTTGTTTTTTGTTTAAGTCTAAAACAACTGATCTTTGAATATTTGCACCATATTGCTTGGTTTAATAATAGTTTGTCTATTCTCCCTTTTGATGGGCATGTGTGTAGAGCAAAGTTCTTGTTTTCATTGATGCATCGTTAACTGTTTGTCTTTAATTTTACATAGTCAACGGACTCATGCCAAGCTGTGCCTTTTCTTACCTGTGCAAAAATTTGTACGATATCATGGTAGTGATATTTCTTCCAAATTAGATTTTTATTATTGAAAATAATTGCTGCTTAATGGATTTCAAAAGCCAGAATTTTGTTTTCAGATTCGTTTTCCTTTTGCCTTGTCAAAGAATGAAGACATAGAATTTTTTTCTTCTGAACACAAAAATATTAAGTATTTGCCAACTAATACTTTTTTAATCTTGTCACCTTTGTCATAACCTGCTATTTTCCACATCCAAGTTCATTAGTTTTAATAATTGTCTTTGCAATTTAATATCTTGAAATGCTTTATTATGTATTCAAATAAGGTTTATCTTAAGTGGGGATAAACTAACTCTATGGAGTTTTTTGCTAGAAACTTATTTTACATATATGGGGATTGCTCCTTTGAATATCATTTAGAAATGTAGACCATGTGTTTCTAGATTTTCATGGATATTGCTTTTCCCTCACATTGATAGGTACTGTCTTCTGAGCCAACTGGAGCATATTTCCCAATAATATTCCTGGAGTTAACTTATGTGAAGTTCCAATTTTCAATTTCTGCCTTTTTGGGAACCTTAACTTCACTTATCTGTGCACATGAGTAGCATATCAATGATATGATTGTCATATATCTGATTCTGGTTATTGATACTTGATATAATATATAAGCATGCCTAACTTTATTATAACTTGATTGTTTTGTCCAAATTAAGCTGTAATAGTCATTATCAAGGTTATAAGTTTATTCGAATCATAACAATTACTTGTAGTGCTATAAAAATTTCTTTTTTGCTCAGGGAACTGGGACACTTTGGAAGTTAGACCGAAAGCAAAAGGAATAGACACGCGGAACGAGCTTATCAAATTCTATGAAGAAAACTATTCTGCAAATCTAATGCATCTAGTTGTATATACAAATGGTAACCAATATTTTCTTTACAATTACAGTTTCAACAGATTGTTATTATTGTTATATTTTTTTGAAATGGCTACGATTCAATTATTTGCGCATGGATATTTTCAGAAAGCCTTGACAAAATTCAAAACCTTGTGGAAGATAAGTTCCAGGATATTCGGAACATCAACAGAAGTTGTTTTCATCCTTCAGGCCAGCCATGCAAATCAGAGCATTTGCAGGTATACATGTTCTGTTTGTGACTTGGGTCAATTGTAAATTCTAACTAGTTCCTTGTGCAATGGTTGTAATGCATGTCCTGTTTTGCCTTTCTGTTTCAGATTGTTGTTAGGACTGTCCCAATAAAACAAGGTCATAAATTGAGAATTGTATGGCCAGTGACCCCTGAGATTCATTATTACACTGAAGGGCCATGCAGGTATCTTGGTCATCTTATTGGCCATGAAGGAGAAGGGTCTTTATATTACATCTTGAAAACATTGGGTGGGTTCTGTACATCTGTTGCATATTTCATTAATAATTTTCTGGAATCCCTTGCCTCAATTGAAATCTGATTCTTCTCTATATGAGGTCTTGCCTATATTTATGAAAATTTTGAAACAATACATGATTACCTATTTGTATTTCAGAATGCTACTTTCTCCCATCCTCTCTATTGTTTGGCTATTTTAGAACATTTTTTTGAAATCAAATTAAAGGAGAATAGACTGAATTTGTTTTAGAATAAAACATGTTCTCGTTTCTTCCCTTTTTTTTATAGTGAAAGAAATTTCATTAATGGTAGAAAAGAGAGTACACACAAGAGCGTATATATAGAGAGGACAAGGTATCCTTGCAAGAAGAAAGAAAGAAAACTTGTAGTTCCTACAAGATTGACCCATGTAATAAGGCAGCCCTATCTCTCAGCAAATCTACTTAAGAAAGACCTTTAAAAATACCATTTGCTGAACACCAGATTGAAGCTAAGAAAGCAATTGTTTCGCAATTTTTTTCCCCAATCAAACCATTTTTTTCCCATCTAATTTGATCTCTTACAGCTTTATTTGTATCTATTTATGCTAATTTATCTATATATTTTCCTTCTAGAAAATTGTGGATGATTAATAATAGGCCTATGATGTTTGTATAACACTTGTTCCTTTGCTATTTGTTGCGGTTTCTGCAACATATTAGAGCTATTTCTTATCTTTATTTCTGTTGCATCAGTATTTAACCAGATACTGTTGCATCATTCATATTATAAAGCCTTGTTTCGGCGCAATATTGTTTTTAATTGAATAATGACATTAGCTGAGCTCATCTCTTTATCCCATACAATATGATAGGCTGCAACATCTTTTGAAAATTCTGGCAGTTCTCTCTATTTTAAACACCCAAGTTACTACATATGAAGTGCATCACCATAAGGGCTTGACATCACTCCTTCAAATTCTAGAGGAATAACTTAGTAGGATTTGCTTAAATTTGCAGAAAAGGTCCATCATCCGCAAAAAAATACCAGTGTCTATATGTGTCGTGTCTAGAATTTGATCAGTGTAAGAAATGAAAACTAGCCTCAAGGTGGGATAAAGCACAACAGAAACATCTGGATGGATGTTTATATGATTTGTGAAACTGCTATAGTCATTACCATTACTGATGATCAGTGCTGCTGACCAAGTGAAATGTTTCACCTAGGTGACGCATTGGGTTTACTCATCATTTGGGAGAATGGGATTGGGTATTAAACTGAAATGGGTTATTTGGCCTAATATTGTTTTCTAGGTTCGAAAAATAAGTGGTTGAAGTCTAAAGCCCTCTTTAAGTCTGTATGTGTTATTGGTTTGCTTATATCATTTTGTAACCAGAATATTGCTCAAGCAAGGCAACAGTTTTAGAAGATGGGCTTTATGACTTTTTAACTTTTGATGGCACAAAGGGTTTCTATTGTCATTGTTAATACTACTGGACCTTTTGAAATTTTGGGTTTTAGACTTACAAGCTTAAGTGCAACTTTGTTTTCAGTGTATATGGATACACATTCTGGAAACTAACAATTTAGTTTAGTGTTTCCAGAAGAAATAACAGATTTTATGTCTCTATTTCCTTCCTCTGTCAGTCCCCTCTCCACTTAGAATCAGAGCCTATTAAAAACCCAACACTTTTCAAAGACTAGACATAACATAACGGAGGACTAGTCCTTTAGTTGTCTTTATGTTCATCATGTGTATACATATGATGCTCAGGAGTCTGATCAATGTCTTTTTGATAATAAACTCATGTAGACATATTCTAGCTTCTGTTTATTATGAGCTGTCTCATTTTACCAAAAAAAAAAAAAAACAATTTGCAGGATGGGCAACGGGCTTGTCTGCAGGTGAATCAGATGGGAGTTTGGACTTTTCTTTCTTTAAAGTTTCAATTGATCTTACCGATGCTGGTCATGGTTAGATTTCTCTTTCCTTACCTCCTGCTCCTTATTTTGTCATTTGTTTGTGCATATCTTCCCACTTTCAATAAGTTTTGCCAGGCTAACTTTAAGCATGAAGCATGCTGTTCATGGCAGTTCGTTATCATTGTAATCAACATCAGTATTTTATGAAAATTATTAGTATTATTACCATAATACTAAATTCAAGGTCTGTTATGCTTTGTTTGGTGATTCTTCAAACTCATCGCTATTATTTGTAGAGCATGTACAAGATATCATAGGGTTGTTGTTCAAATATGTTGAGCTTCTACAACATTCTGGTGTTTGCGAATGGATATTTGAAGAGGTATGGATATAGATTATGTATGATGGTTAATATATCCTCCACAATTTGTTTTTGTACATGCTGAATCTTTGTTTGCTTTAATTCAGACACTAACAAACCTTTATTAAATGGATTTAGTTGTAAAACATTGTTAATTGTCTGTGTAATTTTTTCTATCATTTTTATGAAGTATTGCTTTCCATCCCATTCTGTTTTCTTGTAGTCCTCTCTTTTTCCTTGTAACTTGTTATACAAAAATAGGGGTTAAACAACTGCCGATTAGCTAATGGAAGAACTGATAATAAAAGAAGAAAACAAAGCAGCTAGTGGTGTAAATTATGTTGATTTCTGATGAACAATTAAAGTTGTTCTATGCAGAAATTCCCACTGAACTATATTACATTATTAGTTGTGTTTGGTGGTTTTGTGTTATGTGATAAATGTAGTTCAGTCAAAATAAAGGGAGATACTAATCTCATTATATGAAGAGCTTGTAGTCTAATATGGTGAAAAGATGCTTTCCAGAAGTCTCTGACTACATTTTACAATTACAATATGATAGCTACTAATAAACACTTTTGTGTGAGCCATTCTGGATATCCCAAGAATTTTCAGTGGTCTTTCTTAATTGTGTACATCGATTTTAATAATTAAAATTTTTTGTGACATCTTGAGTTCTTCTTTTTCTTTCCTATTATTGAAGTCTTGTTTTAAAATAAAATAGTTTCTTAATAATTACTTGAAAGCAATCATTACATATATTTTTGAAGATCATGTTATAAAGTATTAGAGTTTATTGTATTTGATTGGGTTTGTAGAGTGTAGCAAATCTCAGTAAACAGTGAAGAGTTGGGTATATTGGGCTTATGGTTTGAATGTTGAGCTGATACTCCTTGCAATATTCATTGATCATAGTGATTTCTCTATACTTAACTCATGGAATAAGGCCTATTGTTTGCCGTAGCTCAAACCACATCAGTTTCAGAATCAACTTCTCTTCTTCCTATTTTCTGTTTGTACACCTGGTTTCAAAAGATCCTAATGCAATTTCCCATGTTCATGAAGCTTTCAGCTGTTTGTGAGACCAAGTTTCATTACCAGGACAAAATTCCTCCAATTGACTATGTCGTTTATATTTCATCAAATATGCAGGTGCTTCATCTTTTTGTTTTGATGAGTAACCTTCCAGTGGGGTTATATGTAGTTAGCAATAAATTCTTTCCATGGAAATTGAAATATTAATGCATCTACCATCTACGTCATTTTACAGTTATATCCTCCAAAAGATTGGTTGTCAGGATCATCTTTGCCTAGTAAGTTTAGCCCAAGTGTTATCAAAATGTTTCTAGATCAGCTTTCTCCAAACAATGTTCGGTAAGTGTACTAAAATCAGATATGTAAATTTATCTGTGAAGTATGTCAAATACCAACAATCCTAAAAGCTTAAGCTGCTTCTTCAGCAAAATAACTAAAAGCTTAAGCTATTAGGTGGAAATTCATGAATGATTCTATAACAAAATTTTTCAAATAAGATTGGTGCTTTATGGTATTGCCAAACCATAAGTATTTCTTCTCATATGTTGTTATGTGGTATGTAAGACCATAATTATAAATTTATAGCTACTTGTATGTGCTTTTGTGGTTTGCAAGATTATCTTTTCTCAATGTGTGAGGATTGAGTTAGCAATTTATGTTATGTATGACATTTTTCTAAGTCCACTCAATTGTGAAGAAAACTTGGTAAAAAGATGTTCATTTGGTAACAATGTGAAACTTTAAAAGTCAATTACTGGTTGATTGATTGGGTAATTTGTCATGGCTTTTCTCTTTTGAGAAAACTATAAAAGGATATTTAAGGTTTGATCTGACGAGGGCGGATTATATTTTGGAGAGGATGATTGAACTTGGTTGTGGAGAACTGAGAAGATATTTTTTTCCCTTAAAAGAAAATTGTCTGAATACACCAATTTAGGAATTATAAAGTTATACGATTTGATTCGCTTCTATTGTAAATATTGGCTAGCCTTGTGGCAGTATGATGTAAGAACTGGTATCAGTAAAACCACAACAATTACAAGAACTGAAAGGAATAACTCAGGAAGAATAACACCAGTGTGAAATTATTCTTCCTTGCTGTAACCTGTGTTATTTTAGCAGTAAGAAAAGAACAAGTAAAGGTGTAATGGCTAAGTATTCGAGACTAGCGCTCTCTGGTTCTAGTCTATTTAGAATGCTTCAGCATCCTATATTTTCCCATCTTTCCTCTAACAGTAAGCGTTCATATAACTTTGATAGGCAAAGTTATTACTTCCTTTCACGATTGTTTTTCCCCGTGTCAAATATTCCTCCTCTTATAAACCTTGTCATAGGGTAACATCATATTATTTGGGGTCCTAACATATGATTTCCATGGTGACAGGTTGAACACATCATAGCATGATGCCTCTTTTTCTGGCCATTAAATCCTTGTTGAAATTAATATACTTGTTTAGAAAATTTTCCTATGTATGGAGTGTCATAAACCCACTAACCAGTTCCTGGAGTTCAAATTATTCCCTTTTGCAATCAATGTCTCAGTTACTCCGTGAAAGTTATCTTTTAATTTTTTATTATTGCTATTTGCTATGATTTTTTGAGCTTTTACATCTGTGAGGCTGTGACTTTGTTACGATTGCTAAGCAAACTCATTCTTTGTCCTGCAGAATTTTTTGGGAGTCAAAAAATTTCGAAGGGCATACTGATAAGGTGGAGCCATGGTATGGAACTGCATATTCCCTTGAGAGGATTACCAGCTCTATGATTCAGGTATGTGTTTCTGTGAATAAACATGCTTGATTCAGAACACTATGATCATTATTTAGAGTTATATAGTTAAACTGTCATGAAAGATCGGAACCTGACAGTCCTACATGAACTTATATCTGTAGGGGTGGGTGCTTTCTGCTCCCGATCAAAGTCTGCATCTTCCAGCTCCTAACATATTCATTCCTACTGACTTGTCACTTAATCCTGTGCAAGAGAAAGTATGACATCTAATTACTAGTATTTATCTATGATTTTCAGCATGATTATCTTTATTAAGTTATTAATATCTTGAAACAGGTAAAATTTCCAGTTTTGCTAAGTAGGTCATCATATTCAGCCTTATGGTACAAGCCAGACACATTGTTTTCCACTCCTAAGGCATATGTAAAGATTGATTTCAGTTGTCCCTTTGCTGGAAACTCTCCTGAAGCTGATGTTTTGACGGATATTTTCACACAATTATTAATGGATTACTTGAATGAATATGGTAGGTTGCTAGTTTTATTCACTTGTAAAAAGATATTTCTGCATTAATGTGCATACTTTGTTGCCAAGTACAAGTTGAAGAATTTCTTACGGCATCTCCGTTTTCAGCTTATTATGCTCAGGTTGCTGGTTTATATTATGGCATAAATCACACAGATAGTGGTTTCCAGGTATTGTAGTTCATATAATTTTACTTTCAAGGTTGCAGTTATCATTTAAGATCACTTTCTGTTACCTTGCATTTGGTTTAGCTGAAAATGGGAGGATAGAAAACTTGGGGATGAGAAAATGCTTTCAAAACTGAGCTCACCTCATTTGGTTTAGAGTGCAGGGGAAGAGAAAAAATAACGTGGGACCAACATTTTATCTTTTCTTCCACTGTTGAAAAGTGGGAAGAGAATGGGTTGATGTGCAATTTTATTACCCACAACTTTAAAATATTGACAGCTTAAAAAGATTACATTATGTTTATTTTTATTAATAATAACTAACTTTATTTTAATAATTTAAATAATTTTTTATTAATATTATTGTAACATTATTATTCTTATATATTTATTTATTTAATTTTAAAAAGATTTTAAAAATTGAATCAAAATAACATTTATAATTCTTTGTTATGATAAAGATGTATATGTCATTTTAATATGACTCTCGTTTTCTTTCTTCTAATTTTCCCTTCATTTTATTTCTTTCTATTGCCTTTTCTCTCATTTTCTGTCCTTATTCAAACTAGTCATTAGTGTATAATCAATATTATGTGTAGTATATTTGAAGTGTAAAAAGAAAAGATGATGACAAGATACCTTGATTTCAAAATGCTATGGTATAATTATACTTACATATCATGAGTTTAAATCTACATTTTTATGACTGACTTAGTGGACATCATTTAAAGGTTCACATGTTGGATACTGATTATCATAAATTTCAGAGCAAAATAACATGGTTAAATTTATAGTTAAACAGATGGAACAATGTTGAAATAAAATTTAGAAGGACTCTTCCACACATTATACTAAACTCGAGTTTTATTAACCTATCTACTAATGTTGTGAATCCTATTTGATCCTTCAATTGGCTGCTATTGCTTTGCATGCTTGTTAAATGAGAATAGAAAACAGAGGAAGTGAGGAACTAGATTTACACAATCATAATTTTTGTTCTTGTCATTTATTTGCCTTCGATCCTGTGTCTTTGAGTGTTTTATATCCATTCTCATCATAAAAATGCCATTTTATCTTTCAGGTGGTTCTTGTTGGTTATAACCATAAGCTAAGGATTTTACTTGAAACTATAGTTGAAAAGATTGCAACATTCAGCGTGAGGCCTGACAGGTTCTTAGTTATCAAGGTACTATATGAGACGTGTCTCATGTGACATTTAATTTGCTCTTTGTTGTCTTGAACAGATTTCTTGTGTTGGATGCCATGGGGCGTGGCTGATTCTTTGATAGTTTCATATCTCCTACATGTTTTTTTGCCATAAAAAAATGGCAGTTTTTTTCTTTTAAAATTTATATCGCAACAGGAAAAATGTTAACAAAGAAATTAGAGGTCTTGTGCCATATTTGATTTGTAATTTATCCATGTCATTTTTAAAAATAAATTCTGTGTTGATTTTTAGATGCACTTTTAGTCAGATTTAATTTTCCTTTTCATAAACCCTTTTATCAGGAAAAGTTAACCAAGGAGTACCAAAATCTCAAGTATCAACAACCATATCAACAAGCTATGTACTATTGCTCATTGATATTACAAGATCAAACCTGGCCTTGGATGGAACAGCTAGAAGTACTTCCACTTCTTCAGGCTGAAGATCTTTCTAAATTTGTACCAGCGATGCTCTCGAGGACCTTTCTAGAGTGTTACATAGCAGGTTCTTATGCGCCTCGCTTCTTTTGGTTGCTGAGGTACTTTTTATTTCAATTGGGATAAAATCATTGAACTGAAATTTATCGTACGCTGTACAGGAAACATTGAAGGTAACGAAGCAGAGTCAATGGTTAGGCACATAGAAGATGTTCTCTTTAAATGTTCAATACCTTTATGCCAGCCTTTATTCCCATCTCAGTACCCAACAAATCGGGTTGTTAAGCTTGAAGGTGGCATGAGTTACTTCTATTCATCAGAATGTCTTAATCCTGATGATGAGAATTCTGCTCTTGTGCACTATATACAGGTAAATTTCCTTATTTGTAGGAGTTGTGTTTTGCACATTTGGCTGCCCAGAGTGGGTTGCGCGGATTTATCAGAACATTATTGTTTTGGACTTGAAAAACTGGTGGTTTACATCATGTCTGTTTTATGTAATTTAGTTTGGCTTTTTATAAAGTGTCAAATTGATGACAACAAATTCTGCACAACTTTGGTGGAGCCTAGGTTACAGCTAAACTATTTTTATGCCACTTTATTGCTTTCATTGGGTTCTTTTGAACTCTGATTGAAAATTATCATAATATGGACCCCAACCTTCATATAAAAACATTCGTGTTAATTATTGGACAACAAAGTGTTATCCTATTGCACCTGATGCCTCTATCTATGATCATATATCCCTAAAACTTTTTGCTACTCTTCTTTGTCTGTCTTCACTGTTACATCTAATAGTTTTTGGTTCTTTTTAGCATTTCCAATACTAAATAGACTGTCCTTCCTACTTGATAATATAAGTGTTGAGTTTCCTATAAATTTAATTTTGAAAAGACCTTGCTCTAAATGGATTTGTTGAAGAGTAAAGTCTTATATTAATCTTTAAAATTGTAAGTATTATAAGTGTGCTACAGTAGTTCCTGACTTTAGGAGATCAACTTTTTACCCCATGACATATTACTATGTAGTGAAATTAGTCACTGACATTGTATTTCCCTATAGAATACAACATCAAGGACTAAAGTTAATTTTCTAAAATTAGATATCATTATGACAAATGCATGCTTATTTGTTGAAATTTTGGTTTTGGATTAGAGTCCAATATAGTTTCTTAATGAATAAAATCAACCCTATCAAGTGGTATAATGCTTTGGTTGCCAATGTCATTCACAGGTAATTTTTCATTATTTTGCAGGCTACCAAAGTTCTCAGTTTCTTCTGTTTATATATTTAGACTTGTATTCCCTTGCCATTTGGTGCTGTCATTTGATTAGATGAATCCATTATCCTTCTATTTTTAAAGCCATTGTTCTTTGTAACTGTGTTGAGAAATTCTTAGGTTGGTCGAGATGCCTTTAAGCTGAATGTTAAACTTCAGCTTTTTGCCCTTGTTGCAAAGCAACCAGCCTTTCATCAGCTTCGATCAGTTGAGCAGCTGGGGTACATTACTGTGCTCATGCAGAGGTATGTCTAAGGTAGTGTCCCTGGGGAGTGGTTCCTCTCATGTACAAAGTACACAGATATCCACATTCAGGATGAAATAATTGCACCTGTTCTCAATTTAATTTTGGAACACATCATGTAGGAATGATTGTGGTGTACGTGGACTGCAGTTTATTATCCAATCTGCAGTAAAGGTATTTGGAACCAAATCTAAATTATTTTATAATTGATGTCTTGGTTGCTTATTTTTCGTATTCTGCTTCCTTCTCAGGGTCCTGGAAACATTGAGCAGAGAGTTGAGGCATTTATCAACATGTTTGAGGCCAAACTACGTGAGATGACAATTGATGAATTCAAGGTTTGATAATAGTAGTTCTAGGGGCATTTTATTGTCTTTTTAACTGTTCTTCCTTGATCATGGATTGAGACATAATGTTTCTTCCCCATACCTTCCCTTCATGTGTTTTGAATTAACTTCTCACTTGAAGCCTGAATACAACGAGGGGATCATATGCATAATAAATATCTACACGTTCACTTGATGTGTAGTACATCTACATGGAGTACGGACAACAATATTTGCACATCATGTAGTTTACTTTTAGATTTAGAATATTTCAGTCAAAGCACAGTGGACAAGTATGAGTGCTGCATAGAAACCAATTCATATGTAGGAAAGAGGTGTAAACTCAACGTAGTGAAACTACCACTACTCTTTGAGGTGGTAAAAGAATAACTACCCTAAGGCAGTGAAAGAATCACTTCAGTGTTAAGGAAAGCTCTACAGTACATTAGAATTTTATTAAGTTCTGGTATTGTGCTGCAGTCTTGCAGCTGGAAAATTGTTTCTCAAATGTTCAATGGAACGAAAAGCGTTGAAGGGCAAGCAATCTTGGCATCCAAAAAATTTTTGTTCTGTAATGATCAATGCTCCAAGAGTATTTTTATAGTATCAATTTAGGAGGAGATTTAGAATGTATATAATATGTGGTTAGGTAAGTTCTCATATTTATTCGTATCAACTTGGCTATGGAATATGGCTGGGCTACGTGGTTAAGTGACATAATATCAATCATGGGGGTTCATCCAATAGCTTAGGCTTGTAGTAGAAATAATCTTTGACAGAAATTTTTTTACTTGAATCTTCTGGATTTATTTTTCAACTGTACTTCTAGCTGAATCGTTACTTTGTGTTGGTAATAGCATTTAAAAAACCAGTTATGCATCTGACTACTCAACTGCTTGTATGCAGAGCAATGTAAATGCATTGATAGATATGAAACTAGAGAGACACAAAACTTGAGGGAAGAATCAGCATTTTTCTGGCGGGAGATCAATGACGGAACTCTCAGGTTTGATAGGAAAGACTGTGAGGTATGAATTCAAACCTTAAATGTGTGATTTCACTTGCCCTCCCTCCCAAATACTGTCCTTTTCCCTTTCTTTTTGTTAGAAATAAGGAAATATTTAGTAATATCTCCATTATATCTTTAGAATATTTTACATCATATCTTAGAGTTATTTAGATTTATTTAGGTTGATTCTATTATTATGTTTAGATTTTATCTTTGCTTTATAAATATGATTATTTCAGTGTATCACAACAACACATAATATCAATATATTTTCATTTTATTGAGTCTCTATTCTCTCTCTTTTCTTCCTCCACCATCTAAAACCCTCAATTTCAACACTTCTTGCTACTAATGTTTCAGAATACATGCTCTCTCTAAACTTGGGATTAACATTATGGTTGAGCTGAATTAATGGTTCTATTGTGTGGCTTTGGCACAGGTTGAAGCATTAAAGCAGCTTACTCTTCAAGAATTAATAGATTTCTTCGATGAATATGTCAAAGTTGGGGCACCTCAAAAGAAGACTTTAAGTGTACGAGTTTATGGGAAACTCCATTCAGCTGATTACAAAGCAGAAGCTTCTCAACCACACTTAGCTAAAATAGACAATATTTTCAGTTTAGAAAATCACAGTCTCTTTATGGCTCTTTCAAAGGGCTTTCTGGGCAGATGAAATTATAGGGATCGTTTTCTGATTGTAAACTCCCTCGCCTTAAATACTTTAGTGAAAGAACTGTTATAATGGCCAAGTGCTCTCGTCAATTTCAGAATAGAAAAAATTATCTTTCCTCATTTCACTGACATGATATTTTACATAATAAGTATTATTTATTTGAATTTTAATGGTCATTGTGACATTTTACATCATCGTAATGATATGATTTCCATTTTTGGTCTCATGCTAATCAAATCATTTTGTTATTCTTATAGTGACGATGGCAGTTACGCATCTTTTATTTCATCTATACACCAAGTAATTGTTATGATTTACTATAATTGGATAATGAGTTAGACAATGCATAATTTTTTTAAGGTTCTCATATGACTATATATGAAAGCTACCGGATGCTCATATCTTTGGTCCTATCATGTTATTGGTGAGCTATGAGATGTTTTCGTCATTAACTTGATTGCGATTGAATTCAGAAAGGATTGGCAGCCCTGAATGTTTTTTAGCTTTTTGTAATGGTGCTTGCTACAATACAGTCGATGGTCAATGTCTATGCTACAGTCATCTTGTTGGGACACATGGGCATGTCTTTAGCCACACTTCGTAAATGTTGTTACACAAATTAAAAGATGTAGCTAAACACAATCACAACTCAGTCTTTGCTCCTCTCTTCTCCTGCTCATCCCAACTCTCCCTCATCAAGTGCTTCACTGTCGCCGGCTCCATCGTGGCCTCTAGCGGTGCCGATGACACCATCCATCTACGATCTCTCCTCCTCCGCTTCCCTTGGCTCCCTCCACCACCACTCCGCCACCATCACCATCCTCTCTTTCTATGCCCCTCCCTCCCATTCCCCCGCAACCTCCTCTTCGCCGACGTCGATAGCTCCCTCTTCGACCCCGATGACTTTGTCCCTCTCAAGACCCTCCCCTCCATCCACCGCCACGTCGTCAACTACCTCGCCCTCCACCCCTCTGGAAAGATCACGCTCTCCGTCGGTCGCGACGAGTTCCTCACCATGGTCAACCATGTCCGCCGTTGGAGGAGCTTTTGCTGCTGCCTTATCATTCATGCGTTCAACCCTCTCTGTGTCCAACACAGAATACTGACTAGTTGGCAACCGCATGTACTCAACTACATCCGCCAGGAAAATAAAAAGGAGAAAAAAAATGAAACGTCAGGATTGTGAATTGAAGAAAACTACCCAAATTATAAAGTTAAGTAAATAAAAAAATATCGATCTCTCTAACATTACTTAGGGTAGGTTGGAGTTGCCGAACCGAAATTGACTCTTTATGCTGAGCAATAAATCGGGCTTTCTGGGTCGGAGCTGCCGAAGCACGAAGCGAAAGGCCTAGGGATTGAGAAGTACATTGAGGCTACAGTGGTTTCCCCAGAACGAAAAGGAAATGGATCAAACCAATGAAGAAACGCTCAGTGCCATCCAAAATCCAAAAGGATAACTTTACTGTTTAAAGAGCTACTAGGTGACAGAGCGAAGAAGATGTTTGATTTGCCTTTTTGTGTGTAATTGCCTTTTTCTAAAGTAAATTCTGATTGTGAGACTTTGGTTGTTTGATTTGTTGGTTAGGGTTTGAAGTTTGATCATTTGAGTTGGGGTTTGGCTCACAAAGTAGTAGGGATGGAGAGAGGCTGTCAGAGGAGGGAATGGTGTGGCGGAGGTGGAGGGAGTGAGTGTGAATGTAGGGAGGAGGGCAGAGACTGTTTAGCCACATTGATTTTACATTCAACCACATTTATAAAATGTGGTTAAAAGTAATTGAATCAACTATATTTACCAATAACTGTATGTGAGATTCCCCTTTTGTAATATCATACTATAAAAATGAGAAGAATATTTTGATATAAATATTATTACAATTGTTACATTTTACTGACATTTGATTTTAGTCTCTTTGATATTTGTTAAGTGAGGTCTGTTATTTTGACACACAAAATCAGACACATCCATCGACTCACTGAGAGAGAAGGTGAGGGAAAAAACAAATAAAATGAAGAGAAAAGGCAAGAGGAGAGAAAGGAAGAATCATGAAGGGGTACGTGTGCGTCCACTGTTAAGTTTGTAGAAAATAAAAGAAGGGAAGAATGCAGGATGAACTACTCAGGCTCAATACGCTCAATGTTTGAAGATAGACACCCATCAACACTGAAATTGGAAATAAATACACTTTATATTTTTAAGCACAATGATAAAGACTAAAAATCCATTTTTTTATTTATTTTTCACGAGTCCTACTATTGTTTCAATGTCGTGAATTGTACAATTTTTTGAGCAATATTCCTATCATTCCCAATTTTATACTATTACCTGGTTGAATAGATATAGTTAGATGTATTATTTGTAACAAGATTGGACTGGCCGAGATAACCGACCTTTAACTCTTTAGCCTCTTTGCTCTTAATTGAGCTAGAGGCTGGAACTTAGGCTGACATTTGTGTTTGGGTCCCTTTGACCCTCTGGTTAAAGACTTGGAGCTGTGGGCTGAGTTCAGCCACAAGCCTACATAATCATGTGAGTGACCCTTGAGTATCTCAGGGCAGATGGGGATTTGACTCACTTAGGAACATCATAATCTTTCATATCAATGCCTCACGGCTCTTTCATTAATATCCACTCCTCTTACAGAAGGAGAAGGAGTCTGAATCTCAGCTTAACACTTACTTATTCTCTATGCTGAGCCAAACAATAATAAAGATTATTGAAATATAGGGGTTAAAATTTTTTCACTATATAAATTTAAACTTTTGAGGAATTAAAATTAAAATAACTGTACAGACTTCCGTTAAAGTTTTTGATTCCTATATCATTACAGAAATCAATATACATTCATGATCCACCGTGGCAGATCAAAAGTAAATCAATCAATACTTTTGTTTCATTTTCCCCAATTTTTTTCTCATCCGGATGCGTGGGAGAGTTAATTCTGAAAAATGAATTTATATATATACATATATATAAACACTACAAAAGCACTACAACCACAACTTTTGTTTTCATGTCTAATAACGCATTGCAAAAATATCTTATCCATCTAGCTGATGGTCATGGAGCAACGGTAGACATCAAGTGCATTATTGAGCAAAGACTGTGATTACCGTAGGACCGCTCTGCATTCCCAACTCTCTCTTTAACTCTTTCCCTTTGATTTTTTCGACAACCATGTGGCAGAGTATCATTCCTCTTAATATGTTGCAATATAAATTTAAAAAGTTGTATAAATTGTGTTTATACAAAATATAATTTCAGTTCCGTTAACATATACAATATTTTTATTTCAAGTATTTATACGTAATAGCCATATTTAATTTTGTTCATGTGTGCTTTATACGTGTTTAGTATATCGTAACAGCAACCGATAAGATAATGAAAATTACATTAAAAATTATACAAGAATCAAATGAAAATATAACATAATTCGTACAGTACAACTCATAAAGCGATGGTGCCGACAGACATCAATCAATCTCTTTGCCCTTTTAGATGGCTTGGCGCTGTGTTGACTTCACTTGGCATAAGCCATAGTCTCCCTTGCCTTAAGAGTGTTTCACTGTTTCCGCATCTCAATCTCGATCTCCACTTTGATTTTCCTGATAACCATGGCCGAATCATTCCTCTTTAGCGTCGCTGAGTCACTGGCAACAAAGCTTGCTTCTCGAGCATTTGAAGAGGCTTCTCAGCTGCTTGGCGTATATGATGACCTGCGAGAGTTTAAGCTGACTCCCTCATACGTCAAAGCTGTGCTGCTGGATGCCGAGCAAATGCATAGAAATTAAATTCTTTTAATTATATATAAAATAAGCAGATTTGGTCTAGAAGAAAAGATAATAAGAACTATCCACATAACAAAAAAGGCCATTTACGAGACATTTTTATGCAAGTTGAAATATGAAAAACTCGTACAGCTCATAGATGATGGCAGTGATAGACATCAAGTCTTTTTGTATAGTTTGGCAGCAGTAGCGGAGCTTGAATAAAATGTTTAGGGGCCCAAATAACATATACAAATTATATGATTACAATTAAATTAAGGGTTTAATTTAAACTAGACAATTTTTTTAATATTGTTATTCAATTAAAACCTCTCACGTACATGATTTTAAAAGTAGTGGGATGATAGTCAAACTTATTATGTTAATGTAATAGTTTGATTGAATAACTCTATAAAAAATTTTATAATGTCAATATATTGAAATTAAATTCTTAAATTAAAATTAATTATACTTCATTTATATCAAATTTAAAGTGTATCAAATGAGAGAATAGTCTTGACATGAGAGATAAAAGGAACTAATCTCAAATATTAAAATATACTTAGATACTTAAAATTAAAAGTTATATGATTACTTTAAAAAAATACATAATTTTATTTTAATATAAATTTTTCATGTATTTAATGGTCGTATTAGCCAACTCCCATCATTTCCACAATTAATTACTCTTCTCATATGCTTCATATGAACTCTAATTAATTTAAAGAAAATCATTGACAAACAAAATAATTTTAAAAAGAAGACTAAAAAAAAAATACATTTCATGGTGTTTGTGGTATGAGGATAAAACATGAGAAGATTTCATGAATTAATTAACATCATATATAATTTTATAGATGAGTTTTATATATAAAATTATATATGAAATTCAAGTATGAAAATTTTTTCCTTTTCTTCAAATCAAACATCCTTAGGGAATATTTGGCTAAGAGTAAAAAAGTAAGAGTAAAATTTTTATGGATAGTTTTATATTTAAAATTACATGAAACTATTGAAAATTTTACCTCTACTTCCTCAAATCAAATACCCCTTAATGTAAAGTCACGCTATTTTCCATAAAGTCATTTTTTTATTAATTTTATCTCACAATAGTATATTGTCTTTTACTTTTTAATTAATAACAAGTTAATGGACTTTTAACTTAAAGAATATACTGTAAGAGCAACCAACAACATAATGAAAATTAAATTAAAAATCATATAAGAATTGAATGAAAAATAAGTGTGGTGTAAAACAAAAAAGGAAGAATAAATTTTAACTATATATAAAAAAGAGAAATGTTATTTGAACCATGACATTTATCGTATTCATACAACGCATAAGCAAATCCATGGTTGTAAGAAATTTCAATTTTACTTAAAAATAATTTTCAAATGTTTTTATCCAATTTAAGGGTTTGAAGCCGTGCGTTGCGAAGCATGATGCGTACATGCATCATTTCTCTATAAAAAATGCAAATCAGTTCTTAAAAAGATAAAAGCTATATACATAAAAAATGACCTTCGACACGACCTTCGTGTGGATGCAAGTTGTAATTAAAAAAACTCCTACAGCTGATAGGTGATGGTGGCGATGGACAACAATTCTTTCTTTTTATATAGTGTGGCAATGTGTTGACTTCGCATAAACCTATCTCTCTCTTTCTTGCGTAGGAGTGTTTTCTGCATCTCAATCTCCTCTTTGATTTTCCTGATAACCATGGCCGAATCATTCCTCTTTAGCATCGCTGAGTCACTGATAGCAAAGCTTGCTTCTCGTGCATTTGAAGAAGCTTCTCAGCTGCTTGGTGTATATGATGACCTGCGAGAGTTCAAGCTGACTCTCTCATATGTCAAAGCTGTTCTGCTGGATGCCGAGCAAAAGCAGGAGCACAACCACGAGCTGCGCGAATGGCTGAGGCAGATCAAGCGTGTCCTCTCTGATGCTGAGAACGTGCTTGATGAAGTTGACTGCGAGACCTTACGCAAGCAAGTGGTCAAAGCCTATGGTACCACCAAAACCAAGGTAGGTCGCTTCTTCTCAAGTTCTAATCCGCTTGTCTTACGCTATAGGATGGCTCAAAGGATTAAAGATGTCAGGAAAAGATTAGACAGGGTTGCAGCTGATAGGGATAAGTTTGGTCTTCAAATAATTGATGTTGATAGGCGAGTTGTGCATAAGAGGGAGATGTCATACTCCCATGTTGTTGAGTCAACTGTGATAGGAAGGGATGAGGATAAAGAAAAGATAGTGCAACTTTTGGTGCAGCAGAATCCTGATGATGATGATGAAAGTTTATCTGTTTTACCTATTGTGGGAATTGGAGGCTTAGGAAAGACCACGCTTGCTAAGTTTGTGTACAATGATAAGAGGATAACTGAGTCTTACCCATTGAAGATGTGGGTGTGTGTTTCTGATGACTTTGACATCAAACAATTGATTGTCAAAATCATCAATTCTGCAGATGAATCTGCCTCTACTCACCAACAGAACTTTAACATGTTAGATATGGAGCAATTGCAAATTCATCTAAAAAATAAACTTGCTGGTCAAAAGTTCCTACTTGTCTTGGATGATGTATGGAACGAGGATCGTGTTAAATGGGTTGAGTTGAGGGATTTGATACAAGTGGGTGCAGCAGGAAGTAAAATCTTAGTGACAACACGTAATCACAAGATCGCTTCCATGATGGGTACCATTTCCCCTTATGTTTTAGAAGGTCTTTCTTTTGAAGATTCATTGTCTTTGTTTGTTAAATGGGCATTTAAAGAAGGAGAGAGGAAAAATATCCAAATTTGGTAACAATTGGCAGGGAAATTGTGAAAAAGACCGGAAGGGTTCCATTGGCGGCAAGAACACTTGGAGTTTGCTATTCTCAAAATTTGAGGCAGATGAGTGGAAATCAATTAGAGATAATGACATTTGGACTTTGTCACAAAAGAAAGATGACATTTTACCAGCTTTAAAATTAAGCTATGATCAAATGCCATCCTATTTGAGACAATGTTTTGCTTTGTTCTCCCTTTACCCAAAGGATTATGAATTTAATAGTCATGAAGTTGCTTCACTTTGGGGGCGGCAGGTTTCCTTCCTTCGCCAAGCCAAAATAAAAGTTCAATGGATGTTGTAAATCAATATTTGTATGAATTGATGTCAAGATCCTTCCTTGTGGAATTTATGGACTTGGGCACTGTTTATAGTTTTAAAATACATGATTTAGTGCATGATCTAGCACTACATATTGCAAATGATGAGTGTCTACTTCAAAAATCTGACACTCAAAATATACCTGAAGATGTTCTGCATCTATCTTTCATTGATAATAATTTGCTTGGAAAATCTTTCACCCCAGAATTATTAGGTTTGAGAACCATACTATTTCCAATAGGAGGAGTTGGAGCCAATAGTGAAGCTGTGTTGAATACATGGGTGTCAAGGTACAAATACTTGCGATTTTTGGATTTAAGTTATTCTACATGTGAGACTTTGCCTTGGTCTATTGGTAAGTTGAAACATTTAAGATATCTCTCTCTTAGTAGCAATAAGAAGATAAAGAGACTTCCTGATTCTATTTGCATGCTCCAAAATTTGCAAGCTTTGTGCCTTGATGGGTGTACGGAACTTGAGATATTGCCCAAAGGATTGAGAAACTTGATCAGTCTTCAAACATTGGAGATAACCACAAAGCAATCTGTTTTGCCTGAGAGTGATATTGCAAGCTTGAGTTCTCTTGAGCATTTATGTATTCAATCTTGTGCTAAGCTAGAGTCTCTATTTGTAGGGATAGAAGTCCCTACTCTTAGAACATTGAACGTAGATAATTGTGAGAGCCTGAAGTTTTTGCCACTTGATATTAACCATTTTCCTCAATTGGAGTCTTTGGTGATCATCGCCTGTTGTAATTTGGAATTGTCAAGGAAGCATGACCAAGGCATTCAAAACTCCAACTTGAGGTTAAAACTTTTTGCTCTTGTTACGATGCCACAATTGGTGACCTTACCTCATTGGCTTCAAGCATCTGCAAACACTTTACTGTCTCTATCAATTTTTGATTGTGACAAGCTTGAGGTGCTTCCTGAGTGGCTTTCAAGTTTGAGTGTTCTTAAATCTTTTTGGATAAAAAATTGTCCCAAGTTGATGTCTCTCCCCAATGATATCCATCTTCTCACTGCACTTGAATTTTTGCGGATTGAGGTTGTCCTGAATTATGGAAAGGATATCAACCGCAACTTGGAGAGTATTGGACCAAACTATCTCACATCAAAATGGTTATCATTAATGACGAAGAGCCAGAAGATTAAGAGAACAATTCCTAGACACAAAGAAGCTTTGATAACCCAAATAAACATTGATGTGTTGTTGTTGTTTTTTTTTTATGGTTTGCTTGATGGATATCCTTGTTCTTATTGGGCTATTATTCCAAGCTGCACAGTGTTTGTTTGGTGTAGAACAATGCAGTGATAATATCTCTTTCATGTTCACCTCCCGTAATTGATTGCAGATTATATATATATATATATATATATATATATATATATATATATATATATATATAGGCCCGTTCTCAGGTAAAGATGATAGTTTTATCTACACCTGCAGATTCTATGTGGTCTAATAGCAAATTGACAAGTGGGTGTTGATATGGTGTGCTTAAAGCAATGCCCGTGAAACAATAAATGATGCGCGTGAAACCATAAAGCGCTCCGATGACATTGCAGTACAATGGGATGTAGCAGAACAGTTTCTTTTTTAATATATATATATATATACACACACATTTAACAATACATTAAATTGTTAAACTTTTATGAAAGAAAAAGCTCCCTACGGAGAAGGTGTTTGAAGGTGTTTAATGGTGGCTGTGGTCTCTAGGAGGTTTGGGGGCTGTGGTTCATGGGTAAGCTTGTGGTGATGATGCTAGAGGCTGCGGTGATGATGTTGATAGTGATTCTGTTGTGGTTGTGGTGATAGTGCTGGAGGCTGTGGTTAATGGAGTTGGTGTTGAGGTTGACAACGGTGCTCCGTGGTGTCTATATGAAGTCTGATGACTGTCTTTTTTGGGTGCATGTGGTTCCCCCATCCCCTATTTTTAGCCGCTCCCCTCTCCTTATTTATACACATTTTTTACCTTAATATAATTAATAACAAAATTATTTAATTTGATACTAATTGATAATAATTGAGGAAATAAAATCAAATTAATTAACAAAATGGTCGAAGTAAAATCAATCAATAAATGCTGAATAATCATTAAAAAGAAGATTTGAGTTTTATTTTTTATTTTTTCAGCTTTCCCCTTTTTTTAATTTTCATTTTTTAATTTTTTGAAACATTTGGACTAAGACAAATTATTAAACATGTGCTAAATTTTTTTTATTTTTTGCTAGATTCAAAGAAAAAAAAATTTTTTTTGCTACTTGATCAAAATTGGATATGACACTTGTTTTAAAGTATTGTGAGATGTAGTTTAGATATTTATTTTGGAGAGTGTTGATATATGAGGGTCATGGGGTTTGAGAAAGAAGTATGTGTTGTCAAAACTTTTGGTTGTTATTTGGCAGTAACTATAATTTTTCTTTGGTTTTAAAGTTTTCTACTTTATAATTTTTATTTCTATATGTTTAAGGGTATTTCTTATGGGGGAATGATATATTTTTCCAACACAATGGTATGAATCTTGTTCACATTGGTGGATCTCGCTATTGTTGACATGCCAAATAACATCAGAAGAATGCATTTGGGCCAGGTACATATGAGCAACAGTCACTATTGATGGTGGATAAGATGGAGTTTTGTGTTTTATGCATTCCTTAGAAGTGCTTACTCTCTGTAGTATGACCAATTTTTTGGTGTTAGTATGTTTGATATGTTTATTTCTCTATAATCAGCATTTTATATATTATCCTTGTACAATGACAAATACTTATAACATATATATTAAAATAAAAAGGAAACTTAATTATTAATTTCAAATTTATATAAAATATAATTTATATTAAAATTATTCATATCAAATGTAATTTACATTGAAATTTATTCATTGTTTATTTATATATTTTTTATAATTATTTTCCTTTTTTGAAAAAAATTATTTAATATTATATCCAAATATAAATTGATAAGATCTTATTTAAAAAGATCAATTAAATTTTTTTTAAAAGATCATCTGAACTAACCTTAAATGCATTTTTTTTTTGTCTTTTTTATTTTGTTTATGTCACTATTTTGATATTTCTTTCTAGAGGATGAATGCAAACCACAAGGCCTGAGCATTAGTAGTTAATCGAGTTTGTTTAAGCATCTAGTCAGAGGTTTGATTCAAAACGATAAGTATGGAAAATGTCTCATAGCTGAATTTTACCTCCCTTAGAGGATTTATTTCTCAAAGGATTTAGTCATTACTCGCTTTGAATATCCTGAAAAACAAATAAAATATTTCTCTTTCCTAATTTATTGCCTTTTACTTTTTCTAAGTTTATCTTTATAAAATATTGCAAAGACCAAACCATAAGAAATAGCTAAGTAAATCACCTACAACAAATAAGGGTCCATTTGGTATATTATACAAGATTTGATTGTATAAACTAATACAATCAAAGCCTCAAAGGGGTTAGGCTCTATTTAGAACCCTAGCGTTGTTATTCCTTTCCTTTACCTCTCTAAAGTCCGTGCTTTTTCATTATGTTAAACAGGGAGGCCGACCTAAACACCACCTCCATGGTGGTGGTTAGATGGCAATTACAATCTTATTGGTGGGGAACCCGCCCTACTCGCCCACTCGGATCGGATTTAAAAGTACGTGGATTTGATCCTACACTAGTCAATGGCAAATTAGTATGCATGAATAGAAATATTCTAAATTTCTAACTTCTAAGAGGAAAGGTAGAAGAATATATCAACCAAAAAAGAAAAGAAAGGAACTATAGCTCTTGCATACAAAGCCATCAATGGATGCTCAGGAACACTGGCACAGTCTTGCTATTCACTGTTATAGAAGAAATAGGAATCAGTGATGGCGAGGAAGAGGCAAATGGCGATGGTGCAAAGGCTCTCTTCTTGGCGTCTTAGGCAAAGGGGAATTAAAATCACCCACTTTCAGTTTTTGAAGTGCCGCAAATGACTCTAGTGGCAGACATGGCTTCAAAGAACTGACTGCCAGATACCAAAGCTGCAGGAATCAGTCGAAGCATTTTCTGGAGAAAAAAAATTAATTTCATTTGAAATGGAAGATCGCAAGTAGCAAATATGAAAAGGTATGTCCATTATTCAACACAGGGGAGGCCTCAAATTAGTTCCTGTGCATGCGCGTTGTTGCCTTTAAAAGCACAAATGGACTCGAAATAATTCGTACTTTTTATTGGTAAAATTAACATGAAATAACACTTTATTAATAGATAGATATATAGAAATAATAATTAATTACAAACAATAAATCAATTCAGTATAAGAATAGAAAATGAAGAATCAAATAAATAAACAATAAAGTATTGTGATTAAGCGTACTAGGCACTAAGCTTAAAAGTATTTTGCAGAAGTTTAAAAGTCAATCAAATCTTCAATGGTTAATACTCCCATAATACAATAGTCACATTCCATTAATTCTGCACTTAAACTAGTGAAACTACTATAGAAAAACTCATTTGAATTGCTCAATAGCATTAAATAAGAGAATTATGACGAAGTAATAAAATAGTGGATGAACTTGACCTCTTCCCATAAAACAAAACTTCTTAAAAATGTTGGATGTAAAGGAATATATACACTCCAAATTGCCCAACGGAAACCATGCACTACCAAAACATGCACAGGGAAAATCCCAAAACCAAAGCATATCAAGTCAACCAATTCGGAATAAAGAACCATGGCCCAAGGTCATTAAAAAGGCTACACCTGCTAACTTGGTCAAAATCATATTGTTAGCATAATTAAAAGACTAAGCAAGTACTAATCTAAGATTTAATAGTAATAATAACCAACTAAATTTAAATCTTTAACTTTGAAATAAAATAATGCTACTAAAATACTACACTTTTCCCAGTGATAAAAAACAAACATATTGGATAAGAGCTGCAACCATTGTCGCTAAGCCATACCCATGATGCTTCCAAGTAATTGCAATAACAAATGATATGCAATGCAAGAGAAACCTAACTCGGGTCCGCTGATGCAAATTGGCTCAAGAGTAAAGACAAGATGGAGATAGAAAATAATATAATATATACTTCAAGACTTAAATCTTAGCCAAGTATGCCAAATATATATTGCAACTAAGTCATTATCATTCCGAATAAGAAATGAGACCAAAATACACTTTCATTAATTCGTCAATTTACAATATAGGAAACTACCTATGACAGTCTATCTCCTAACAGGAGAGCAATTTTTTTAATCATATATGCGGTCCCATATAAGCTAAGAATACCTCTTAAGTGTCAAATGAACATAAATACAAATGAGAACCAAAATAAGGAAACAACTTTTAACTCAAGAAGAATGAGCAGCAATGCATTGGACTATTTTCCTAATCAGAGCCTTCGATGCATTGATACACAATACTCCTCTTCATGACACGTTTGGCTTTTATCTTAGACGAACAAATCCAAGCAGGAAACCAAACTATCTGATTGTATCAGAACCTGCTGTCGTTTGTGCAAATGAAGTTACTCACATCAAATGCGCAGTAGGAAATAAATGTGAAAATAATAAAAACCAAAAGATACTCACATCGATGATAACCACATCATGACTCATCAAACTATGGGAAACTATGAGCACAGACTCTTCATCGAGAATATTGCTCCTTCCTCATTGCCCACCAGCCCTTCCTCACAAACCATATCATATTACAAATTGACATAAAACTTGTGCAAATGAATTTTCAAATCCAGTTGCCTCTGAACCAAATATAATTACCTGAGCCAAATAAAGCCTCAGAACTTGAAACTGACACAGCATTTATAAGACAGATTGACTCAAACTCTTACTTTATAGATGAACTAACAAAGCATATAGAAATTCACCCCTTTATCAAAAGAGGACATGAGATGTAACTTCATATATCCTAACTTCAGAAGCAAGAATAACAAGGAACAAAATTCCATAAATTTTGAAAAGCAAAAGATCAACAACGAATAAGGAAGCAATAAGCAATTTAAAAAAGAAAAGAAGAAGAAGAAAGAAATAAAAGGGCAGAGGAAGCACCTGAGCAGTCCTGATAGGGCAGGCGACAGACGAGCAATACGCGTGAAGGCCAGCACAGAGGAGGACGAGAGGACTTTGGGTAATGGTGACAACATTAGCAAAATGTGAGAAGATGAAGACATGGGACATACGGACTTTGATTTGAGGAATGAAAAAGAAAGAAATAAACAAATATAAATTTAAAAAAAAAAACACAGAAATGGAGGGAGATAAAAATAAAGAGAGGGAGACAGAGAGAAAAAGTCGCGCCTAAGTAATTTTGGAAGGGCGCCTTTATCAGTTGAACATCATCTTAAATAAATAAAAATTTGAGTTTAATTTTGATGCTTACATAAAGTAAGAGATATTTATTATTATCTAATTCTATTTATTGATGCAATAACATATGATTAAATGGTATTATAAAAATAATTTAAAATAATATTATAATACTTTTCACATAGTTATGCACATTTGACAAGTTTGATAAAACAAGATCTAATAATATAAAACCTAATAGTATAGTATTACACGGTGTTTGACATAATATTATATAAATTTAAAAATTATATTATTATTTAAATATTTATTGATTAAATTATAGTTGTTATCAATATTCATTAATTTAAATTATAAAAATTTAATTTATATTGAATGTTATTTATTATTTTGTCCATATTTAATAACTATTTATTATTTTAATAAATTATAAAAAAATATAAATTACTCTATTGCTCTTATATATTTTAATATTTTTCTAATACTATTTTATCATAGTTATTTAAACTTGAATTTAACTTAATATCAAATTAAAATATTTTTATTATTATTTAATTAAAAATAAAAAGACAACTTATTTGTTAAAAGTTAGTCACATCTTATCCTACCTCCCTAGGCTTATCCACCATGTTAACATAAAAGGGAACTTTGATGAGTAAGTTTATCCATTTTATTGGTCACATCTTATGAGCTTAGGAGCTTAGGTCCTAACTCGAGTTGACTTACTAAAAAACTTGAATATAAGTAAACTTGGGTAAATTCTTTTAAACTCAAATAAACATATGTAAATTCACAAGTTTAAATTTTAGTTGGAATTTAGTCTTTCAAATAATAAAACATAGAATTTCACAATAAACACTTGTAATTAGACCTTCCGATATTGAAGTTATGATGCATTAACTAAGTTATTTTGATTTTTCACATCTTAAAGTCTTAATCTATTATATTTCTTAAGATTTTAATTTGTATTTTATATTTTATGACTTGTATTTGCTTCATTATGATGTTGCAACTTTTTTTATACATTTTTATTTTATCATAAAATTATTTTATTATAATTATATGTAATAAATATTTTTTATCATTTTTTAAAGTATTTAAACTCTTACGAGTGGGTTTGATCCTATGACTTTATTTTAGTTATTATATCACTATTTTCTAGCACTATGAAATATTTAGAGTTTAGAATATGAGTTCTATCATGATATGGATTTTATATAAAAATGTGCAAGGACTATAGATGTTTTTTGAATTGCTCATGAAAATCTATGATTATCAATATGCATAGGACCATATTTGAAATATAATTGCTATTATATGATTTAATTCATGATTTTAAACTTGATTATGATGATGAAAACTAGTTATGGATGGTGAAAAGGAATGTGAAGTATTATGTTTATTTATGAGAATTGAGAAATGTTGAACTTAGAATCATATAACCCCTTTTTATGACTTCAGTATGGTTTTAGAATAAGGAATTACAGAGGAACAAAGCTATGAGTTATCAACAGTTAAATCGTTAACCTTGATATACCAAGTGCTCACGAAGGACAAATTGTCCTTACTTAGATAATTCACGAGAGACGTGGTTCACAAGGGATAGATCTCAAATAAGTGCTCTTGTTTGTGAGGAACTGAGCACACCTTACAATTACTTACAATTTATGGATAGTCTTTCATTTTATAATTCCTTAAGAATTAAATATGATTTTAATGTTTCTTGTAAATTAGTGATTTCACAACTATTATGTATTATAAATGGAAATGATTTATCAATGTTGCATTATTATTTATGTAATTGTCTTCTTGTCCTGTATATGGTTGTGGATAAAAATTCACTCACTAAGTTTTAAGATAAAACTCACCTCTCCTCCTTTTTCTCAGATATAGCTGTAACTTTGGATCCTTCATCACCTCCTCCCTAGTAGCACTAGTATTTCAGCTTAGTGAGCTTCACGTTGTTGTTAAGTGCTTTTGGTCATTTTGTAGAGTGTTTAGTGGTTTGCGGGTAAAGTCCTGGACCATGCATATTTTGCTTTTTGCTCACCATAATTTTACATTTGTTACGTATTTAAAGAATTATAGTTTCATGATTCTTTTGTAATAGAGTGACTCAGCTTATTTTGTAATACTACAATTTTATAGTTGATTTATGAAATGAGTTATTTATGATTATTATGATCTTGAATGTGCAAGTTGACTTGTCATTACAAATGGATTTTATGATTAAATATGCATATGGTACATCGCGATTAAGAGGTTTATGTAAGATAAGATTTCTCATATGGGTCACGTTTCCAAATCTGATCGTGACCAAAGTGAGTAATAAAATATCATGTTCAAGTGATAAGTCAAGTATCATTAAAATAATATAATGAATAAAGTTGTGAAAATAATAATAGTTAATTAATAGACTTTATTTATTGTTATTACAAATAATTATTATAATAATAATTTATTATTAATATTATTATTGTTAAAAGACATGCACTACCTATTAATCATTTTAATATAACAATCAAGGTAATGCGAATTATCGATTAGATTACCTGTACATATCAGACACTACAATGTAACATTACCAATAATTTGAAATGTGGTTATCTTTCTTACTTATCATGTAAAACAATAATAAGATCACTATCCACTCATGGTCTATGCATTCATATGTTGACTTTTCACATGAAACTATTTTTTCAAAAAAATAAACAAATATAAAAGAATACTAGCACGAAATCCATGCCATGACTCTAATAGGTGGGTTAGGCTAGCAAAATGCTAACCCAAAACTAAATTAGTATGATCCATGCCATGACCAAATATTGTCCAACGTTGTGTCTGTTGAACTAAATTGAAAATTTACTCTTTTCTTTTATTATTTTTGTTCCTGATATGTAGTCCTTTTTTGGTTCAAATCCTGAGAATTTTTTTTGGTCTGTCTTAAATTCCTTTTCATAGCACTGCTTTGTTGGCTGAGCTCAAAAGAGGTCCAATACTAATAATACGATAAAATTTCCTCCCCATGACCAGAAAAGTATTTAAAATTTAAAATATTGCTTAATTTTTTTATGCTGCTTTTATGTTTATTTAATTTTTCGGACCCCCCTTAATATTATAGTACAAATTCTATTATCAATATTGCTAAATGATTTTTTTTTCTTGCTGGGCCAAAGCCGAATATTAGCATAATAGAAATTTTAAATGAAAAATGGTGCTTCAATTATACTTTAGACTTTATTATTGATTTTTTCATTACTAACGTAACGACAGACCTCTTCTTTCTTTTTTTTTTTTTTAATCAGAAGGATAAAACATGTTGAAAGCATCTTTTTCAAATTCGAACAAAACAAATACGGGCTTTTTTACCAAAAAGAAAATAGAAAAAATGCTTATTATGGATTTACGGATGTTCTGATATTATTTACTAATATACACTAATTTTTGAATTAATATAAAACGGCTAACAGGTAGACTTTCTACATAAATGTTTATGTCAACAATTTGCTGATAACACATTTCCTGTGCAATTCTAAATTGTTTACTGTAAATCATTTCTGATGACACATTTTACCATACAATGATTTATCCTTACACATGGACCAAGGCAATAGTGCTAAATCGGCTAGCAGCGATTATGTCTTGAAACGTTAACCAGCTAAATGTTTTATGTTATAGGACAGAAAAAAGTAAACTACACTAATTGAACTTACAAACTAAATTAAATATACATAAGTGATTTTATTTTTAGTGAAATAAGAACTTAAAACAGTTTAATGAATTTTAGTTTGTGTAGTTGTAAGAACTAAGTATTTGAAACAATTTAATGAATTCTTTTTGTTTATGCAGTTTGGTGTATTTAATTTATAGTCTATAAAATTAATTTAGTTTATATTATGCATGTTGAAATTTTCTTAGTTTATATTGTGTAGTGTGCAAGTATTGTTTATATTCTCTATTTTTTAAGTCAAATTTGCTTAATTTTTGGATGACATTTATTTAAATGTTTGACATTGATACAAGATTAGTAATATTTGGTTAATTTATTGATATGTATTAAATATGTATTAATGTTTTATTTTAAGTCTGCAAGTTTAGTTTAATTTAGGTTTGTTGATACTTGACTAATTTTGTTTGTTTTTTGTGATTTTATTTATATTTTGTTTATGGATAAATAAAGTTTATAAGAATTCAGTAATATAATTGAGCAATAATATTAATAATTTATAAATTCAGTTTTTATATGAAATCATATTTACATCTTAAATAATTGATTAATTTATATTATTATGTTCTTTATTAAATTAATTTATAAAAAATAAAACCTAAATAAAAATAAAATAAATATTATTATACAAGGATATATGCATCATTTTACACACTTTTACTTTCTTTTCTCTTATTTTATATTTTTTTTCTTCATCCAAACAATAGGAGAGAAAATTTACTATTCTCTTCATTTTCTTTTCTCTTTATTTTGTTCCCTTATTTTTCTCTTCATATCCAAACAAACCATAAGTGTATAGATTTTTTTCTTGAAAAAAAGTATTGTTTCAGGAGATATCAGTAAAATTAATAACATTCAATTTCAAAGGGAAAATTATCTTTTATTTACTTAGAGATTTTAAGTATTTAAAAATCGATGAAATAATAAAATTAATAATGAAATTACATAAAATAATAATTAATTCTTTTAAAATTGTTTGGTGATGAAAAAAATTAATATAAGGTGCATTTGTCTATACTTTTTTCTGCTGGGAATCACTTTTTTTTCACTAAAAAGAAAATCACTTATATATATTTAGTTTAGTTTGTAAGTTCATTCTGGTGTAATTTACTTTTCCATGTAACATAAAATGTTTAGACATAAATTGGTCAGCTATTAGTCGATTTATGACTGTCGCCTGGTCCATGTGTGAGGATAAATCATTACATAGTAAAACGTGTTATTAGTAAATCGTTTGACAGTTAAATAATTTAGCAATTACGCAGTAAAGCAGTGTAATTAGTAAATCGTTGACAGCTAAACAATTTATATGTAACAAAACGTCCACCTATTAGCCGTTTTATATTAATTCAAAAACTAGTATGTATTGGTAAATAATATTAGAACATCTGCAAATTCGTAAATAAGCATTTTTTCTTTTTTTTGGGGTAAAAAAGCCACAAATACGCTATTGATAAAAATGGATAAAAATAAGTTCTTTATAGATTCTTTTTTTCTTTCCGGGTACAAAGACAGGCCGGGAGCACTCCTTTTCAGTCAAGAAAAAATTCTGCAGAAGAGCCAGGAAACAAGCAAAAATTCCAAACTAACAATGACACCAAAAATAAAGCCAAAAATAAAGCCAAAAAAACACCTCAAACGCAGATAAAATTCTGCAGACATAACCCCTCCCCATAGTAATCTGCAAAAACAGTCACAGAAAAGGTATTTGGAACCAAATCTAAATTATTTATAATTGATGTCCTGGTTGCCTATTTTTAGTATTCTGCTTCCTTCTCAGGGTCCTGGAAACATTGAGCAGAGAGTTGAGGCATTTCTCAACATGTTTGAGGCCAATCTACGTTAGATGACAATTGGTGAATTCAAGGTTTGATAATAGTTGTTCTAGGGGTATTTTATTTTGTCTTTTTAACTGTTGTTCCTTGATCATGGATTGAGAAATAATGTTTCTTCCCCATACCTTCCCTTCACGTGTTTTGAATTAACTTCTCACTTGAAGCCTGAATACAAGGAGGGGGTCATATGCATAATAAATATCTACACGTTCACTTGATGTGTAGTACATCTACATGTTCACTTGATGTGTAGTACATCTACATGGAGTACGGACAACAATATTTGCACATCATGTGGTTTACTTTTAGATTTAGACTATTTCAGTCAAACCACAGGGGACAAGTATGAGTGCTGCATAGAAACCAATTCATATGTAGGAAAGAGGTGTAAACTCAATGTACTGAAACTACCACTACTCTTACTCTGTGAGGTGGTAAAAGAATAACTACGCTAAGGCAGTGAAAGAATCACTACAGTATTAAGGAAAGAGGAAAGCTATACGGTACATTAGAATATCATTAAGTTCTGGTATTGTGTTGCAATCTTGCGGCTGGAAAATTGTTTCTCAAATGTTCAGTGGAACAAAAAGTATTGAAGGGCCAGAAATCTTGGCATCCTAAAAATTTTGTTCTGTAATGATCAATGCTCCAAGATTATTTTTATAATATCAATTTGGGAGGAGATTTAGAATGTATATAATATGTAGTTAAGTAAGTTCTCATATTCATTCGTATCAACTTGGCTATGGGATATGGCTGGGGTTACATTGTTAAGTGACATAACATCAATCATGGGGTTCATGTGAGTGTAAAGCCACTTTTTGCTTCAAAGGTCAGCAAATGCTGCACCGAATGAAGAAATTTGAGTGGCAAAAGACAAAAGCAATTTCCGTGCCAGGAAAATTTGAACGTGGGAGGAGGAGTTCTCGCCTATAAATAGAGATCTCACTTTTGAGATAAAATATATATAAAGTCTTTTAAGAGTTTCTTTTATTTTTATTAAGAAAGGTGTATTCTTCTAATATAAGAAAGAATATTATTATTCTTTCTTATATTTAGAGAGGTGTAATTTTATCTTCATAATAAAAATCTTTTGAATTGTGTAATTTTTCTTAGGACTTTTCATATAAATATTTTGTGTCAATTCTATTTTTCTTAATTCTATTAGTTGTGTTTGTCGTTTCTATAACTCTTATCCAACCGTTCATCCAATAGCTTAAGCTTCCAGTAGAGTTAATCTTTGACACAAAAGTTTTGACTTGAATCTTCCCGAATTTTTTTCGATTGTACTTCTAGCTGAATCGTTATTTTGTGTTGATAATAGCATTTAAAAAACCAGTTATGCATCTGACTACTCAACTGCTTGTATGCAGAGGAATGTAAATGCCTATGTTTCATAGGTATGGGTACTGTACCCATATGAGGTAATGATACGAGTATGGAGTACAAAAATTTTATAAAAAATAGGGTATGGGGTGTGAAAAAATATATTATATAAAAATATAAAATTATAACCAAAAAATAATTATATCATAAAATAAATAATTTTTTATGATACTCAAATAAAAATATATTAAGAAACACGAGATTTGAAAAAATAAAACTGTAGTTTAATTCATTTAATTAAAAAATTTTATGTTTT
Organism: Dalbergia oliveri; assembly: GCA_030441495.1. Classification (NCBI taxonomy): domain Eukaryota; kingdom Viridiplantae; phylum Streptophyta; class Magnoliopsida; order Fabales; family Fabaceae; genus Dalbergia; species Dalbergia oliveri. The sequence continues at coordinate 17,655,743 of JAMLFY010000008.1, forward strand.
ATAATTTATATTTAAGCAACATTTACTTATTAAAATTATTGATTAATAAGTATCGATACTTAAACTAGATAAATGCATTGATAGATATGCTTCATAGGTAAATGCATTGATAGATATGAAACTAGAGAGACACAACAACTTGGGAAGAATCAGCATTTTTCTGGCGGGAGATCAATGACGGAACTCTCAGGTTTGATAGGAAAGACTCTGAGGTATGAATTCAAACGTTAAATGTGTGATTTCACTTGCCCTCCTCCCAAATAAAGTCCTTTTCCCCTTTCTTCTTGCTACTAATGTTTCAGAATACATGCTCTCTAAACTTGGGATTAACATTATGGTTGAGCTGAATTAATGGTTCTATTTTGTGGCTTGGCACAGGTTGAAGCATTAGAGCAGCTTACTCTACAAGAATTAATAGATTTCTTCGATGAATTTGTCAAAGTTGGGGATCTCAAAAGAAGACTTTAAGTGTACGAGTTTATGGGAAACTCCATTCAGCTGATTACAAAGCAGAAGCTTCTCAACCACACTAGTCTAAAATAGACACTATTTTCAGTTTTAGAAAATCAGAGTCTCTTTATGGCTTTTTGACAGGGCTTTCTGGGCAGATGAAATTGTAGGGATCGTTTTCTGTTTGTAAACTCCTCACCTTAAATACTTTAATGAAAGAACTCTTATAATAGCCAAGTGCTCTCGTCAATTTTAGAATAGGAAAAAAAAAATAGATTTCCTCATTTCACTGACATGATATTTTACATAATAAGTATTATTTATCTGAATTTTAATGGTCATTGTGACATTTTACATCATCGTAATGATATGATTTCCATTTCTGCTCTCATGCTAATCAAATCATTTTGTTATTCTTATATGACGATGGCAGTTACACATCTTTTATTTCTTCTCTACACCATCTAATTGTTATGATGTACTATAATTGGATAATGGGTTAGACAATGCATAACTTTTTTAAGGTTCTCATATGACTATATATGAAAGCTACCGGATACTAATATGTTTGGCCCTACTATGTCATTGGTGAGCTATGAGAATTTTGTTCATGTTTTTGTCATTAACTTGATTGCGATTGAATTCAGAAAGGATCTGCAGCCCTGAAGGGCTTTTTTTTGTTTTTTGTAATATCATACTGTAAAAATGAGAAGAATGTTTCGATATAAATATTATTACAATTGTTACACTTTTACGGACATTTGATTTTAGTCTTTTTGATATTTGTTGAGTTTGTAGAAAAAGATAAAAAAAAGAAGGACGAATGTAGGATGAATTGCTCAGGCTCAATAGGCTCAATGTTTGAAGATAGACACCCATCAACACTGAAATTGGAAATAAATGCACTTTATATTTTTAAGTGCAATGATAAAGACTAAAAATCTTTTTTTATTATTATTTATTTTCCCGAGTCCTACTATTGTTTCAATGTTATGACTTGTGTAACCAAAAAAAATGTCATGACTTGTACAATTTTCAGAGCAATATTCCTATCATTCCCAATTTTATACTATTACCTGGTTGAACACATATAGTTACATGTATTATTTGTAATAAGACTGAACTGGCTCGAAACTGACCTTAACTATTTAGCCACTTCGCTCTTAATTGAGCTAGAGGCTAGACAAGCAAATACTTGAACAAGATTAACCTTCGTGCTTGAGTCTTTTGACCCTTCGACCTTAAGACTGGGGAGGGCTTGTTGACCGATTGGTCTAGCGCTTGTATCCTCAAGTAGATCGGCTCCGGCATACTCTCACTTAGCCCAATAGGTGCCGACTCGCGCTTGAGCAAGAGAGACATGATCATAATCCCTTCATCAATGCCTCGCAGCCCTTCATTAATGGTTAGATGGTATATATACCCTGTCTTACAAGGGAAAAGGTAAACCTCTAGCCTAAAACTTACCTATCTTCTATTCTAAACAAGACAATAACAAAGAATATTAAAATACAGGGGTCAAAAAATTTTCACTATATAAATTTTAACTTTTGAGGAGTTAAAATTAAAATAGGTGGTGTACAGTAACTCATAAAGCGATGGTGCCGACAGACATGAATCAATCCTTTTTTTCTGTAGCTTGGCGCTGTGTTGACTTGGCATAAGCCATAGTCTCCCTTGCCTTAGAGTGTTTCACTGTTTCCGCATCTCAATCTCGATCTCCTCTTTGACTTTCCTGATAACCATGGCCGAATCATTCCTCTTTAGCATCGCTGAGTCACTGGCATCAAAGCTTGCTTCTCGAGCATTTGCAGAAGCTTCTCAGCCGCTTGGTGTATGTGATGACCTGCGAGAGTTTAAGCTGACTCTCTCATACGTCAAAGCTGTGCTGCTGGATGCCGACCAAATGCATAGAAATTAAATTCTTTTAATTATATATAAAATAAGCAGATTAGGTCTAAAGAAAAAAGATAATAAGAACTATCCACATAACAAAAAGGGCCCTTTACTAGACATTTTTATGCAAGTTGAAATATGAAAAACTCGTACAGCTCATAGATGATGGTAGTGATAGACATCAAGTATTTTTATATAGTTTGGCAGCAGTAGCGGAGCTTGAATAAAATGTTTAGGGGCCCAAATAACATATACAAATTATACGACTGCAACTAAATTAAGGGTTTAATTTAAACTTGTAGACAATTTTTTTAATATTGTTATTCAATCAAAATCTCTTATGTACGTGATTTTAAAAGTAGTGGGATAATAGTCAAACTTATTATGTTAATATAATAGTACATAATTAAATGACTCTATAAAAAATTTTATAATATCAATATATCAAAATTAAACTCTTAAATTAAAATTAATTATACTTCATATATATCAAATTTAAAGTGTATCAAATGAGAGAATAGTCTTGACATGAGAGATAAAAGGAACTAATCTCAAATATTAAAATATACTTAGATACTTAAAATTAAAAGTTATATGATTACTTAAAAATATATATAATTTTGTTTTAATATTAATTTTTTATGTATTTATCGGTCGTATTAGCCAACTCCTCTTATTCCCACAATTAATTACTCTTCATCATTTGATATGCTTGTATTAACTCTAATTAATTTAAAGAAAATCATTGACAAACAAAATAATTTTAAAAAGAAGACTAAGAAAATATATACATTTCATGGGGTCGTGGTATGAGGATAAAACATGAGAAGATTTCATGAATTAATTACCATCATATATAATTTTGTAGATGAGTTTTATATGTAAAATTATATATGAAATTCAAACATGAAATTTTTTTATTCATTTTACTCTCAAATCAAACATACTTTTAGGAAATGTTTGGCTAGAAAGTAAAAAAAGTTAGGGTAGAATTTTTATGGAGTTTTATATTTAAAATTACACATGAAATTCATTTATGAAAATTTTACCTCTACTTTTACTCTCAAATCAAATACCCCTTAATGTAAAGTCACATTATTTTCCATAAAGTCATTTTTTTATTATTTTTTATTTCACAATAGTATATTGTCTTTTACTTTTTAATTAATAACAAGTTAATGGACTTTTAACTTGAAGGATATAATGTAAGAGCAACCAACAACGTAATGAAAATTAAATTAAAAATCATATAAGAATGGAATGAAAAATAAGTGTTGTCTAAAACAAAAAAGGAAGAATAAATTTTAACTATATATAAAATGCAAATCAGTTCTTAAAAAGATAAAAGCTATATACATAAAAAATGACCTTCGACACGACCTTCGTGTGCATGCAAGTTGTAATAAAAAAACTCCTACAGCTCATAGGTGATGGTGGCGATGGACAACAATTCTTTCTTTTTATATAGTGTGGCAATGTGTTGACTTCGCATAAACCTATACTCTTCTTTCTTGCCTCGGAGTGTTTTCTGCATCTCAATCTCCTCTTTGATTTTCCTGATAACCATGGCCGAATCATTCCTCTTTAGCATCGCTGAGTCACTGATAGCAAAGCTTGCTTCTCGTGCATTTGAAGAAGCTTCTCAGGTGCTTGGTGTATATGATGACCTGGGAGAGTTCAAGCTGACTCTCTCATACGTCAAAGCTGTTCTGCTGGATGCCGAGCAAAAGCAGGAGCACAACCACGAGCTGCGCGAATGGATGAGGCAGATCAAGCGTGTCCTCTCTGATGCTGAGAACGTGCTTGATGAAGTTGACTGCGAGACCTTACGCAAGCAAGTGGTCAAAGCCTACGGTACCACCAAAACCAAGGTAGGTCGCTTCTTCTCAAGTTCTAATCCGCTTGTCTTACGCCATAGGATGTCTCAAAAGATTAAAGATGTCAGGAAAAGATTAGACAGGGTTGCAGCTGATAGGGATAAGTTTGGTCTTCAAATATTTGATGTTGATAGGCGAGTTGTGCATAAGAGGGAGATGTCATACTCCCATGTTGTCGAGTCAACTGTGATAGGAAGGGATGAGGATAAAGAAAAGATAGTGCGCCTTTTGGTGCAGCAGAATCCTGATGATGATGATGAAAGTTTATCTGTTTTACCTATTGTGGGAATTGGAGGCTTAGGAAAGACCACACTTGCTAAGTTTGTGTACAATGATAAGAGGATAACTGAGTCTTACCCATTGAAGATGTGGGTGTGCGTTTCTGATGACTTTGACATCAAACAATTGATTTTCAAAATCATCAACTCTGCAGATGAATCTGCCTCTACTCACCAACAGAACTTTAACATTTTAGATATGGAGCAATTGCAAATTCATCTAAGAAATAAACTTGCTGGTCAAAAGTTCCTACTTGTCTTGGATGATGTATGGAACGAGGATCGTGTTAAATGGGTTGAGTTGAGGGATTTAATACAAGTGGGTGCAGCAGGAAGTAAAATCTTAGTGACAACACGTAATCACAAGATCGCTTCCATGATGGGTACCATTTACCCTTATGTTTTAGAAGGTCTTTCTTTTGAAGATTCATTGTCTTTGTTTGTTAAATGGGCATTTAAAGAAGGAGAAGAGGAAAAATATCCAAATTTGGTAACGATTGGCAGGGAAATTGTGAAAAAGACCGGAGGGGTTCCATTGGCGGCAAGAACACTTGGGAGTTTGCTATTCTCAAAATTTGAGGCAGATGAGTGGAAATCGGTTAGAGATAATGAGATTTGGAATTTACCACAAAAGAAGGATGACATTTTACCAGCTTTAAAATTAAGCTATGATCAAATGCCATCATATTTGAGGCAATGTTTGGCTTTGCTCTCTCTTTTCCCAAAGGATCATGCCTTCAATAGTTTTCAAGTTGCTTCACTTTGGGGGCAGCGGGTTTCCTTAATTCGCCAAGCCACAATAAAAGTTGGATAGAGTGTGCAAATCAATACTTGGATGAATTGATGTCAAGATCGTTTCTTCAGGAATTTATTGACACAGGCACTTTTTATTCTTTTAAAATACATGATTTAGTGCATGATCTTGCACTATATATTGCAAAAGATGAGTGCCTACTTCAAAACTCCCTCACTGAAAATATACCTGAAAATGTTTTGCATATATCTTTCAATGATATTGATGTGCTTGGCAAGTCTTTCACTCGAAACTCATCAGGTATGAGAACCATAATATTTCCTAATGAAGGAGCGGAAGCCATCAATGAAGCTATATTGAATACGTGGGTGTCAAGGTACAAATACCTGCGATTTCTGGATTTAAGTGGTTCTACATGTGAGACTTTGCCCCGGTCGATTGGTAAGTTGAAACATTTAAGATATTTCTCTCTTAGTGAGAATAAGAAGATAAAGATACTCCCTGATTCTATTTGCATGCTCCAAAATTTGCAAGTTTTGCGTCTTGATGGGTGTATGGAACTTGAGATATTGCCCAAAGGATTGAGAAACTTGATCAGTCTTCAAAGATTGGGGATAACCACAAAGCAATCAGTTTTGCCTGAGAGTGATATTGCAAGCTTGAGTTCCCTTGAATATTTATTTATTGAATCTTGTGACAAGCTGGAGTCTTTGTTTGTAGGGATTAAACTCCCCACTCTTAGGACATTGATTATTGATAGTTGTGAGAGTCTAAAGTTTTTTCCATTTGATAGTAACCATTGTCCTCAATTAGAATATTTGAAGATTAATGGTTGTGGCAATCTAGAATTGTCAAAAGGACATGACCAAGACATTCAAAACTCAAGCTTGAGGTTAAAGATATTAATTCTTCAAAGCATGCCGCAGCTAGTGACCTTACCCCATTGGCTTCAGGCATCTGCAGACACTTTAGTAACCGTAGCAATTTCTGATTGCGACAAGTTTGAGGTGCTTCCTGAGTGGTTTTCAAGTTTGAGTTTTCTTAAACTATTTGCGATCAGAAGATGTCCAAAGTTGACGTTTCTCCCTAATGATATCCATCATCTCACCGCACTTGAATATTTGGAGATTGAAGGTTGTCCTGAATTATGTACAAGATGCCAGCCCCAAATTGGAGAGTATTGGGCTAAAATATCACACATCAAAAAGATTGTCATTTATGGGTAGAACCAGAAGATCCGAGGAAACAATTAATGGAAGATAAAAGAGGATTGAAGGAAGAGAAAAGCTTTGATAACCCTGATAAACATTGATGTGCCTTTCCTGTTCTGATGTTGTTGTAATGTAGATCCTTGTTTTTAATATGGTTAGACTAAGTCCGCTAGAAACTGCAATTGAATTGTTTGTTTGATGCAGATAGACTAGTGCAATGATTATATCTCGATTATCTTCATCGTTTTTTTCCTTGAAAACTGAAAAGAAATAGAGTAATTCCATTATTTATTGTTGAGAAAATATTTTGTATATTCTGTGCACTTTCTAACTCATTCTTTGGACCTGCCTGGTGAAATTCTGAAGTAAGAATTTATTTGTATTCAATATTGTATAACACTTGTCTTGTGCTATGAACTACTCTGCTACATGGAACAACTAGCTAACAAATAACAACGAACCCAGCTGGTTTTGCATTTCCAAACAATGAAACTACTAGAAAACGTAAGCCGATAATGCTATTTTTCACAGCTCAGCAGTTCTTTGCAAAATATGACACTAGTCTCCTATCACAAAGCAAAAGGCTCCCTCAAAACCTTAACGGGTAGCACCTAGGGCTCACGAAATCTAATATTACTTTATATATATATATATATATATATATATTGTGTTATTCGGTTTAATAAGCTAATATTCATTATCATATTTTCGTTTTTAAGCTACACTATAGTCTGATCAATCAGTGTTATAGGCGTCATTCTTTAATTTTGAAGTAGAAACTTGACTTGTTCATAAGGCTTAGAGTTCACAACTGCAGAAAGGAGACTTCATCTCCAAAAAATGCGAAAAGGAAAACAAATCACATTAAAATGATGCTCTTCTCTTCTTCACTATTGTATATTCTTCTCAGCAATAGCTATGAACTTCAGCGATCAATGCCTTCAATTTTGTCTTCCACTTCTTGGTACAACTGCCTGAGCCTCTCAATGTTTTGTTCCGAGGTCTCCCAATAACCGCGCATTGGCTTACAAGAATGTCTGCACCAGCTTCCTGAAGGAGTTGGGGTTTGTGTTCATGAGCTTGTTCAGCATTTGCTCATTCTGGATGAACATAGTGTTGGCTTCTTCATAGACCCAGTTGTCAACTTGGCCTGAAGTAGCACTCCACCCTACAGTGTTGGTGAGTCTCTTCTCAATCTCACGGACACCCTCATACCCACCGGACAGGATGCCTTCATACCACTTGGGTTCAACAGCTTGGTGCGTGCATCAAGTCTAACTGTCTTGGCAAGAGTACGCACCTGAAAGAGAATATAACCACAGGGGTCGTATATATGAAAATTATTGAGATATATTGTGCATATTTGTTTGCATATCATACAGATTTGTTTTCGTATTCCTATTCTCTCTTTCAAGTTGGTATCAGATCCTGCATAATTAGCATCATGTAGACTTTTATAAAGAGTTTATCACCACTTTTGAATAGTTGTCCCCTATCAAATGTGGCTTTAAGATACTGTAATATTCTTTCTACCACTTGCATTTGTCTCACTCTTGGATGATGCATGAATTGACTAACCACACTCATAACATAAGCCAAGTCTGTCCTAGTATGCCAACTATATGAGTCTTCCCACCAATCTTTGGTATTGTACTCTATCAATACTAGAACTTTCCTCTTCTCTTCCCATTCAATGGTTTTGTTCAATAGGAACACTAACAGCTTTGCACTCAACTTGACAAATAAGAAAATAAAGAGACTCCCTAATTCTATTTGCATGCTCCAAAATTTGCAAGATTTGTGTCTTGATGGGTGTATGGAACTTGAGATATTGCCCAAAGGGTTGATAAACTTGATCAGTCCTCGAAGATTAGAGATAACCACAAAGCAATCTATTTTGCTCGAGTGTGATTTTGCAAGCTTGTGTGCTCTTGAACATTTAGGTATTGAGTCTTGCAACAAGCTGGAGTCTTTGTTTATAGGGATAAAACTCCCTAGTCTTAGAACATTGAATGATGCCAATTGTAAGCGTCTAAAATTTTTGCGACTTCATAATAACCATTTTCCTCAATTGGAGACTTTGGGAGTCATAAGTTGTGGCAATTTGGAATTTTCAAGGGGACAAGACAACCAAGGCATTCAAAACTCCAACTTGAGGTTAAAATTATTATGGTTTCTAGACATGCCACAATTGATGACCTTACCTCATTGGCTTGAAGCATCAGTAAACACTTTACAATCCTTAGCAATTGTAGATTGTGATGACCTTGAGGTGCTTCCTGAGTGGCTTTCAAGTTTTCAAGTTTGATTTTTCTCAAAACATTGTTTATCACAAATTGTCCAAAGTTGGTGTCTCTTCCATTGATATCCATTGTCTCTTCGCACCTGAAGTTTTGCATATTGCAGGTTGTCCTGAATTATATAGAAAATGTCACCCGCAAGTTGGAGAGTATTGGACAAAAATATCACACAAAAAATATTCTCCTTGATGACCAAGCACCAGAAGATTCGGAGAAACGGGTATTGACATAACCGAAAGATTTGGACAAACAGGTACAAACAGATAAAGAAGAGTTGGAAGACGAGGAAAGCTTTGATAAACCAGAAAAATATAGATGTGCCTTTCTTTTTGGGTTTCTGTAATGAAGATCCTTGTTCTTAGAGAAAATTACAAGGACATCCTTCGAATCTTATGATATTACATTTATCCTCTTTAGTTTTTAATATTACAGTTACCTCTTTTATTCCTAAATAACTTTTTGAAATAAATTACCCTTTCTGGAAAAAAATAATAATCCCCCAGTCTCCCATACCTTCTTCTCCATCCCATTCTCCACCACCGGGCGCCCCTAATTCCCTGCCCATCCTCCTTTTGTCATTCCATTTCCAAAGCACCACCACCTCCATGGTGCTCCTTTGCCTTTTTCCTTTTTTATAATTGAAGTGGCCCAACAAACTCCAAAAACAAGAGGAGTTTAGTACATTGCAGAGACCAAGACATACAAAAACATTCAGAAAGAAAAAAAAGAAAAAGAAAACAAGAATCAGTTCACTCATGCCTTATCTAAACAATTAAGGGATGCCCCAGTGATGAGTTATTTGCAATGAAGGGAGATAACTGTAATATTAAAATAAGTTTAATATCATAGGATCTCAAGGCACGTACTTAAAATTTTCCCATGTTCTTATTATGTTCTGACTACTATAATTTTTCCATGTCTTTGACTATTATTCCAGTTCGCTAAAAACTCGACTGATTATGTTATGTTTGGCTTGCTTTGTACAATTCGTTACTTTCAGAGATTTGCTCCACAGAGAATATTTATTCATTCACCTTTTGGCCCTGCCTAGTAAAATTCTGAAGTGAGAAATTTATTTCGTATTCAATATTGTATAATACTAGACTAGCATTGTGCTATGAACTACTTTGCTGACATGGAACGACTAGCTAACAATGAACCAAACTGGTTTTGCATTTGCAAACAATGAAACTAACTTCTAGAAAACATAAGCCGAAAATGCTATTTTTTACAGCTCAGGAGTTCTCAGCAGAACATGACACGAGTCTCCTTTTACAAACCAAAAAGGATACCTCAAGGCCTTCTTCGCAAGCAGCTCCTAGAACTCCGGAAATTTAAGATTACTATATAGATGTTGTGTTATTCAGTTCAATAAGTTTATATTTATTTATTATCACACTTTTTGTTTTTAAGCAATACTATAATCTGATCAATCAGTGTTATAGGCGTCATTCTTTAATTTTGAGGTAGAAACTTTATTTGTTCACAGGGCTTAGAGTTCACAACTGCACAAAGGAGACTTCATCTCCAAACATATGAAAAGGAAAACAAATGACATTAAAATGATGCTCTTCTCTTCTTCACTATTGTATATTCTTCTCAGTAATGGCTATGAACTTCAGCGATCAATGCCTTCAATTTTGTCTTCCACTTCTTGATACAACTGCCTGAGCCTCTCAATGTTTTGTTCCGAGGTCTCCCAATAACCGCGCCCACTGGCTTCCAAGAATGTCTGCACCAGCTTCCTGAAGGAGTTTGGATTACTGTTCATGAGCTTGTTCAACATTTGCTCATCTTGGATGAAAGTTGTGTTGGCTTCTTCATAGACCCAGTTGTCAACCTGGCCTGAAGTAGCACTCCACCCTACAGTGTTGGTGAGTCTCTTCTCAATCTCACGGACACCCTCATACCCACTGGAAAGCATGCCTTCATACCACTTTGGGTTCAACAGCTTGGTGCGCGCATCAAGTCTGACTGTCTCAGAAAGAGTACGCACCTGAAAGGAATATAACCATAAGGGTCGTGTGTGTGTGTGTGTGTGTGTGTGTATATATACACACATATGAAAACCATTGACATTTATAATACGAAGTCAAAGTGATTTGATGATAATTTGTGTGTGTTTGGATCAACTTTTTGGGTTCAAAACACCTTGTTAACTTGAACTACCTTAAACAGCTTTTGACATGAGTAGTTTTCAAATATAATCAGTAACCAAACATGCCTCTAGTCAGGAAAAATCGCCAAACAAAGCTTGGAAATAGGAGATTTAGGGGAACAATTTATATATACCTGAGCATTAGCTGTGGTTGTGTCTGCAATGTATGCACTTGGCTTCTTCCCGTCCTTTCTTAGATTTTGAACCAGATTTGTTGGATCCGAGTCAAAATAATGACTGACATCAGTGAGGGAAATTTCTGATGAGTCAAGGTTTTGGAATGTGGCATCAGCTGTGCTCAGAGCCATCTCAAAAACTTTTCTCTTTTCGGTCATGCCTGCACCGGGGGCATCACAATCAAAAGCAAAAGACTTTCGGCTAAGGTACATGTCCTGGAGTTGCTTCTCATCATTCCATGAAGAGTTCTCCACAGCCAGGTTTATGTTTGAGGAGTAGGATCCTGAGGCATTGGAGAAGACTCTTGTTGCAGCTTCTCTTACTTCAATTCCAAGTGCTTGAGCTTGTTCTAATGCATGCTTTCTTACATAGTTTTGTTCCGCTGGTTCATCTAATTCAGCTACCATCTTCACCGCTCTATCCAATAGATTCATCTGCAGAAAAAAAAAATATATATATAAAACTATGAGCAGTCAAAGCAATGGAGCAACAAACTGCCTAGTAAAATACGATGAAAGATAGAAAACTGTAAATCAAGCATCATTAGAGTTTTTAATGAAGCAACAAGCGATTGAGATGGATAGCAAAAAGGTTGAAGTACTTGCAATGGCATGACTATTATAGTTAAAACATTGGAATTTGAAGAGTTCAAATAGCCATCTTGGAACAATAACAAGGACTACTAAATTGGTCTTAGCCTCCATTTATGGAGAAAGAGTAAGATAAGTCCTACCTGATTGATGAAAAGGTCTCTGAACACTCCTGAGCAATTGACGACGACATCAATCCTAGGCCTTCCAAGCTCTTCAAGACTTACAGGTTCCACCCGGTTTACCCTACCAAAAGTATCAGCCACTGGTCTCACACCAATCATCCACAAGACCTGAGCCAGGGATTCACCATATGTTTTTATATTATCTGTTCCCCATAATACAAGTGCGATTGTCTGGGATATTTTCCTCCATTATCAACTTTCTGCCTCTCAATCAATCTATCCACCACTATTTTGGCACTCTGCATTGCTGCAGTTGTAGGAATAGCTTGAGGGTCCAGGGCATGAATATTCTTTCCTGTTGGCAAAACTTTAGGATTTCTAATGGGGTCACCACCAGGCCCTGGCTCCACATACTTACCCTCCAAGGCTTGTTTTAGACTTCCCAATTCATTATCAGCCACAACCAACTTCAAACATTCTCCCAAGAACTCAAACAAGATTCTAAGTTTTTCCCTATCAGCTCGGTAAAATTTAGTGTTTGACAAGTATTGAATCCATGGCTCATTTATGCCAAATCCAAGGATTGAGCTAAGTTTATCAGCTACATCAACAACTTGACCCTTATTATTAGTAGTGCGTTCCACAAAGGCAGTAATTGCTCCGCGTGATGCTTCAGTTATTTGCCGAAGAAGCTCTACATCCTTCAATATTCCTTTGTCACTCCCTCTGTAAACATCCTCTATATCTCTTCCTACAGTCTCAGCAAGTATTGCTGGAAGAGAAGAAATACCATCGTCAGGACGATTGAGTGCAGCGATGTTCACCAGCGTAGCAACTGCTTCCAAGGCTGAGGGAGGCTCACCAATGACATGAAGCCCACAAGGCAACAGTCGAGACTCAATCTCCATGATCTTGGAATACACCTTTCCAACCACAAGGTCACGCTCTTTAGCTGGGATCTCCTCACCCTCATCCGGAAGTACCACATCCTTGTCAAGATTACATTGTTTAGCAGTGCTGATTATTGAACTAACAATTTGTGGCCCACGGCCAGTGTCCTTGAGGGACTGGTATGAGGAGATGAGCTCACTTAACTGCTTAAGACCTTTGTATAGCCCAGCATTTTCTGCTGGAGGAGTCAGATAGCTAATGGTGTTTGCATAGCTCCGGCGCTTGGCTATTGTGGCCTCAGAAGGGTTGTTTGCAGCATAGTAATATACATTTGGAATGTTACCAATCAGACTGTCTGGGTAACATACATCACTCATCCCCACCTGCTTTCCAGGCATGAATTCAAGGGAACCATGTGTTCCAAAATGAAGAACAGCATCGGCTTCGAAAATTTTCTCCACAAATGAGTAATATGCTGCAAAACCATGATGTGGGCTGGCAGATTTGGAGAAAAGCAGCCTCATAGGATCCCCTTCATAGCCAAATGTGGGCTGAACACCTATGAAGACGTTACCATACTGTTTCCCATATACCAACAGATTCTCGCCATCTGAATTCAGATTGCCAGGGGGTTTTCCCCAGTTTTCCTCTAATGCTGTGGCATAGGGAGTCAGACTTTGGTACTCGCGGACACCCATTTTGTAGGCAACGTTCAGATTCGGGCTGCTGAATTGAGCTTCTTTGTCATGTATCACGTCTTCGATCAAGCTTCGAAGTCTCTGGAAGGCCTTCAACATTGTAACCATCTCTTTGCAGGTCTTTCAGAACAGAGTAGATGGAAGAGAAGACATTCAGGTAGGCAGCAGTTCCCACATTTCCTTTGTCTGGAGGGAAGCTGAAGACAGTAATGGCTAGTTTCTTCTCTGCCTGAAAGAGTGCATAAATTTATCGTGAGAATTTGAAGAATCGAAATCAAACTGCTCTAAGCAAATAGATGAGAATATGCTGCAACTTCAAAATGCAGATGGGAATAAGAAAGTTTTGTAACTCTTCAGATTCATGCAAGCAGATGATGCAGCAAACAGGAGACAATAAAGGAAAAAATAATCTCATATATGACTATTTAGATGAAAGATCAGCAGATTCAGCTAAATTACTACACTTAAGGAAGATAAGGTTAACAATGAAAAGAGCAACACAAACATTGTTGTTTGACATAAAATCCTGAGAAGAAAAAGAATCCGTAATTCCTACTAGTATGATTGGAAAGCAATCTAATGTTGGTCTATATCTTACCTCCCATTTTTACTGTAAAAGATATTATGTATTATGTATTATGAATTATGCTTCAAAGAAGAAACAATTCTCCATTTACAAGTACTTGCAAGCCATTTCCAGTTGAGTAAAAGCCAAATAAATAAGCACTACAACATCATCCTTTAATTCTATGAAATTGACTCAACAAAGACACGGACAGAATAAAAAGAAAAATAATAATTAATGACAATGACTACCAGCTTCATTCATTACATGATTTTCCCCTTGAATATCTTTCTAAACAGGAAAAAGAGTAACATTGAAATATATACATAAACAGGATGGTTGCCATCAGATATTTGATAGTATAACCCTACGAAAATTTTGTAGGCTATGTCAAAATTATTAGTGAACTGGATGTGGATATTTGCAGAGTCAGAAAATGGCAAATGCGAAATACCTTTGATTTTCTTTTCAGTTCAGCCCATTTGATTGCCCTAGTGCAGAGCTGTTCCACTCTCTTATGCAGAGCATGAGATTTGCCTAAAAATATAACAACAGTAAACAGCAGAAAATTTTGTCAAAATAAAATGGCTGACTGTAGGAAAAGGTGAAGAGAAAATACAAAATATATACTACTGAAGTATGAGCAAGTATGAAATTTGAAACACAGGTCCAAGATTCATGCTACTAAAGCATTTACTTGTTTAGAAAAAGGAAAACAAAGTAAAGGTTTAATTTTGCTGCATTGACAGTTTTACTTTGTCAACCAATCATGTGCCTCTATTTGTAAGACTTTCTAGCCAGTAGATAATTGAGTCAAATACTTTTGTTGATATAACAACACATGATTGAATGTCTATGTAAATTTATTTTACTATAGTGTATTCAAATTAAACTCACAAACTAATCTGTTGTTCTCCTCTTTAAGATTAATGTTCAAAAACCAAACTTCGACAAAAGTCATTAAAAAGGATTATTAAGTACGGAGCTGGAAAGAAAAATTAGAAAAGGGATTGTTGTTACCTGTTTTGGGATCTCTACCAGCAAAAACAATTGGCTCCATGCCACCATCTAGCTCAGGGAGAGCAACTTGAAGTGCAACCTGTATTGGATGCAAACCAAGAGTACTGTTGAGCCACTCTTCTGTTGTCTGAAACACCAGCGGCAATGCAACAATGTAAGGCACATCCAGCCTCCTCAAAGCCTCAACAGCCCTTGGATGGTCCTGCCTAGCAGGGCCTCCAACAAGAGCAAAGCCTGTGAGTGACACCACAGAATTCACAAAGGGTTTCTTTGTGATTGGATCAATCAAGAACCTCTCCACCGGCCCCGAAAAGTCAAGTCCACCAGCGAAAATCGGAATAACCTTAGCCCCTCTTGCCTCTAACTCCATTATCACAGCCACATAGTGACCATCATCACCAGTCACAATATGACTCCTCTGCAAGATCAAGCCAATCACAGGAGCATTTGGACTCTTCAGCTTTTCATTCGCATCCCTTCTAGTCCCATACCAATTCAAATACTCCTTCACATCATCATACATACAAGGAGCCAGAGGGTGCCAAATGCCACTGTCCAAGTACAAAACTGGCTCTGAGTACTCGATTTTCGCCCCTTTCAGTGCTGGAACATAGGATCCAGAAATCATTTTCAGGAAATTCTGCAAGTTATCAGTTGACCCCCCAAGCCAAAACTGCAAGCTCAGTATATAGAGCCTAGCATCCTGAGCCTTATCACTTGGCAAATACTTCAAAACCTTTGGCAATGTCCTCACAAGCTTCAACATGCTATCAGCAAACCCTGCAGACTGCTGCTTCTTCCTCTTGAACAGCTGGAAAAAGGGACTCTTGGATTGACCAAGCTGTGACATGCTGAAAGAACCCAACTTGTTAAGCCTCATCACTTCAGGCATTGATGGAAACACAAGAACTGCATCAAGCCTTTCCCTTTCTTTCTCCACTGCTGCCTTAACCTTGAGTGCAAGCTCCTCCACAAAGATCAATGACCCAATGAAGACGTTAGCATCTTCCAAGTCCTTGCAGAAGGTTTTATAAGTGGACTCATCTCTTAGCTCCTCCACCAAGTAACCCACGAGCTCATAAGAAGCATGTTTTCTGTTGCTGTTGAGAGCTCTAACTGCAGCAGTTAGAGATGATTGGTACTGAGCCTCAAGGACAACATACACAATTTTCACTGTTGGCAAACTTTGGTCTTTCTCAGGAACAATTCTACGAACTTCTGGGGTGGTTTGTGTAAAAAGGCCATTGCCAATGGCAGCACATTTCACTCTCAAGGAGGATTTTGAGCTGCCATAGTAACTGGCTTTCTTGGGAAGGAAAGAATGAAGAAAAAGTTGCTTTTGGGCAAGAGAAGAAAGCTGGTCAGCCTTGAAAGTTGGTAATGTAAATGGTGAAGATACTAAGGAAGCCATTGATAATCAAATTCTCTATGAACCCAAGTAAGAAACCAAAAAAAACAAAAAAAAAATCAAGTTCCTATGTTTACAAAATTGAAGACAAGAGAAGGGAAGGGAAGAGAAGAGAAGCTAAACAAAACAAAGTTCAAGTTGCTTAAAAGAAAGAGTTCCTTCGGATGATGGAGAGGAAGTTGTGCACTTTTCTCTACCTAAGTTGTGCTACCATTTGAGGTTCTTGCAGTGTATCTTGTGTTTCTTCTTAATTTCTTTTTCATTTGGAATGATGAGCGGTTGTGGGATTTTATTTGGTTTGTGTGGATGGTACTGGACAGGGAAAAAAAGAGATTAAAATTGAAATAAAAATTGGCTGTTTTTATGGTTAGTGGTGAGAATTAGGACCACGTGGCGCAATGGGCAGTCACTGGAGTTAGGAGTTAAAGAACTCTGAGGTGTTTTTGCTAGTGACCCAGTTGTTGGTTGTGAGAATGACATGTGGATGTCTCTTGGGTGCTCTCCTATTACTGCTACCATATCTATCTATCTCTTTTGTGATGGTGTTTCCTGAAATCTGATTGGTGGGATTGGATTTCCCCTAAGGTTGATTCATGAAAGGTAATATATGATGGATAGGGGATGTAGTCATCTAGATGATGATGAGAGAGATTGATGTGAGATTTTTTTTTTAACTTAGGAGTGTGGTGAAGTGGAATGCGTTTTTGATTGGAAAAAGATTCTTGGCCTTGTGTGTGTTTGTGTCTCACATTGAAAACCAAGGTTAAATATCTTTCAATGTGAAATTGATGGGACCAAATATTTGTACTTAGTGTTACGCTTCCAGCTGAGTTACCACAGGTTACCAATGTACCTTCCATTGTTGGCTGTCGCCTTGTTTTTATTGTAATCAGTCAATGTTTCGAATTTGATATCAAATCGAAGTTGTACTGATGCGATATTCAATAATCTAAGTTAATTCTTTCCATAAATTATGGCTGCTTGTCTTTGAAAAACAAAAGGCAGTAAAGCGAACAAGTCTCATGTTGGTGATTCAATTGATAAAAGCTAAGCACATGCAGAGAGAATAGCCATATCCAACCTCCTATATGCTTTTTTATTTTTAGAGAAAATTACGCTAACTTTTCATAAGATTTAATACAATTACACTTATTTTATACCTTTTTATTTTATAAAATTATCACTTACTTCTCTTGAAACTCATGAAAATTACACTAATCTTTATTATAAAAACTAATTCGTTAATTTAAGTGATAAAAGAAATAGCATGTGAGCTATATATAATTATTAATGATAAAATTATAATATTTTTTATACCATAGAGTGAAACTTATAATTATAACTTATGATAAAAATAGGTATTTTAATTCAAATATATGTCAAATATGATCATAATATTATAATTATGTCAATAAATAATCATGTATAATTGTATAGGTCACATGCCATATTTTTTGTCATTTAAATTAATTAATTAACATTTATAGGAGAGATTGGTGTAACTTTACAAAATAGAATTACATTAACTTTTATGGGAGGTGAATATAATTTATTCTTTTAATTTTTCTTATCTCTCAAGTCTCATTACAAGTCCTTTGAGAACCTCGTTAATATACACACACACAATATCGATTTTAGTCCCTTAGAAATATATAAAAAAACAAATTAGTTTATCAAAATTTGAAAATTATATATAAGTTCTCACAATTCAAAAAGAGAGATAAGTTAATTCCTTTGTGCAAACATGTACAATTTTTTTAAATTATATGGATGTGAAAAGACTAATTTATCCTTTTGAATTGATAAAAATCAATAAATAACTTTTAATTTCTGAATGATTCATTTATTCCTTGATATATTTTTGAATAACTTGATAGTTTAATCCAAAAAATAATAATAATAACAACATCAATACAAAGGTCAATATTTGTCCTTTTTGCATTTCTCTTTATGAATTAAGAGAATATCAAATAGTGGTTTATACAATAATCAGTATCAAGAAGAAGAAAACGATAAGGTAATTGTAACTGTACCACAAAAAAAGGTCACATAAACAATACATTGTAATTTGTGAGATTAGATTTAGATCATCTAAAATGATAATTTCATTTAAGAGAGTAAATTGGAGAGTTTCACCCTTAGATCAATAGAGTAAAAAAACTCCTCACTTCTAGTTTTATTAATCCAAAAATAAAATTCCTTTATTTTACTCTCTAAAATAAGATGCTTGAAGGATCCAAATCCTGCAAGATTATGTATACCTCTATTTCCAACAAATTCAACTTGTGACGGATTAATTCAGTTTGGAGAATGAATATATCATGACTTTCCAGTTATTTATGTTTGCGCTTGCATGGTCGAAACTGTGGTAACAAATTCCTACCAAAACCAGAAACTCCAAAAATTTTCTGAACAGCTTTAAAAATTGCCAGAAAACTATTAAGCGAGTACATGAAACCAAAGGCGAAAATACAACCAAAAGGTCTCAAAGGGCATAAAACTGATGAGAAGAAAGAAAAAGAAACTTAATAGTAGCTGTGATTCAGAATGTACAAACCATTCATCGTAGTGAAAATTGATTTCTAATGTCTACTCAACCTGCATAGAAGAATTTGCTTCGTCTAAGATGCTCTTCAGTTCCTTTACTCTTTGCCTGCTCAAGGCAATACAATCCTGAAACCATAACAATGATTAGTTCCTTTTTTCTTTAGTTATTAATTTACAATAATCAAGTGTCAACTTACACTAGAAGTTAAATGAACATGGGGCCTGTTTGGTTTGAGTTTCTAATTTTCAATTTTCATTTTCAGTTTTTCAATTTTTCAGAATTTGTGAAGGAAAAACTAAAAATTCTGAAAATTGAAATTTATAGTTTTAGAAATTTTATTATTTTCCTCACAAAATTTGAAAGTTGAAAACTGAAAATGAAAACTGGAAACTCAAACCAAAGACCCAAGTTTTAGAATTTTAGTATTTTTTCACAAAATCTAGAAAACTGAAAACTGAAAATGAAAACTGGAAACTAAAGGAACCTTAATTTTCACCTTTTTTTTGGTTGTATATAAAATTTAAGTTTCATAATATTTTTAAAAAAAATATGAAACAAACGCACCTTAAACTTTAGAAGGCAGTTTTAATAAATAAAACACTTTAGCAGGCTGACGCAAAATGAGAGACAATCAATGTTAATGCTATTAATATGATAAGGTTCACTTCATTAGTCCCATTGCAATACGCAAACTAACCTGGATTGCTGCTGTGTAGGCAAGAACTGGACCACCAGGCTTGTAAAGAGATATGAGTTGACCAGATGTATCCAAAACTATAGTCACAAGGGTTTCCATAATGGATTCTTCTTCTGCAGTGGGATCTACCAAGATGTAGTTCCTGTAAAGTATGCATGTCAATGAGAAAGGAATACTTCTTAGTGTGAGCTTCCTCTTCTCCTTATTAACTGCCTCCTGTGCCTGCTTTTGTCCATCTTCCTCAGACATAAGTTCTATCTTGCCATCATCGTTCATGGCAACCGCAGGAATTTGCACTGTCAAGATGGAAATGTATGTAAGAAAAACAAAGCTAGTTTAATCTTAAAACAGCAGTCACATATATTCAAATCAAGAACATCAACAGTACTACATAAATTTTCTTAGCATAAAAATCAGACAAGTTACTGATAAACACTTAAACAGGCAATTTAATCTTTGTGCACCTTAAAAGGGTACAAGTAATGGCAGGAGGGATATATATTGGTACATTGTATAAGTATATAAAAATGGCCTTGCACCAATAGTTTTAGGGTATTTTTGTGAGTTTCACTTTGGAGAGGAAGGAAGAGAATGGAAGGGGTTAGAAGAGTAAAAGTTTGAAAATTTTATTCTTCAAAGTTCAAACTCCTTCTCTTCCCTCCCTTCCTTTCTAGAGTGAAACTCACAAACACACCCCTTGTGAACTTTGGTAATTCAGATTCGGTGATGCCCCATGACTAAAGCTGAAGATTAAATTATTGGGTTCAAAACTCAGCAGTTACATTCGCTACTCCAAATTAAGAGAGTACCAAGAAGGCAAGAACAAAGTCATTGCACCTTACAATAAATAAAACAGATTCATATCCTATGTTAAGTGTATCCATTAAAGTCAATTAAGGAAAGGGACAGTGAAAGGTAGTGCTGATTCACATCTCAAATTCTTATCCAGATCTTCAAACTGGCACGTATCAAGATACATATACATACCTTCAAATGTTATGTAAAGAAACAACACAGCACAAAAACTGAGAACTGGGAAGTATCATTTTACCGTGCTTTACAGGCAGAAAAAATTTATTTTTCTGATCAATTCATAATATGACTGAATGACACTTACAATGAGATAAAGCAGCAACTGCAGAAAGTAAGGCAGCATCAAAAAGAGCTCCATCAGCATCCAAGCAATAGACATCCTGCATGATAAAGAAGGCAGCATCACGTCATTCAATAAATTGAATCAAAGGAAACAAAGATAGGGTGCCTCACATGATCAAAGATGGAGGACTATGCATTCTTTCTATGGTTATGTGATAAATGCAGTCCATAAAGAAGCTTACCAAGTAAGCCATCCATGCAGCTTTTCCACTGACCAATGACAATTCTTTCAAATCAATCATTCCAGAACTGCAACAAAAAAAAAATTAATAAAAATCATAGAAAATAAGAAAGGTTACTTTTGTTGCGATTGTGGGCATTAAGCAGGGAAGGAGAAAGGAAAGAACAGAGATTGCCGGCAATATTCAATTGTATAAATTGATGTGATATTATGATACAAAAGACTTAACCCCTATTTATACCAATATTAGACTCCTAATCCTATTCCTAGTTAAATAAGGAAACAAATCATGAAATATAAGGAATATGAAAACTGGTCCTGAGAGATCACCTAAAATACATAATAATATTCACCGTGAAAATAAAGGTAATATGAGACATGATCATGATTTCTAACAAATTTCAACAGACTCCAACTTGAGAGATCAAAAGAGCGCTCCCAATTATTGATCAACAATGTTGACATGGTCCCTTAATGATACAAATGCAAGTCCATGGATGCAACAAAGTGAGGCAAGAAATCATTAGAGAAAGAATATTGCAATTGAGGGGAAAATTTGTTTGATCCACTAACCAGTTAAAACAACAAACTTTCGGCTGCTAATTAACAGGAAAATTATATCAAAAGATTGCCAAGGGGGCAGACATGATCACTAATGCATATCCAGATCAAACAGGAAACATTTATATCAAGTATAAATGCATACAGAAGAGAAAGGTGGGTGAAGTGGCTTTGGTAGAGTTCAAAGAAACAAACTGTGAAACTATCAACAAAATCTTTCCTTAACATATAAAAGTCAAGACATTCCCTTAATTTTGTTCTTTCTTTTGGCTCATCTTTTTTTCAATTTTATTTATAAAAACAGGCAAGTAAAGTGACTTTAGTAGAGGTACCTTGTTGCAGCATCCAAAATAATTGAACCAAACAAAGTGATAAGAAAGAACAAAGCTTGCCTTGAAATAGTGTCAGACAACTGCTTTGAAACAACTGGTGCTGCTTCAGCAGGTCTGCCAGGCCTAACAATTGGTGAACAAATTGGAGGCATGTGGAAATCAATAGCTGAAATAACAGAGATTAACATGTTTAAATATCGATATACGTGGGGCACTAAATAACTAAGATACAAGTGTCAAAACTGGTGATAGCCAACCTATACATCCCTCATCTGGTGACTCTATGGAGGGAGTCATAACTTCCATCTTAATAGCAGTCAACATAGTCTAAGCAAGGAAATAATTATGAAGTCGTTAAATCCATTCAGTAATAAAGTGAAGAACCCAACTTCACAAGGGTATTGCACAGAAATAGACATGGGAAGAGTAACTGACAGTTGATCCAATCTTTGCAAGAGCTGACCCATTGGCAGATGCAACGGCACCTGATCAAAAGAGTTTAACAACCTCAGTTTTGCTCCAAGCATGAATAAAGCACCACATAGAAGACAAAGATTTGGTAGATTGTAAATAAGTATAAAGGCAACTAACCAAGAAATATACTTGTATCTCTAGCTTTTTTAAGTAGTCTACCATCAGGACGTATAGATTCAGCAAGATGGCGCTCAAAAAATCGAAGTGGAAAAAGGCGCCTAAAGGCGTCAACCTCCATTTCCGATGACAAATCCTCAGGAGCATTTGGAAATGCCATTCTCTTTTGGAAGTCTATGAACTAAAGGAAAACCAAAAGTGAAGTAAGAAATGAGAAGTATTACCAGCGACCAGAAAATTTTAAAAGGCATCCAGTTAAGTGCATAGGAAATAGTTTTATGTAAATCAAACTTTGTAGCATGTTCTACTCTCGGATAAGTATTTCCCAGTGAATAAGATAAGAAAAACCAAATTTTTTTTTTTTTTTTTTTTTGCAGAGATGAAAAATGGCTAGTTCAAATGATTTAACAAATACATATTATTGAAGTGCAAAATTTTAAAATGAAACAATTCACAAAAGAAAACAATAACTTAACTCATGTTTTGAACATATCACAATAGAAATTGAAATTGTGTTCCCTGTTTACCTAATATAGAGAGCAAGTAATATTGCTGAATTACAATGTGACACATTACGATGTGACCAATCTTATGATTCTGACTTGATACTAGCATACTCCTCACTACTTTGACACCCTTCAACTAGCTAACTAAGTCCTACAACAAAGCATGTGCACATGTAACCCAGCCATAAAAACGGGTCACAAGCTGCTATATTATAGTCAACAGCTAGCCTTAAGTTTTAAGGAAATGTGACCCAGCACAGATGATATATTCAGCCCACAAAAGCATGCCCAAACAATTAGTCTAGTGATCCAGTCAAATCTATCCTAATTGCTGACAGCAAAACAGCCACACACACATGATATCTCTCATATCTGCGACTACAACCTGTATTCATAGAGGTTACAAATTTGCACAAATGTGCCTCGGAGTTGATAGAATTTCACAACCAGCGAAAAAAGTATGAAAAGAAAAAAGACCTAATTTACAACAGAATCTAAACCAAGAAGTGTAACACATTTAATCATGAAGACTCGCATAGGAATACCAATAACGACCCTGTAGAAGGACATCATTGACAACCAAACAGACCCACGAGCTGTCTCAAATAGAATTTCAAACCAAACCAGAATCCAATTCACTCCTTCAAATCAAGAAATTCCAACAACTCTCGGAATCCAAGCAATTTAAAAACTTCCTAGGTTCAAACTACACATACCACAAATGTCTGATTAATCAGCAAATTTGGGGGATTGAAGCAACATCTACTTATCAAAAACAGGCAAAAAAGAAAAAGGAAAGGGATCAATCCAGTAAGAGAGATTTCATCCTGGCATTATCACAAGCACATTACACTAATCAAAAGCAGCACCACGAATTAAAAAGGATAAAAAAATGGTGCACCTAACGAGTCTCAAATTCAAATCATTTTATACAATTTCAACAGAGTGAAAAGGAGGGGAAAGCAAAGAAAGCAAAGAGAAAAACACAATGTACCAACGAAAAAACAATATAAAATGGAGACAATGGGGACAGAGGGACAAACTAGAAACTCTCCAGCATATATGGTGGCTCTAACAAAATATTCTTACAATATATTGCATGGCAAACTAAAACAAAAATCCAACTACATCTACCTTTGAAGATTTTCTGGAGAATCTTCAGGAAATGAACATGACCCATAATTTTCAATGTTAAAAAAAGTTGTATATTTTCTATTGCATAAAGGAAAAAAAAATATATAACATAGAAGATGTAGGAACTGGAAAATGAAATCAGTCAGCTTCACTTAGATAGAACTGCAATGAACAAAATAAAACTCAGATACAAACAGATACAAAGAACAGAAACACAAAAGGACACCCAGTATCAGGTTACCTCAATCAAACAAAAGAACAGAACTTTCTTTTTTTCCCTTCTGAGGGCTGCGCTTGTTTTCTGCACTCAAACCGCTGTGCCTATATAACAACTCACTATAACGACGAAGACAAGACAACGTTTTTTTATTGCTTTTCGCTTTTTTCTTATGATGTCAATGGGCCATCAGGAGGCCCGTTAAGAAAACCCGGCCCAATAACAGAAGAAGAGCATTTTCCCCATAAATAAACAATAAAATGAAAAATCCACGAATAGTAATTGGGGACGATCCTGAAAAACCCTTATAAAACCCTAGCGAGCTCGATTTCAGCGTTAATGGCGTGCAATGGCTCTGGTTGCCAATCCGGTTGCTACAAGGACGATGAGGAAGCAACGTGTGGAAAATCAGAAAGGCGTGCAGGAACCGATTCAACGAGCAATGGGAATAATATCTGCGTCAAGTGCAAGGTGAACGACGCCGTTTCGGGGTACGGCGGCGTGGACGACGGTCGTTTCTGCGGCGATTGCTTCAGGGGGAACCTGTTCGGGAAGTTCCGGTTCGCTGTCACCTCCAACGCAATGATCGCTCCTACTGATAAGGTCCTTGTTGCTTTCTCTGGAGGCCCTTCTTCCAGGTCACAGCAAATTTCATTATTTTCTTTGTATCATGATGTGAGAAAAAAATGTGATTCTTTTATAATTAGAATTGTATTTTTTTAATATAGAAAATTAGTCTTGAGTCATGTAATTTGTTTTATAAGCTAGAAAGTATTGTTTCTGTATTTTTGTTGCCTTTTTTTTTTTTGGTAAGCTATTTTGTTGTAATTTATTTTGTTGTTTTCACTATTTCATTCATAAAATCCTTAAAATAAAAAACACAGAAAATGAAAAGATGAAATGAAAATGCAAACCAAACATGCCCATATCCAAACGCACCTTTTGATTTTTATGTTTATAGATGATAAAAATGTGTGTTTTTTATTATAGGGTAGCTTTGCAGTATGTGCATGACATGCAAGAGAGGGCACAGAGGAACTTTGATGCGAGTAGGGATAGGTCGTTGCCTGTGTTTGGTGTTGGAGTGGTGTTTATTGATGAGAGTGCAGTTGTGCCGATTCCTTCTGATGAGATGGAGGAGGCTGTTGGATTTATTAGATCAGTCGTGTTGAGTTTAGCGCCGCGATGAAGGAGTTGCATGTTGTTCCTATTGAGACGGTTTATTCGTCTGATTGTAGTGATGGAAAGGAGAGGCTGATTAAGACAGTGAATGCTGTGAGTGATCCTACTGGAAGGGAGGATTTGTTGCTTTATTTGCGCATGACAGCCCTGCAAAAGGTTTGGTTCCGGATGTCATGTTATTACTCTTATCACGGTTAGAAGCTTGCATAGGCGTGTATGTATTTGAATTTTGAAAGCAGTTCATTTGAAATGTTTTAAGCAGGTTGCTTCTGAATTTGGGTATAACAGACTTGTTCTAGGATCATGCATTTCAAGGATTGCTTCCCATGTCATTTCAGCCACTGTGAAGGTTTGTTATTAAATTTGAGTCAAGGTCCTTAGTTTGCAATCTGGATATATTAGTAAAATTGAGAATTTTACTATCATGCTTCATGAGCATGCAGAATGTTCTGTGCTCAAGCATATTATAATTGGGTTTTAAAATTCTTGTCCACATTGCTCCGGTAAAAAAATCAAATCTTGTCACTTATACTTTATAGTAATTCTTATCGATGTTTCTCCCTGATCTTCCGTTCTAAATGGAAGATATTTAACGGTTCTCATGTTCATGTTTTAACAGGGTCAAGGATATTCCTTACCAGCAGATATACAGTATGTCGATGCTAGATGGGAAGTTCCTGTTGTGCTTCCTCTGCGTGATTGTTTTGCCCAAGAGATCAACATGCTTTGCCGCCTTGATGGGTCTGTATCTCTCTGGATCTGTACTGAAAATTTTGTTGCCTTCTAGTTTGTTTTGTTTCAAGTTAGCATTGTCAAGTCTTGCATGGCATGCTTTGTCTACTTGTCAAACTGAAACTTTTACTCAATGGATGTCTCTGATCTCCTTGGCAGGGCAGTCTAAAGACTTTAAAGTTGTCCACAGGTCCTAGCTCTAGCATTAATGACTTGGTCTCATCTTTTGTGGCATTATTGCAGGTAAAGTTTGTGGTGCCTTAACCTTATCCCTTTTACATAATGGAGATTTATTTAACAGCAGGTTTTAACAATAGTGGGTCATGTGACCTGTTTAATGAGTTGTTTAGTCTGAGTCATTGGTTAATTTAGGGTGCATTTGGATGAGCATTTCTGGGGTCAAAATCACTTTTCTTCACCCAAAAAACAAATCACTTTTCATATTTTTGGATGCAACAGCAGCAGCAGCAGCAACAACAACAACTAAGCATTGTCCCACTAAGTGCAGTTGGCTACATGAATCAAACAATGCCACAAAACTCTATCATATATCATATATCATATTTGGATAATCTTTAAAAAATAATCAGAATATAAAAAAATCAGTTTTCAGTTTTTTTTTTAAGAAAAAAATAGTAGCTTCTTTAAACAATCAATTTTCTGTTTTTTAAATTACATATAAAATTTAAATTTCATAATCTTTTTTTCTAAAATTTGAAACAAATGCATCCATGGAGTCCTCTAAACTTTACCACATAAAGTTCTGGTCTCTTACTTGATATGTCCCATTTATATAGATGTACATATATGTATATATATATATGTATGTATTATTATAAGTACATCCAGAGGACAGTCCTTCGTCAATAGCTTAATGCCTGCCTTTTGTGGACTGTGTATGCCAGACTATAGAATTCTATTAAGTACTCACAGTTGGGGCTCGAGATAGAGTAACATGCTTTTGTTGGTTAATTTTTATACCCTTTCATATTAGCCCTGAATTTGTTATTTTTTAATTTAATTAGAAAGCCATTTATTGAAAATTTTTCAGGAAGAAAACCCATCTCGAGAGAGCACAATTGTGAGGACAGCTGGGAAACTGATTCCTTTCCAATTCAACCGGATTCCAGAGATCGTTGATGGTAATGTTCCCTTGGCAACTCGAAGACGCCAGAAGAGATATAATCTCAAATCCAATGAATCTGTTTCCTCAGAATCTTTCTGCCCTCTCTGCAATAGCCCACTTGACAAGTCTGAGATTGTTGATTGGAGCAATCTTGATAAGAATAGAAGTAGTGACATTTTTTATGCTGCTTGCTGTTCAAGTTGCCAGTTTCAGATACTTCCAAGAGATTCCACAGTAATGGAGCAATTTTATATGGATTTACCTCAATCCATGGTTGGCCGATCAAAGCAAGCAAACAATGGTAATTTGCATCTGCTAAGGTAATTGACTGTTGTGCTGTCTAGATCAATACATTGCATTTCAAATTTCATCGTAACTCAGACTATTCTGCCCACTGCGCCTTACCCTAACTTTAGTGTGACACCTGGTATATTTCAATTTAAAGTGGAAGTATGAATGTGAAAATTACAGATAATCTTTTCCTTTGGCTTCGCTTAGATTTGTCAAATCAGACTTTGGTTGCCATGACCGGTATTAAATTTCAAGGAAATGAAATTCCTAAATCAAATTGTCAAAATTCAGAATCTTCATCTATAAATATGGAGATCGCATTCTTCAATTGAGGTCATGCGCAAGGGGTTATATCACTTGTAGCTTTTGATTACACTGCAAAATATTTGCTTAATGTTTGTTGCGGTTCTTTTATGGTAGCACAACTAATTGCTTGGGTTATATTCAATTTTTGTGTCATACTGGTTTTCTCTGAAGTACAATTCTACTTCTTTTATGCTAGGAGCATTAGGTTTCAAATTCATGACGTCAAAGTTTAAGTGGCAATATTATTGTTTTCAGGGAACAAATACAAGATTGCTTACTTTCAGATGATGAAGATGAAACATAGGTTTATTTGCCTGCATTTGGGCTTTCAGTTTTGGGGGTGAATTCAGGGCTATGGTAACTTGAGTGAAGTCACTTTTGGCCTCTAGCAACTCGAGAGTTATGGAGTTAATCATCGTTGAGATTCATTGGCCTCCTTCAGAAGATGGTTGTTGATTCTGAGGCATAATATTTGAAAGCAATTTTGAGTATTGATAAGAGTGATATATGAGATAACAGATTTTTTTTTTATTTTTTTATCTCCGGTAATTCGAAGAGTGACAAAGCTGACCAGACACTGGTTGGCGCGTCATGGTGTTCAGTGTTCTTGATTATTTATCACTTTTCAAGTTTATCAGTGTCTTTGCGTCTATTGTATTTCAATTTAAGTGAATTTATACTTTAGACTCTAGTCATGGAATAAGCACAAAGATCACGGGAGAATCATGATTTTTGGAGCTTGTGGCCTAAAAAAAAAAGTATCATTAATTACTCTAGTGATTAGTAGTGTGAAAAATGATACTGTGTTGACCAACAAACAGGATCCAATAGAAATGAAATGTTGATAGTTTGCATTACATTGACATTTTCACCTCAAATTTTTTATTTATTAAAATGAATCTAAATATTTAAGCTACTTTTTAAATCTTATAGTTTTGGATTTAATTTCTATAAAGTGTAGATGTATTTTGTATAACTATTTAATCATATGTTATCACATCTGTGATAATAGTTAAATTTTATATTTAATATTTAAGAAGTCATTGAAATGATTGATTGGATGACGGATATTGTTTGTGCTTTAAAATTTAATACTTTGGTGTAGCCTGCTATTTTTGCTGATAAATGTTGTTGTGTTCAATACAGTGAATCATTATTAGGGTCCTTTTTCTTATTCCAACGAAGTCAGATGTGCTTTGGAAAGATTAATTTGGAGATGTAATCCAGTTTTCGCTTTTGAAAAGCTGACTCCAGAAATTTTTTTATTAAAAAGTTATTCTAAACCCAATATCAGATAAAAACACACAACCAAGCATTGTTTCATATCTAACTTCTACACAAAATTGATTGTTGTTTAAGCTTTGATGTACTGTTAGTGCTTAGTGGCCATAACGGCCTCATAGGTTGCAACAATGTTATATACACGCTTCCATTTGCATTATTCCACATTTATATATAACTCAGCATCTGTTAACAATAGGATTTATCACATATATGTTTGGTTGGGATAAAAACGTGCCACGGAGTTCATTTATGAATATCCCCCTAATCAACTCAAAAATTATCAGAGACAAATTTTTCTTTGGTCTGAACATTTTTTTGTCAACTTGGAGATAGATTCATAGGATTGGGCCGGGCAAGCCCAGACCCAGCCCATACACGCCATAAGTGTTTTGTTCCTTCTTTGCATAAATAAGCATTGCACCCTTTCTCCGTTACACTTGCCAAAAACAACAACTGACAGAGCCTTCTTCTTCTTTCGGTATTGGGGAGTGACTAGTGAGACTGAGTGAGTGTGCCTTCAGTGGATGGATGGAACATTAGATTAGGGCACAGCATTTCGACCTCTGGGGTACTTCTCAATTCCCTCTTTCTTCCTTTCTCCTTCTCAGAATTTCTCAATTCTCATCATTTCTCTGTTCAGTCTGTTGTTTTGTTTTCTTGATGGTAAAGCGAGATTTTTTTTTTTTTTACTTTTTTTTTTTTGGGTTTTAAACTCAGGAACAATTTTAGGAATTTGGTGGCCTGAGTTGTAATTTTAGAATTTCTGTTGAATGTGGGAGTCTTACATGCTTAATTTTAAGGAATTAAAAGTCACAAAGTTGAAATCAAATGCTCAAATTTCTGAGTTCTTTATTTTGTTTTGTTTTGTTTGTTTTTTTTTCTCTAGGAAATGGGTGATCACTGTGGTTCAAATCTTAATTTTAATTCTAGTGTGTGTGAAGAGAACTTGACCTCTCTTTCACCTGAAGAATCTAAGCCTGCAATTCTTAATTTTAATGAAGAAGAAGCTTTCCCTGTGCCGCGGGCTGGGATGGTATTTAGTTCAGAGGAAGAGGTGAGATTGTATTACACAAAATATTCCATCAGAGAAGGCTTCCGCGTCATGACTAGATCCTCAAAGAAGGGACATGATGGCAGAGTTAAATATTTAGCACTTGCATGTACCAGGGAAGGAGTTAGAAGGGCGTGTAAAGGAATGAGATTGAGAAATTGCTTATCGAGGAAACAGAATTGTGAAGCCAAGATCTGTGTGTCTCTATGTAAAGATGGAAATTACCGAATTCTCACAGTTATGCTCGACCACAATCATGAATTGCTTCCCAATCAAGTCTTAAAGGATGTTGCTGTGCGTGCTAAAAGGACATCGGATCAAAAGGGTGCTAGAAGGACATCAGATCAGAAGGGTATTGGCACGCGTGTTAAAATTGAAGCAGACCAAAATGATTATGGAAACTACCCTCATAAAGAAAGACATTTGACTGGGAGCAATGGAGATGGTGAAGCCCTTCAAAAGTATTTGGTGAGGATGCAAGCACAGGATAGCAACTTCTTCCATGCAATTGACTTAGATGATTGCTTCCACGTGAGGAATGTTTTTTGGGCTGATGGAAGAAGTAGAGCTATGTATGAATCATTCGGCGATGTGGTGATTGTCGATACTACATATCTCTCTAATCACTACAAAGTGCCACTTGCTACTTTTGTCGGAGTAAACCATCATGGGCAATCTGTACTATTGGGTTGTGGGTTGTTGTCATGTGAGGACTCAGAGTCATTCATTTGGATGTTTCAATCATGGCTGCGTTGCATGTCTGGTGTTCCCCCACCAGGAATCATAACAGATCACTGCAAGGCCATGCAGAAAGCAGTTGAAACTGTGTTCCCCTCCACTCGACATCGGTGGTGTTTATCGTGTATAATGAAAAGGGTTCCTCAAAAAATACATGGATATGCTAAGAACAAGTCCATGAGAGATCTTTTGCAGAATGTTGTATATGATACCTCGACAACCAATGAATTTGAGAGCACTTGGAAGAAGATGGTTGATGATTTTGGCCTTGTAGACAATAAATGGTTGGAGGAGTTGTTCCTTGAGCGACATCGATGGGCTCCTACCTTCGTAAGAAGTGGTTTTTGGGCTGGAGTGCTTATTAATCTACGTAGTGAAAGCATGCCTTCATTTTTTGACGGATATGTGAACCAGCAAACAACTTTGAAGCAATTTGTTGATCAGTATGATAATGCTCTGCAACACATGGCAGAGAAGGAGTTTGTGGCTGACATACATTCATCTTATAACACTCAGACTTGTGTCACCAAATCTCCACTTGAGCGACAGTTTCAGTCTGCGTACACTTACTCAAAATTTCTAGAGATTCAAGATGAGTTTGTTGGAAAGGCTGATTGTAATGTTTCTGTCACCCATGACAATGGTTCCATTTGTCTCTATAATGTCATTGAGGATGTGCTAATAGGGGATAAGCCTAAGGAAACCGTGGTTGAAGTCACATTTGACAGGGTAAATTGTGATGTAAAGTGTGATTGCCGCTTGTTTGAGTTCAGAGGGATACTTTGTAGGCACTCACTTGCCATACTAGCACAAGAGCGAGTGAAGGAGGCCCCCTCTAAATATATTTTAGATAGGTGGAGAAGATGTAGAGAGGAAGTATGTATATACCAAAACCAGTTATGGTGTTCAGCATCATAAACCTAAGATGCAAAGGCTTGAATTGTTATGCAACCAATTCAAAAGTGTAGCTGATGTTGCTGCTGAATTTGAGGAAACAAGTTCTTTTGTGAAGGATACCTTGTGTAACTTGAAGGAGAATATTCAAGCATGGGCATCCAATTTAAGAAACTCATCTCAGGCTGATGTAGAAGGAGCTCAGGACATATGATAGACTCAGTGGTTGGTATTGGTGTTGGGGATGCAATTGTATGATGAAGATGTGCTGTGTTTTCTTTCTTGGCTTCCGCTTGGTTTAGTTTAACAATGTGTATATATAATTATATATATTCCCTATGCTCATCTCCTCCCTGCTTAGGATATAAGGAAAATGCTTCTTGGCTTTTTCTTCAATAAGGCAGTTGCGGATAACTTCAAAATTTGTATAAGATGTCCGATGTATCATATGAATTTCCAATTTTTTGAGAATAAATCCTAAATTAGTCCTAAAAAAAATTAATTAATTAATTAATCTCGCGATATCTCATTCTACAATGTAGGACAAGTTAGTTTTTATGTTAAGTATATGTAACGAAGTGGATGATGGATCCATTTTGTGCCATCATTAATATGATAGATAAATTAGTTCGAATGAAATATTTTAAAGTGTTATTTTAAATATTATATAACAACTACTTAGTATCCATGCACTGCATGAAAAATTAATTTTCAAAATCTTCCTAAACTTAAACTTATTTAAATTGTTTTATAATTCATCGAAAAATATGTTTTTATTTAGAATATATTTAACTAAATTTGATAAATTATATACACACTTTTAATATTTGAGTAAAAACTTATACGAATAATTTCTATAAAAAGTGGTTATTTTTAGTTGAAAAAATCACTCAATTACATGTTTTGATTGCGATTTGCGTCAACTAAATCATGATAATTTTTTAATATTTAATTCATATATAATGTCGATATTGAAAATTTACATAAATATTTAACTATGTATTATCATGTTGGCAAAATAATCAAATTTAAATACTTACTTGCAACATCCCTTTTTAAAATAATAATAAAATAAAATAGTTTGTGTGTAATAATTTTAAGTCATGTATTAAATTTAAGTATTTTATTGGTCTTACTTAATAATTTTACATTAATATTTATTTTAAATGTTAGACCAAAAATTTAAATTATAGGTATCAACTTTTAATGTGAGAACATAAATTGATAACAATAAACTCAAAATATATTGTACTAAGTTAAAAATAAAATTTATTAAGAATAATAAATAATAATATACTAAGTATTAATAATTAAGTGTATAATTTTTATATATAAAAAATTAAAAAAAAAAAAAGCGAGCCACATACATAGCACCGTCACTCATTTCCTGAAACTTACCCACTGCTTAACCTTTCAGTGGGCTATCTATATATATAAATATGGGAGAGGGAGTGCATATCTGTGTGTGTGTGAAAAAGAAAAGAAAGTGGGGAAAGAGAGAACGTGAGAAAAAGTGAGGTGAGGAGAGAGAGAGAAAGAAGAAGAAGAAAAGAGAGGGAAAAAAAAAACGTTAGTGTATTATAAGACTCAATTAATACACATAATTTTTATCCATTGATGAAAGTTAAGGTGGGGAATGAATTTATTTTTATGCAAAATAAAACTATGACTACAGTTATTATTATTATTGTTCATTTTATGTGCTATCATTTTTATCATAGGTGTTCGTAGTTATTTATTATTGTCATTTTTTTGTATTCTTTATATTGATGATTATCAATTACAATATTTATTAAAATAATACTAACCACTTAATTAAAGTGATCTTATTCTCTCCCAGGTGTTGATTCCCGCTCTGGTTTCTTTTATCACTAAATTATAAGAACTCTCTCTTCTTCAGGGTATGCGCCGCTTCACTTTCTTATTTTTATTTTATCACTTAATTACAATTCTTCTTCCTTCACTGGTTAAGATACGAACTAATATCGCTCTAGTTTCTTTCTTTATTTTAATGTTTCTTTACGTTTATATGACTTATTATTTATGTGACTTATTAAGTGTCATAAAATGAAACTTAAGTAACAGCTTATAAGTTAATCAATAATTTAAATAGTGAAACATAAATGCATAAAACTTACAAACTCATGCATAAATAAATTGGACCAAAATAGTAAAAGTTTAGATCCAATAAATTAATGTACATAAATGTAAGTCACATAAATGTAAAGAAACATTAAAATAAAAGAAAGAAAGTGAAGTAGTGGTAGTTCACACTAAATGTGAAGGAAAAGAGAATCTTGTAATTAAGTGATAAATAAGAATAAGAAAGAAGTAGTATATAGCTAATGAAAGAAGAGAATTCTTATAATTTAGTGATAAAAAAAATAAGAAGCAGGAATTGAAGGATGGGAGAGAATATGATCACTTTAATTAAATGGTTAGTGTTATTTTAATAAATATTCATATTCATAATCATTAATAATATAAAAGAATACCAAGAAAAATGACAATAATAAATAACTATAATATAAATAAAAATAATAATGCATAAAATGAACAGTAATATTAATAACTGTAATCATGATTTTATTTGCATAAAAATAAATTCATTCTTTATCTTAACTTTCATCAACAATAAAAATTATGTGCACTAATTGAATCTATAGTACATTAATCTTTTTTTCTCTTTTACTTTTTTTTCTTTCTCTCTCTCTCCTCATGTCACTTTCGCTCTTTTTCTTTCCCACTTTCTTTTGTTTTCACGCACACACAGATATGCACTCCCTCTCCCATATATATATATATATATATATATATATATATATATATATATATATATATATATATAGCCCACTGAAAGGTTAAGCAGTGGACAAGTTTAGGGGCTGAACGATGGTGCTGTGTGCATCAATTATTTTTTTTTAATTTTTTATGTGTAAAAATTATATATTTAATTATTAATATTTAACATATTATTACTTATTACTTTTAATAAATTTTATTTTTAATTAGTATAATATATTCTAAATTTATTATTATCAATTTATGGTCTCATATTAAACGATTAATACATATAGTTTAAATTTTTTATCTATTGTTTAAAATAGATATTAATATAAAATTATTAAATAAGACCAATAAAATACTTAAATCTAATATATGACTTAAAATTATTATACATAAACTGTTTTATTTATTTTATTATTATTTAAAAAAAGGATGTTACATAAATCAATAACTTTATCATGTATATGAATCCTATTTGTGTAATTTACCTATCTTCTCACACAAGCCATATTCATGACTTGATACTATAACGTTGATAGGATCTTTACACACTCCCTTTCGCATGGTTGGCATCGTTTTAGCATAGAGTATTGTTTTTATAATGCTTAGAAGTGAAAGTCTAATTTGAAATATTTATTTTATTATTTTAAGATGTGATGAATTTTTGAAGTAGGAATAACATTTTTGTTTACTAAAACGTACTGCTTTGTAGCTGGTGCCTGCCGACTGCTGTGCAGTGCATGGCGCCCCAACCAGAAGAAGACGACGCCACCCACCACCTCCCAACCGCCGCCTCGCCAGAAGCACCGCCGTCACCTCCCCGTCTCCGCCGTTCCATCTGCCCCTCCTGCAACCGTCCCAATCCAGTATGCCTCTGCCACGTCCTCCCCACACACCCCATCGAAACCACAACCCAAGTCCTCATCCTCCACCACCCTCACGAGGCCCACCACAAGCTCTCCACAACTCCCCTCCTCACCCGGTCCCTCCTCCGCGCCACTGCCCTCACCGGCCGCCGCCTGCGCCCCGGCCTCTCCCCCTTGCTCGATCAATCCCCCCGCCCGCCGCCCTCTACCTCTTCCCGCCCACCGCATCCTCTCCCGCCGTCAACTTCTCCGAACTCGACGCGGCGGAGCTCATCCGGAACGGCGAGAGAGGCCTCGTGCTGATCGCGTTCGACGGCACGTGGAAGCACGCGCGGGAGATGGTGAAGGCGAGCGAGGAGTTCTTGTCGAGGTTCGCGGTTAGGGTTTGTTTGGGCGTGGACGAGAGCGTGAGCGGTGGGAGCATCTACGATTCGGAATTGATTCTGAGGAAGGAACCGTTTCTAGGGTGCGTGAGCACCATGGAGGCTGTAGCGAGGGTTTTGAGGGTTCTGGAGCCGAATGGAGTTGAAATTGAGAGCAGGTTGATTGGGATTTTGAGGGAGATGGTGAGGTTGCAGGCTGGGTTCTTGAAGCCCATGAATCCAAGGCCTAAATTGTTGAAGAAGAAGAAGAAGAAGGTAAGGAGAAAGAGGAAGTTATGGAAAAGGATTAGGGTTCTGTAAATAATTGAAAGATGTTGTGATTGCATTGCGATGACTGCAATTGCAAGAGATGAGGGTTGATGCAGGCACAATTGCTGCCGCGATGCAGTTGTGGAGACCCAATATGACGGCCGAAGTTGCCGTTTGATTATATTAAAGTATAAAATCATTCATGTGCCTTTACCTAAGCTTAAACTTTTGGAAGAGAGTTTCATAACAACTGCTAATTAGTGGCATAGTGAGGAAATTTTTCTGTGGCAATATTTGTTTTCTTGGATTTATTGTAGCTGCTATTTGGTTGATTAAGTTGAATTTTCTTTGTTATGCCAATGCTTGTTGATACTTGTTGTTGATGCTTTGGTGAAGATGGGTTTTCTTTATGATGCTTGATGGAGTTTGGTACAACTCAAATGATATAGTGAAAATGGATGCTATCCATGTGACTCTGGGTGCTGCTCTTGTATTTGAAATATGTTTCAAGGGTTCAATGGATAGAAACTGGGACAAGGTTAAACGACTTTCATTTCTAAGATGGGGCTGGGTGGTGTTAGCATGTGAACAAGCATAATTTTGAAAATTATTTATGTAGCTAGGTTACTGGGACTTCATTTCCAACTGATTTTTTGATTGAAAGTATGGTTTTGAAATTCTAGATTACTCGTTGGGCCCAAGGTCATCAATTTCAGGAACAGTTTTAGAACATAGGAAAAACTGTTTGAAACTGTATGTATATATATATATATATATATGCTGAAAATTTTACAAGAACAGCATGCATGACAGCCAAAAAAAAAAAACTTATGTTGAAGTGGGTTCATGTGCATACACTGAGAATGCCAGTTGATGTTCTGCTGATTAAATCTCGCATGCTTGTGTTTTGCACTTAATATAGAAATTGTGTAGCGTCCATAATCTTACCTTAAAGAGATAATTATCGTTAACAGTTACATTTCCATCTGCAGCTAATTCTGTGAATTATATTAATAAAATGCATATACATTATTGCAAAAGAAACCAAACATCCTATTACTAGTCATTACAATTTAATGAGTTACATTCCAATTTGCAGCTGTAAGTTAATAATATAATGCAGAGCAATTTGGATTCACTATATGACTTTCGGTACTAATGTTGGTAGTGAAACTCAAGAACCTCACTTGGTTCCAAGTTTATGCACAATGCTGGGATTTCACGTGGGATAATCATGATGATGAGAATGTGGGCTTAGAGGACTAAGTTGATTTGACTCATACAGTGTTCCAACCATTTGTTGTCTCTAATGCGCTTTCCTTCAATGCGTGTTTGGCACTTTTCAAGAATGCATGACTTCATCACTGTACAAGAATAGGAAAGGATAAGAACATGTTTTGCTGATCAAAATTGACGTGAAGAGAAGGACAAGATACAAGAGGATACTGCAGAACCCCCATCTCCACCTGCCATCCTCAGGTATTATCCTTAACTTTCTTTTCATTCTGATTGTACATTCTTTTTGAGTCAGATATGGTTTCTGTTATATATTTCAATTATCCCAAAGTCAATTGGGGAGCTGGGCAACCTTCTCTTTTGCCTTGTTCTTCTCTTCACATCAATTTTGATCTGCAAAATCTGTTCTGTTCCTTTCCTGTTCTCAAACAGTGATGAATTCATGCATTTATATAGAGTGCCAAACAAGTGTTGAGGGAAAGAACATTAGAGAGAGCAAATGGTTGCAACAATGTATAAGTCCAATCCACTTAGCCCTGGAAACCAAGATTCTCAGGATCATTAATCTATAACAGGAAATGCCAGCTTGATAATTTACCAAAATAAAAAATAAATACTAGCTTCATGAAGAAGCTGAAAAAAGGGCCAAAAAAAGAAAACAACTTAAACAGACTTATAGCATCCCATAATTTGATGCCATAGTTTGTCATAGCTGGAGGTCACCACTCACTAGTGTCTGTCATTTCTGTATCATCACAGAAGCTGTGTCACTTATGCTGCATGTTACAATCGCCAGCGGATGGTTGATATGTAATGCTCGGTTTCTATGAAGATTTCAAAATGGCAGGACAAATTGCAAAAGATCTAACTATGCGCATTGGGGTCACCAGAGGATGACCTTTAGTTCCAACCATATGGCCACATTTTGCATTAGCAGCTGGAACAAATTGCCAAATCCACCCATTCCAACACTCTTGATTACCTAACTCCTACTGAACAAGGGGTTCATTACTAATATGATCATGCGTTGAGTTGGATTCATTTGGATCTAAGGTGCGAGTGTGGCTTAGGTGAGGGAGTCCCTATTTGTGTGGAATAACACCAATATCCTGGGCTTTATGATAATGGTATAGGAGCATCCAGGATTCTACTGCGTCACCCCAATTATGAAGGAAGGTATAATCTGAATCAACCACTGAAGAAAAGGAATCAAGGATACTTGTTTGAAAAAGAGATGCTAATCTTAGTTTTTCAAGTAATTCTTTTGTTTGCTTCCGCCGCTTTGTAAGAATTCATTGCTCAACGATTTATCAAAGTATCACAGATAAGTGGGTTTAAATAATGGCGATCTTTTAAATATTATGTTTAAGGATTTTAATTACAGAATGCTGTAAAACCAAGTAGTTTATCGAAAGCAAAGCAGTACGAGGAACATCATAAATGTATTAAACAGGCTTGCATCAATTTTAATAAACGTAAGAGTTGTTTGCTTACTTTTAAAATGAAATTCTTTAGTATGCCATAAGTAGATGTTAATGTCAAATATGGCCAAGGCTGTGGTGCACTATACTATATACCAGGTATTTAGTCACATTTAATAAATGTGACCAAAAGTCTCAAAGGTGTGGTTGAAAATAATATGGTACACAATACGTTAGCTAGTATACTCCAAACAAAGCTTGTCAAATATTTTAAACACAACCAATGTTTACATTTTATAAGTTACTAAGAATATATTAATAATATGTTGGCAGTGGGCAGTGGCCATATCACTGCCAACTTATCATCTCTGCTTTGCGAAACATCCTTGGGACTTGGGAGTCAAAAGGTACCTTTTTCTCATAGTTAGCAAAAAGAGATGGTGAGCCTCAAATAAAATTATTCTATCATGGAGATCAAATTCAAATTCTAAAAGAAATTATACCAGAAATTGGGTGTAAGACAAACTGAGTCTTGTTCCAAAAGTATGGTTTAACAATAGAGATCACTCAACCTCATCCAGAACTAGCTGTTAATTTTGTTGGCAAGTATGATCGTACAGAATATTTGAATGCAAAGTCTACACAGGAACCATAAACAGCTTTTAATTATAGAAATGAAGGGAGACAGAAAATTGGTTGGTGCAGGTATAATTTGTGTTGATTTTATAAAAGGGTATATTAGAGTACATACAATTATTATTGTAGAAGAAATACAGGCTAGCAAAATGAATGAATGAATTGATAGATTACCAATAAGGTTACCATAATTTTTTTAGAGGCATCGATTCATTTTATGGTGGTAATTTAATTTGAAGCTATATGATATAAGATATTATAGACACAGTGACATAGCGTATGAATACCATTGTGGCTGAATATCGAAATACACAAGATGTAAAAGGAATTATACATATTTATGCGAAAGAAATGTTAACAAAACTCTTACTTTATTTGCGTGAATACTGTCACTTTTGTTACGTCAATATCATATGAAATTATTAAACTTAAATTTTGGCAATCAATTTAGTCAACTTATAAAATTAATTATTTGTACATAAAGAAATAAAAATAAATGAGTGAATGGCCATCGTAGTACATGAAATTGTTTTAGTAAGCCATTTTGGTCCTTAAAATTTTGAAATTAATATTTTAGTTCTAGATCAACAAAATGTGCCTCAAGTTACCATGTAATCACGTTTTCTATAGCATGTATTGTTAAGTGACATATTAATGATGGACTGACTTTATGTTTTGCTTAAGAGATGACATGGTTAAATAATACAATCAAATTGTTATTATATGTCAAATATATTTATAATTTTAATTATATGTAAAATTCATCTTATTATTTTTAATTATGTTTATCTTCATACGATTTAATTATTAAAGGTTAAGTGGAATGCCTGTATAGTAATAGTATATCAATTAATATGACACCTTAGCAATATTGTAAGGATACAATAATGGAAATAAGGTCAAGGTCTAATGTAACTCATATTTTATTCGTTATTCGTTTTCTAATAAATATCCACCTTCACTTATATACACATATTAAGGAAATGATTGAATGAACTTGAAATTAGAAAAATTTTAGTATATTTTACAGCACCACCCTTATCACCTACTCTAACATTCTTTCTCTCATATTTAATCTATCCACTAACTCCCTCTCTCATAAGGATATTAGTGGAAAAAATAATTAATGTTGTCTAGAATTCTTAATGGATAAACACTTATTAGAAAATAGAAATAGTAATAATTTCATGGATTAAAAAGTTAATTTCTAAATTTCAATGCACTAAAATGACTCTTACAACTTCAAGGATTAAGTTAAACATTTACACAAGTTCCGAGATAGAACAAACTAAGGCAACAACTCTAATAGTTCATGACCTCTTTCAACATAGTGCCTTTCCGGCTGCTTTCACACCGCAGACAAATTATCAACTACTTGATCAGAAGCAAACCGAACCAATCTATGAGACTCCAAATTGCTTGGAGCTTGAGTATGATCAGTGTGACTCCAAAGATAGTTCTTGATGACCAGAATCACAAAGATGAAGAAAACGGCAGGGAGGCCATAGATTCCCATCAGCCCCAAGTGCAATGTTAATGTTGCACTTGCATCCAGTAAAGAGTAGTGGTGGCCAGGCTTCAACAAAATGAATATACATAGGGCATAGATGGTAAGAAAAGCACATGTTACCAACCCTGCAATTTCAGAACTCCCCTCTTGATGCATTCCCAAAATCAGAAGTGATGTGAAAAACATTACCATAACTTCTCCAACAGACTTCAATAGGTAATTGTGCAGGTACCTCTCATATGCTTCAGAGAAGAAGCCAAAGAACATGAGCAAAATCAGGAAAATGTTCACAATACTTGCAGCCACAAAGATAATTACTTCATGATGGGGGCCACCACTAGCAACATGTGCTTTGTAATGTTTAGTTCGCTGTAGAAGCCATAGGCTAAGAAGAAGCTTATTTGACTGAGAAAGGAACATATAATATTCATTGGGGTCACCAGAGGATGGACATTTTGTGCCAACCATATCTGGGGTGGGGTTGGAGAAGCATTAATATTGTTATTGTTTGTATTTGAGGATACATTTGAATTGGCATGTGGGCTGTGGCTAATGTTTCCAGGGTCAGGAGGGATGTTTAATGCAGACTCAAGTTGAGGGATTATTGGAGGAGGGGCTGCAGGTTTTGAAAATGAACTTGACATGTGTGGATGGTATGATAATTAAAAAAGGTGGCAAGATATTGGTGTTAAGGTTGAATAATAATACTTAAAGAATGCTTGTTTATTGTATTGAAGTTTCATCTAGGCCTGTGCTTATGGTCTTATATAATATTATAATATTGAAAACTTTCAATGTGTCCCAAGGAAGGCATAAAGAATAAGTCAGGTGAGTATTCACCCGTTAACTTGAATTTATTGGCAAAGAAATGTATCAGGATAGAGAATAAACACTCTTCAAAGAAAGAGATCCCTCTTTCATGAAATATGCTCTATATAGCCATATAGGAATACACTTGAGACATGGTAACATGTTATCACCATAAATAGACTAAAGTAATGCCAAAGGAAGCAAGTGTTTCGAAAATTTATAAAGCAGATTAAATTGATCTGTGATGCTCTTTTTATCTATAAAATTATATTTCAGTTTGCTAAAACTTAGAATAATCTTTACAGTTGTTATTGGTTCATTAGCTTAAATGATGAAAAAGAAAAAATATGAGATACACATAATCATTAATGATAAAATTATAATATTTTAATAATATTTAATATATCGATCAACAAGAATTCTTTTTATCCAAAGTTATAATTCTATACTCCATCCTCACATGATAAAAAAAGAGGTATATTAGTAAATCTGTATATAGAATATTATCAAAATATTATACTTTAATATTAATGATCATGTATATATTAAATTTTTTTTTGTCACTTAAATTAACAGATCAATAATTATAAAAAAGACTAGTGTGGGTTTTAGCTATCTCCAGGAACAATCTTACAAATAAAAGGATATCAAACTAAATTTTAATTAAGATCAGTTTAATTCATCCAAATTTCTATAGTAACAACAAATATTCAACTCAGTGGTAAGATATTTAATTTATAAAGATAATTTTCTAAAATATAGATATACTAGTCATTTGACATGTACGATGCACTGGGTGATAACAAAAATAGTTTATTAACCATTATTGAAAATAAATAATTTATTTAAATATATTTTATAGAAAATTGAGTATATAAATTTATTTAAAAAATAAGTTAATAGTTAAATAATTAAATAAACTGAAAAAATACAAATGTATCATTCTATTTTATATTTTATTTTGAATATCATGTTTATAAGGTTGAAAAAATCTCAACAGATGACCAATAACAATAAAGAGCCTATCTTATGAAAATTTTACACATTTCGAAAGTTGAAATTGTTAAATAATGAAAGAGAATAAATGGATAATTTTATTATATCATGAGTCATTTATAAGGATGACAATGAGTATCCATGACAAAAAGTACATGTCTTATGCCCGTCCGTTAGAATTTTGCCTCTTATCCCCATCCTCATCACCGTTATAGGTCCTTCCCCGGAGAGATTTGAATCCATGTGCATATTCACGGATTTATTAAAAGAATTCCAAATTTTTTTAAATATTTTGAAATTCAAAACATAAATATTTATAATAACAAATATTAGTAATGCAACATAATCTAAATTAAAAAATAAAAAATGCATACATAATACAAATCTAATACAAATAATTGAAAAAATAATAATGTGTTATTCTCATCCCTGTCCGTTTAACAAATTGGAACTCCACCCCATGAAGACAAAAATATGTCCCTATTTTCATCTCTATTATGGGTAATCCTGCCCACGTGTACCCACTTTAGAGGTTTTTTTTGTCATTCCTAGTCATTTATATTTTTTTAATAAGTTAAAATATTTGATTTATAAAAACATAAAAATATATTTCTTAATTAATAAAAAATAATTAATAAATTTAATTTATGTGATTTCAATTACACCCATTTTCCTTGTACATACTTTTAGTAAATTAAAATATCAATTTTAAAATATATGTTATAATTAATAATTAATGTGTTATAATTAGTAAAAAAATCACATATAATCCTAATTATTGGATTAGTATATCAATTACACAATTATTTTCAATAAAAAGGTGATGTAATTATTTAAAATAATTAATACATAATTAGTATCATTATCAAAGAAGTGTAAATTGTGGGATTTTTTTAA
The DNA here is from genome assembly GCA_030441495.1 of Dalbergia oliveri. Taxonomy (NCBI): domain Eukaryota; kingdom Viridiplantae; phylum Streptophyta; class Magnoliopsida; order Fabales; family Fabaceae; genus Dalbergia; species Dalbergia oliveri. The sequence continues at coordinate 17,699,458 of JAMLFY010000008.1, forward strand.
AATATTTTAATGTTGAAAAATTGAAATCTTGTTTTTTAAAAAAATTAATATGAAACAATTGTGGAATTGATAAGTTGGAATGTTTAGGTTATAAAAAATTAAATATGGTATAGTGAGATGGGTATATATATATATATATATATATATATATATATATATGATTTTCAAAAGTTCTACATGTGAAGTTAGAAACTCCCCTCCCTTAACCTCGTCCTCATTTAGAATTTTGCTTTTTATCCTCATTCTTATCTTTGTCATCTGTTCTCATTCCTCATTTCTACGAAGATTTAAATCCCTATCTGGATTCAGAGGTTTATTAAAATAATTTCAAAATACTTTGAAATTCGAAACACAAACATCCATAATAACAAATACCACTAATATAATATAATTCAAATTAAAAATAAAAATACATATATAATGCAAATCAAATCCTATAAAGATAATTAAAAAATAAAAGTGTGCTAAGATTTTCTTGTTATCATTAGTCATTATAATCATAATAGTTTTGCTATCATTAATACTATAATTATAATTTTTTTTGGTAACATAATTATAATAGCTTTGTTATCTTTAATACTATAATTATATATATATATATATATATATAATTTTAATGGTATAATACATTCAATTATCATTTTGTTTATATTATTTGTTATTTGTTAAATAATTTTGATTCAACCATTTTGTAAAATAATTTTAATGAAAAGAGATATGAAAGTATGATTGGAAAAAAATTAATAATTAGAAGGTAAATTAAATCAAAAATCTTACTTTAAATATTAAGATTATGAAAATGGTGGGGCATAATTTTCTATATGAATGATACATGGAAAATTATCCATGTAATGAATCTTAATTATTTGTAATATCCGATGTATACGTATCAGGAGAGATGTTTTTGACCGCCTCAAGGTCCTCGAGACCCACCCATGTTGTCAAGTCTTGAATTTTACCAAGTTTGGATCCTACACCTCCTTGGAGGACTATATGTTAGAGCCACATTCTTAGGATTAAAAGTCCCTGTAATTGTTCCCAAGAGGAAAACAAATTAAAAAGTGATTTTTAATGAATTTTATGAAACCTTTAAACGTTTCATTTTTAGCCCACAAGTTTAGAAAATCTTAAAGATTTTCGAATTTGAACTAAAACCTAAAATTTTGATTTTGATTTGTTGGGATTTTGATTTTTTTTTCTTTTATTTGAATCCAAATGGGGTATTTCCTTATTTACATTTATGTTTTAAAGTTAATGGAGAATAAAATAAATGAGGACATTAAATAAGTGAGTATTAGACAACCCAGATGCTAGGAGCATCCTAGGTGCTAAATCAGTTTTACTGTCATTGCTATAGCGGTCCAGGATCGCTATAGTAGTCACAGTGTGGGTGACAGGCAATTTTGGGTTTAGGATCGCCATAGTGGTCCTGACCACTATAGCGGTTATAAGTGTTTCCGAAAGGGCACCCGAGGCTTGACTAATAGCAGTGTCATGGACCAGAAACAGTGCAAAACGACACGTTTCACTTAAGTGATCCCTACCCCTTTATATACCCCCAAACTTGAGTTTTACTCCCCATTTTTGAACCCTACCCCAAAACATCATCTCCTCTCCTTCTTCTTCCCTTCCATTCTCATCCTCCATCAAATCTTCTCCTCCAAACTTTAAGGTGAGTTGGTTGTTGGTTTATGCTTCCTTTTCTCCTTCCTTCCATATTCTAGAGTATGGGCTTTATTGTTCCTCTTATTATTGTCAAGTGAGGGTGCTCCCCCAATATTGTTAGAGTTGTTTAGGAGCTATCTAGATATGATTAGAATTTGATCATGAGTCTACGTTGCTCTATAGCAGGATTCAAGCTCTTCAGGTCAAGTTGGTAGTGCCCACATACTCCTGGCTCCAAACAATGAGTAGGTTCAAACTTATGACCTTAGTTTCATCATTATAACTATGTTTTATGCATTATATTGTTATATATATGAAGTTGGAGACAAGATTATTTATGAACTATGATTTTACAAGTTATGGTAAAGCTAGTAAATATTATACTTTTGACTATAGCATGAAAAATGTATTTTAAGAAAACCATGGGACCATAAATTGAACTAATGCATGTTATGAAAATGTTTTGTATGTTCATGAAGATATTTGTTGTAAAATGTATGATTTAGCAAGATGTCAATTCAAAAAATATGTTCTTATGGATTTATGACAATTTTATTTTCAAGATTTAGATTACAAGCTATGTTTTTTAATATTCAGTTAAGCTATTTATATATGTTAGAAAAATGTGAAACAAGAGTATGACACAGTTTAATCAAATAAAGATATTATGTGATTTTCAAGTTTTATGATTATGAACCCCAGTGTTTTGAGCTATGATTTTAGAGTTATCAAATATATAAAAAACATGTTAGTTTAAGATATAGATTCAAAACTTTATTTTTATTGTACCAAGAGGTATGAAATTCAGGATGATTCATAGCAACTATTAGATACATATCTGGGCTTAAATCGAAATGCCTACAAGCCTGATCCTTGGTATGATTTTCATAGCCACGGTTATGCTAAAGTCAGATTGTTAAAGTTGTTTGAATCCAGAACTCTAGGATACTAAGAATTTAGGGGCTCTGCTTCGCAGGGACAGTACCCATCTTTCAGCTATGGTTTTTGTCAAACTAGTTTAGCTAGTAAAGATAAGGAAACACAGTTAGTTAACGACTTGTGAAGAGATCGTTAACCTTGGTACCAAGTTATCCGTTAAAGGACAGTTCGCCCCAGGAGTTACAGAAATGAGACCTAGTTAGGTGCCCAGCTTGTCCAAATAGGGACCGTTTGATTTTACAACTTTTATTATTATATATGTATTTTGTTCAGGATACTGTTTTATGTCTTACCGTCTCAGTTAAAATGATTTCATGTTTGATTCTGAAGTTTATAAATGCTTGATTATGAAACTATGGAATGAAAAGTGTTTGATTATATAGCTATATCAAATGATTATGATTGTTGCATGCATGATATTATATATATATCCTTAGTTGTCCCATGTGGGTGATGGGTGAGAATCCACTCACTAGTCCGTTGACTTACCCCTCTCCCTTCCTCTCATAGTTGTAGGTACAGAAGTTATTCGGTTACCAGTTTAGGAGCAGTTATCCTTTGGTGAGCTTTGCATTGATGTAAAGCTTAGTTTATGTTTATGTCAGTTTTAGAGAGCTATAATAGTTTTGATGCAAGATTCGAGCCACTTATGTATTTTGAGATATTGTAGTTATTTTCAAAGTTTATGAAATTCCCTTTTATGTGTTTTAAGATTTAAGTTTGGATTTCAAATTTTTGTTTTTGATTAGATTATATATTTGATCAGCTAAGTAGTATAAATCAGTTGCAAGGGTTAAGTAGGTTTTCAAAATTAACATTAATATTATGTGGTAAACTAGATTATGATTTCATGATTAGCAGATTTTGGTTAAGAAGGATTTTCAGAGTTTGAATATTAAATTTTCAGTTTTCATGATTTGAAGATTATGTTTTCAATAGTAAATGGATATTGATTTTAGAAGAAAATCAGGTTTTAAGTATTATATTATGATAAATTATACATATAGAAAGACTGCTTAATTACTAGGTTGACGTGGGATGATTTTCATGTGCCACGTTCCCTAGTCTGTTCGTGACATTATTAGTATTATAAATATATTATAAATTATATTAGATCCTTTGAAAATACGTTAACTATGATAATAAGTTTTATTAAAATATCAAAACTAATATAGTATAGAATGTATTATTATATTTTTATTATCAATATTCTTACAGGATAATGTGGAAAATTTTATTTATTATAATAAATTTTAATAAATTATATATTATAGTAATTAAATCTACATGCAAAAATAAAATAATATGTAATTAATGTTATTCTTTAAAATTTTCATTTAAATTTGAGAGTGATTGATTAATTAGAGAGTGACTAATTGATCTATTGATATGTTAATTTGCGATATTAAATTTTCAGTTATAATTTGTTGACTATGATAATATTTGCTGTGATTTTAATTAATAAAATAGTTTTAAATTAATATAACTATTATGTCAATAATAGCACAAATTTAAGGTTGATTCAATAATATCAATTTGACATCCCTTCTCTAAATTCATGGATATGTCCAAAGCTAACATAGATTATGATTAATAGATATATATCTCATTAATTTTTATAATATATTGTTCCAAGGATTTAATTTTATTGAATTGTTAATGTAAAAGATATTTTACATTGATATTGAATTATATAAAATTAAAATATTTAACCACTAATTACCATATTTAAATGTAATTTGAATATAAAAAATAAAAAATATCATATTTACACCACATTAAAAACCTTAAAAAACCTAAAGAATCTTATTTAAAATAAGTGAATAACTTTCATACTTGAAAATTTCATATTAAAATTAAATGATAATAACCTCCTCCGCCTTCTCCCGCTCGACCACCCCCGCTCCGCCCTCTACCTCTTCCCGCCACCGCATCCTCTTCCACCATCAACCTCTTCGACCTTGACGCTCAGCTATCCTAATGGCGAGAGATGCCTTGTGATCACGTTCACGGCACGTGGAAGCACGCATGGGAGATGGTGAAGGCGAGAGAGGAGTTTTTGTTGAGGTTCGCGGTTAGGGTTTGTTTGGGCATGGACGAGAGCGTGAGCGGTGGGAGCATCTACGATTCGGAATTGATTATGAGGAAGGAACTGCTTCAGGGTGCATCAGCACCATGGAGGCTTGGAGCGAGGGTTTTGAGGGTTCCTGAGCCGAATAGAGTTGAAATTGAGTGCAGGTTGATTGGGATTTTAAGGGAGATGGTGAGGTTGCAGGCTGGGTTCTTGAAGCCCATGAATCCAAGGCCTAAATTGTTGAAGAAGGAGAAGAAGGGTAAGGGAAAGAGGAAGTTATGGAACAGGATTAGGGTTTTTTAAATATTGAAAGATGTTGTGATTGCGTTGCGATGACTGCAATTGCAAGAAGTGAAGGTTGATGCACAATTGTTGCTGCGATGGTTTGAGACCCAATATGACCTCAAAGTTGCCTTTAGTTATGTTAAAGTATAAAATTATTCATGTGCTATCCTTAAACTTTTCTGCAATATTTGTTTTTTTGGATTTATTGTAGCTGCTATTTGTTGATTAAGTTGAATTTTCTTGTTATGCCAATGCATGGTGATACTTGTTATTGATGCTTTGGTGAAGATGGGTTTTCTTTATGATGCTCGATGGAGTTTGGTACAACTCAATGATATAGTGAAAATTGGATGCTATCCATGTGCCCGTGGGTGCTGTTCTTGTATTTGAAATTTATTTCAAGGGTTCAAGGGATAGAAACTGGAACAAGGCTAAAGGACTTTCACTTCTAAGATGGGGCTGGGTGGTGTTAGCATGTGAACAAGCATAATTTTGAAATTATTTTTGTTGCTAGGTTGCTGGGACTTCATTTCCAACTAATTTATTGATTGAAAGTGGTTTTGAAATTCTAGAATACTCGTTGTGACGAAGTTCATCAATTTAAGGAACAGTTTTAGACCATAGGAAAAACTGTTTGAAACTATATATAAACTAGTTATTTGACCCGTGTTATGTATAGAAGATAATAAAAAATAGTTTCTTAATCATTATCTAAAATAAATGATAATTTATTTAAATATATCTTATAAAAAATTGAGCATATAAATTTATTTTAAAAGTAATTTAATAGTTAAATAATTAAATAAATAGACAAAATATAAATGTGACATTCTATTTTATATCTTATTTTAATATATTGTGTTTATAAGGTTGAAAACATCTTAGTAGATAACCTATAATTAATAATAAAGAGCCTATTTTATGAAAATTTTACACATTTCAAAAGTTAAAATTGTTGAATGAAAATAACTATAATTTTACTATATTATGAGCTATTTATAGAGATAACAAATTGTGAGAAAAATGGACATGTCTCACACCTCCCGTCGCTATTAAGAATTTTGTTTCTCATCCTCATTCCCTTTTAGTTCAATTTCCCATTTCCCATGGGGATTTTGAATCCTAGGTATTCAGGAATTTATTAACAAATTTCAAAAAGAGAAAAATTTTAAAAATATTTTACAATTTGAAATATAAATATCCATAATAACAAATACTATTAATGCTACATAATCCAAATTAAAATTAAAAATGCATACATAATGCAAATCCAATAAAAATAATTGAAAAAATGAAGGTGTGTTATTCCCGTTTCTACCCGTTTAACAAAAAGACTTCACTCTCATCGATCGTTTCTATGAAGATAAAATATGTCCCCAATTCCATTCCTATTGTGAGTAATTCTTGCATGTACCCACTTTTAATTTTTTTTATTATCTCTAGTCGTTTATATCTTTTTAGTAAATTAAAATATTTAATTTATAAAATATTTTTTCTAATTAATAAAAGTAATGAATAAATTTAATTTCTGTGATTTCAACTACACATCATTTACTTGTATATTCTTTTAATAAATTAAAATATCAATTTTAAAATATGTGTTATAATTCACCTAATAATTAGTCAAAAATTATATATAATCCTAATTTACATCATCTCAATTATAAGAGTAGTATATCAATTACAATATTATTTTTAATAAAAATTAATGTAAATGTTTAATTTTTAAAAAATTAATAAATATTTACTATCATTATCAAAGAAGTGTAAATTGTGGAATTGATTTTTTAAAATATTTTAATGTTGAAAAATTAAAGGTTTTTTTTCAAAGAAATTAGTATGAAAAAATTATGGAATTGATATGTTGGAATGTTCAAATTGCAATAAATTAAATAGGTAATAAAAAAGGTAGATAGATATATATTTTTAGTGCATCCAAACAAATAAAGGTGTCAAACAATTATCTTGAGGAAAAGTGAAAGGCATATCATGATGAAGGTATTCCCCTTTTTATTTTTTTCATATCACACAATTTTTTATTTTAATTGGCAGTCATATTTTTATCACCCTAATATATTTATATCTAATCCATTTTTTAATGATTCTTAATTTTATATATTTTTTCCATTCTTAATGATTCATTTAATTGTAGATCATAATTTTAATGATTTTAATTTTATTGATTCATGTAATCTTTAATGATTGTAATATTTGATTTTATTAATAATTAATAATTAAATTATAAATTAAGTTTAAAAAATCTTAGACATAAATATTGAGAAAAATGGATCCTAAATAACTATATGAATGACATGTGTACCCTAAAACTCTATATAAAAACACGTATAATAATTTCTATAAAATGACTCTCAAATATTATAACAGAGATATGTTGAAAATTTTACAAGAACAGAAGCTTACAAAACTTAGGGAAGGCTACAATTTGATTTGAACAGAATGCATGGCAGCCAAAAAAAACTTTATGTTGAAGTGGGTTCATGTGCATACACTGAGAATGCCAGTTGATGTTCTGCTGATTAAATCTCGCATGCTTGTGTTTTGCACTTAATATAGAAATTGTGCACCTTCCATAATCTTACCATAAAGAGATAATTATCGTTAACAGTTACATTTCCATCTGCAGCTAGTTCTGTGAATTATATTAATAAAATGCATATACATTATTGAACAAAAAACCAAATATCCTATTACTAGTCATCGCAAATTAATGAGTTACATTCCAATTTGCAGCTGTCAGCTAATAATATAATGCAGAGCAATTTGGATTCACTATATGACTTTTGGTACTAATGTTGGTAGTGAAAGTCGAGAACCTCACTTGGTTCCAAGTTTATGCACAATGCTGGGATTTCACGGGGGATAATCGTGATGATGAGAATGTGGGCTTAGAGGACCAAGTTGATTTGACTACAGTGTTCCAACCATTTGTTCTCTCAATGCGCTTTCCTTCAATGCGTGTTTGGCACTTTTCAAGAATGCATGACTTCATCACTGTACAAGAATAGGAAAGGATAAGAACATGTTTTGCTGAGCAAAATTGACGTGAAGAGAAGGACAAGATACAAGAGGATACTGCAGAACCCCCATCTCCACCTGCCATCCACAGGTATTGTCCTTAACTTTCTTTTCATTCTGATTGTACATTTTTTTTGAGTCAGATATGGTTTCTGTTATATATTTCAATTATCCCAAAGTCAATTGGGGAGCTGAGCAACCTTCTCTTTTGCCTTGTTCTTCCCTTCACATCAATTTTGATCTGCAAAACCTGTTCTGTTCCTTTCCTGTTCTCAAACAGTGATGAATTCATGCATTTATATAGAGTGCCAAACAAGTGTTGAGGGAAAGAACATTAGAGAGAGCAAATGGTTGCAACAATGTATAAGTCCAATCCACTTAGCCCTGGAAACCAAGATTCTCAGGATCATTAATCTATAACAGGAAATGCCAGCTTGATAATTTACCAAAATAAAAAATAAATACAAGCTTCATGAAGGAGCTGAAAAAAGGGCCAAAAAAAGAAAACAACTTAAGACAGACTTATAGCATCCCATAATTTGATGCCATAGTTTGTCATAGCTGGAGGTCACCACTCACTAGTGTCTGTCATTTCTGTATCATCACAGAAGCTGTGTCACTTATGCTGCATGTTACAATCGCCAGCGGATGGTTGATATGTAATGCTCGGTTTCTATGAAGATTTCAAAATGGCAGGACAAATTGCAAAAGATCTAACTATGCGCATTGGGGTCACCAGAGGATGACCTTTAGTTCCAACCATATGGCCACATTTTGCATTAGCAGCTGGAACAAATTGCCAAATCCACCCATTCCAACACTCTTGATTGCCTAACTCCTACTGAACAAGGGGTTCATTACTAATATGATCATGCGTTGAGTTGGATTCATTTGGATCTAAGGTGCGAGTGTGGCTTAGGTGAGGGAGTCCCTATTTGTGTGGAATAACACCAATATCCTGGGCTTTATGATAATGGTATAGGAGCATCCAGGATTCTACTGCGTCACCCCAATTATGAAGGAAGGTATAATCTGAATCAACCACTGAAGAAAAGGAATCAAGGATACTTGTTTGAAAAAGAGATGCTAATCTTAGTTTTTCAAGTAATTCTTTTGTTTGCTTCCGCCGCTTTGTAAGAATTCATTGCTCAATGATTTATCAAAGTATCACAGATAAGTGGGTTTAAATAATGGCGATCTTTTAAATATTACGTTTAAGGATTTTAATTACAGAATGCTGTAAAACCAAGTAGTTTATCGAAAGCAAAGCAGTACGAGTAACATCATAAATGTATTAAACAGGCTTGCATCAATTTTAATAAACGTAAGAGTTGTTTGCTTACATTTTAAAATGAAATTCTTTAGTAAGCCATAAGTAGATGTTAATGTCAAATATGGCCAAGGCTGTGGTGCACTATACTATATACCAGGTATTTAGTCACATTTAATAAATATGACCAAAAGTCTCAAAGGTGTGGTTGAATTCATTTATTATACTATTAAATGTATTTAGTTATATTCAATAAATGTAGCTAAATAATATGGTACACAATACGTTAGCAAGTATACTCCAAACAAAGCTTGTCAAATATTTTAAACACAAGCAATGTTTACATTTTATATTTTACTAACAATAATATTAATAATATGTTGGCAGTGGGCAGTGGCCATATCCTTTAGTCAGTACTTCTTATTTATATCTTTCTGGCCACTGCCAACTCATCATCTCTGCTTTGCGAAACATCCTTGAGACTTAGGAGTCAAAAGCTACTTTTTTTTCTCATATTATGGTTAGCAAATAGAGATAGTGAACCTCAACATAACGGTAAAGTTGTTGCTTTGGAATATGGAGATTACGAGTTAAATCCTAAAAATAATTATACCGAAGTGGGATAAGAGTTGTATCTACCTTTCTAGATCCCACCAGAATAGTCTCACGCACTTGACCACCCTTCACTATGGTTAGCAAACTGAGTCTTGTCCCAAAAGTATGGTTTAACAATAGAGATCACTCAACCTCATCCAGAACTAGCTGTTAATTTTGTTGGCAAGTATGATCGGACAGAATATTTGAATACAAAGTCTACACAGGAACCATAAACAGCTTTTAATTATAGAAATGAAGGGAGACAGAAAATTGGTTGGTGCAGGTATAATTTGTGTTGATTTTATAAAGGGGTATATTAGAGTACATACAATTATTATTGTAGAAGAAATGCAGGCTAGCAAAATGAATGAATGAATTGATAGATTACCAATAAGGTTACCATAATTTTTTTTGAGGCATCGATTCATTTTATGGTGGTAATTTAATTTGAACCTATATGATATAAGAACATATTATAGACACAGTGACATAGTGTATGAATACCATTGTGGCTGAATATCGAAATACACAAGATGTAAAAGGAATTATACATATTTATGCGAAAGAAATGTTGACAAAACTCTTACTTTATTTACGTGAATGCTGTCACTTTTGTTACGTCAATATCATATGAAATTATTAAACTTAAATTTTGGCAATCAATTTAGTCAACTTATAAAATTAATTATTTGTACATAAAGAAATAAAAATAAAGGAGTGAATGGTCATCTCAGTATATGAAATTGTTTTAGTCAGCCATTTTGGCCTTTGAAATTTTGAAATAAATATTTTAGTTTTGGATCAACAAAATGTGCCTCAAGTTACTATGTAATCACATTTTCTATAGCGTGTATTGTTAAGTGGTAGATTGATATTATGCTTTGCTTAAGAGATGACATGGTTAAATAATATGGTCAAATTGTTAGCATATGTTAAATATATTTATAATTTTAATTATATGGAAAATTCATATTATTATTTTCAATTATGTTTATCTTCATACGATTTAATTAATAAAGGCTAAGTGGAATGCCCGTATAGTAATAGTATATCAATTAATGTGACACCTTAGCAATATTGTAAGGACACAATCATGGAAATAAGGTCAAGGTCTAATGTAACTCATATTTTATACTACATTTGTTTTTAATAAATGTTCATCTTCATTTATATACACATATTAAGGAAATGATTGAATGAACTTGAAATTAGAAAAATTTTAGTATATGTTACAGCACCACCTTTATTACCTACTTGAACATTCTTTTTATCATATTTAACCCATCCACTAACTCCCTCTCTTATAAGGATATTAAGGGAAAAAATAATTTAACATTATCTAGAATTCTTAAAATGACATAGATAATGGTAAAAATAAAATTTTATAGATAAACACTTATTAGAGAACAAAGATAATAGTAATTTCATGGATTAAAAAGTTAATTTCTAAATTTCAATGCACTAAAATGACTCTTACAACTTCAAGGATTAAGTTAAACCTTTACACAAGTTGAGAGAAAGAACAAACTAAGGCAACAATTCTAATAGTTCATGACTTTTCAACACAGTGCCTTTCCTGCTGCTTTCACACCGCAGACGAACTAGCAACAACTTGATCAGAAGCAAACCAAACCAATCTATGAGACTCCAAATTGCTTGGAGCTTGAGCATGATCAATGCGACTCCAAAGATAATTCTTGATGACCAGAATCACAAGGATGAAGAAAACGGCAGGGAGGCCATAGATTCCCATCAACCCCAAGTGCAATGTTACTGTTGCACTTGCATCCAGTAAAGAGTGGTGGCCAGGCTTCAACAAAATGACTATACATAGGGCATAGATGGTAAGAAAAGCACATGTTACCAACCCTGCAATTTCAGAATTTCCCTCTTGATGCACTCCCAAAATCAGAAGTGACGTGAAAAACATTACCATAACTTCTCCAACAGACTTCAATAGGTAATTGTGCAGGTACCTCTCATATGCTTCGGAGAAGAAGCCAAAGAACATGAGCAAAATCAGGAAAATGTTCACAATACTTGCAGCCACAAAGATAATTACTTCATGATGGGGGCCACCACTAGCAACATGTGCTTTGTAATGTTGAGTTTGCTTGTAGAAGCCATAGGCTAAGAAGAAGCTTATTTGACTGAGAAAGGAACATACAATACGCATTGGGGTCACCAAAGGATAGACATTTTGTGCCAACCATATCTGGGGAGGGGTTGGAGAAGCATTAATATTGTGATTGCTTTGGTATTCATTATTAATGCCCCACAAACAGTGAAGCAGTACTTGCCTGAAGGCAACTGGTTGAGTTTGGTTTCCATTATGTGGATTTGGAATTGGATTGTTATTGTTTGAATTGGCATGTGGGCTGTGGCTAATGTTTCCAGGGTCAGGAGGGATGTTTAATGTAGACTCAAGCTGCAACTGAGGGATTATTGGAGCAGGGGCTGCAGGTTTTGAAGATGAACTTGACATGTGTGGATGGTATGATAATTAAAAAAGGCGGCAAGATATTGGTGTTAAGGTTGAATAATAATACTTAAAGAATGCTTGTTTATTGTATTGAAGTTTCATCTAGGCCTGTGCTTATGGTCTCATATAATATTATAATATTCAAAACTTTCAATGTGTCCCAAGGAAGGCATAAAGAATAAGTAAGTTGAGTATTCACCCGTTAACTTGAATTTATTGGTAAAGAAATGCATAAGGATAAAGGATAAACACTCTTGAAAGAAAGTGATCCCTCTTTCATGAAATATGCTCTATATAGCCATGTAGGAATCCACTTAAAACATGGTAACATGTTATCACCATAAATAAACTAAAGTAATGCCGAAGGAAGCAAGTGTTCCGAAAATTTACAGAGCAGAATAAATTGATCTGTGATGCTCTTTTTATCTATAAAATTATATTTTAGTTTGCTAAAACTTACAATAATTTTCATTGTAGTTATTAGTTCATTAACTTAAATGATGAAAAGGAAAAAATATGAGACACACAGATAATCATTAATAATAAAATTATAATATTTAATATATAGATCAACAATAATACTTTTTATGCAAAGTTATAATTCTATACTCCATCCTCACATGATAAAAAAAAAGAGGTATATTAGTAAATCTGTATAAAAAATATTATCAAAATATTATAACTTTAATATTAATGATCATGTATATATTAAATATTATTTTTTTGTCACTTAAATCAACGGATCAATAATTATAAGAAAGACTAGTGTATAACAATCTTATAAATGAAAGGATATCAAACTAAATTTTAATTAAGATCAGTTTAATGCATCCAAATTTCTGTAGTAACAACAAATATTCAACTCAGTGGCAAGACATTTATAAGGATAATGTTTTAAAATATAGATATATTTTTAGCATGGTTCATTTAATTATACATATCAACTGTTGACTTCAAGTATTTAAGATACAAAATTCTTACCCAGAAATTTATACCAATCCCATTATTTCTGCCCGTATCGGCATTTATTTTCTATGCTTTTTGTCAAATCATCAGCCATTGCTTGACTTGTCTTTACTCGGGCAATCACCATGCGAGGACTAAGGATTAATAGTTTAAGCTTTGTTGGTGCAATTAATAGTTTAGCTTCTTTCTTCTTTTTTTTTTTGGAGGGAATGAATAGTTTAACTTTGATTTATTGTTATTGATTTTTCTTTATATTATTATTTAATCATATCATATTGTATAGTTAAATATCTTTAATTCAATTATCACAGTGAAATTATTTTAATGATACAACAACATATTATTCGATGATTCTGTTAAAAAATTTAATTTTAATGCATTTACAATATATAGCATTGTCATCTAATTAAATTTTTTTATGTGTGACTTTTGAAGTAGTAGAGTGAAAATTAAACTTGATTTACTAATATGAGAATATATAATTAAATAATAATATAATTTTTTTTATATTTTTTTTGAATCCAGGGTATCCACCACCAGTAGTGTTTAATCCCTTCAAGATGTAAGAGTTCACAAATGTGGATTTTTCCTCTACCATGAAACCCTCTATATACAATAACAATACAACGGAATCAAACTCAATAACAAATTACATTCAAAATTTTATTAGAGATCAATCATTTTTCAGGACAACTATTAAAAATCAATTTATAAACAAAATGATATTGGAGAATTAGCTTGGGCTTCTCGCCCTTTGAAAATCTCTACAAGCGCACTATTACTCTTGTAACAAACTATATGCACCAATTAGTGGCCTATTTCTTACCAAATATAAAAGCAAAGATTGTAGGAGTAGGACCAAAAATAAAAATTATAGAAGTACACCTATGGGGATATCATTAGTGGGAAGACATCAAGAAGAATGTTATGTTGACGCACAAAAGCAATGCATATATGTGACGCATATGATACTGGGCAAGGCTGATAAAGGAGGCTCTTATCATACACACTCACGGAAGCACATTGTGGACTAGGCTATAAAAGAAAAATTCAAAAAAAGAGAAGAAATAATGGACGCCAATCGTGAAGGTGCAAAGGAAAAAACAAAAGAGAAAAAATTCAGAAGCCACCATATTCCCCATCAACTCTCACTCTCACTCTCACACTTAGAACTGGGTATATGGGTTGCAATCCAGACCGACTCATTTAACTCGCAACCAGGACGAAAATGGACCAGAAATTTTTAGTCTGCCAACCCTTAGACTTTTTTGTTGCAGCTAAACCGCGAGCTAATTGGGCTAGCCCACAGATTTGTGGACCAGTCTCTAACCCTCATAGAATGCTCAAGTTCAATCCAATCTAGTGCTTGGCTTGGCAGCACTAGTCCAGTCCCACTACTTAGTGAGCGTGAAGCATCCAAGCCCAAGCCCAAGGGGATGCTTAGTGGCCCAGTCGAAGTCTTCATAAATCAAAAGTAGTGGAACACTAGGGTTGCTACTTGGCATTTGCGCTCTTCACTCTTTAGTTTCACTCTTCTTCAAGTATTCATCTCAGCCATCGCCTCCCCTCTCTCAACTTAGCCACCGTCCACCTCCTCCAATGGTCAAGCGATTCCATTTTCGATAATGAGGTCAATGAGAGTGTTGTATTCTCCACATGCTCATCATCTAGAACAAGTTAGAACTCCAGAGGGCTTTAAGTGACATGGCTTCTCATTAATTTTCTTTGAAATCTAAGGTACCTTCTGCAGTTTGTATGATGCTAATGATATGGTGAATTGGTGACAACTTAATATACATTTTTTAGGCTTTTAACTCCACACGTCTTGGCTCTAAATCAGGAAATAAAATGGAAGTGGTCATTGGGGATGACTTTTAGTAGGGTGAGAGATTCTTATTTCTTTTCATTTTTTCGGTAAAAATCATCTCACAACTTACGTATGATCTAATGAATTAGTGCCTCTTTCATCAAATGATTTTTTTTTTTTGCTGGTTTGTTTCTCTGAAATTTATAGAAGTACAGAAGGATGAATCCTCTAGATGTATAGTCAAATACACCTACATTAAAAGACTACATTCTAAAGAAGATTCAAGGAGGTCTACATCATCATCAATACATACTACTAACAAGAGATACATATTTGATACTAGGATAGACATTTTACTCTAACTATTTATCTTTTTATTTTTCTCTTTTTTCATTAACTGAGGCAGAGGTATGGCACCCTCACCCCTGAATATGAAAGGAAAAAAAAAAATTGATCCGCGGGTTGGTCCATGGCTTTTTGCGAAGCACGAAATGTGGACAGAAAAAAAAGGTTATGCGGACCAGTCCCGCCTATATGCGGGGCGCGGACTAACCTAAAGCCGAGTCCATTAAGAACGGCAGCCTTGCCCGTTTAATGATGGTCCATTGCGGACCGGGCTAAATGGACCGAACCTACGCGTACCCAACTCTAAGTCACACTCACACTCTCTAGTTCCTAGTCTCACTTCTCCGTCCATCCACGCATGAAGCCACATTTCGCACAAGCTATCAGTTCGCCACGAAGGCAGGAGGTCTTTGCAATGGAACCAGCGAGATTCAAATCAGCCATCACGAGTTTGTGACGTCCTTCGCCTACAATGGCACCTCATCCTCTGCCGCCAATCAATAAGCCTTCATGACTTAAGGTTTGAAAAATCACTTTCCTACCACAAATCTGAAATGGGTATATAAAAAGAAAAATAAAAAACAATCAACAGGGATTCAAGGGACGCCTAGAAAAGAAAAGAAAATATGTTGTGCTAGCGTGCTTCTTGTGTTCAAAGGGACTCAACGGCACATCCAAGCATCTGATTCCATGAAGAGGAAAGAGAAGAACGTGTTGAAGTATTTCTGCCAAGTGGCTGCATCCTTCATGTTCTTACATTTAATTGGCAAGAGGCAATTAAGAAATGGCCCACTTTATGGTTTATTTCATATTGTGGTGCACTTTTGTGATGTCCTTGACTCGATTCTACTTATTTGCTTCCAAAAGATTCTACTTAGGTGCTTTGGTGTTGGGTACGCTTCCAAAATATTCTGCTTTGCTTCCCAAAGCCTCCCACTAATGGTGTTGGGGTATGCTTCCAAAAGATTCTACTTGTTTGCTTCCAAAAAGATTCTACTTGTTTGCTTCCAAAAACCTCCCACTAATGGTGTTAGGGTATGCTTCCAAAATATTCTACTTGTTTGCTTCCAAAAGCCTCCCACTTATTGTGTTGGGGTGTGCTTCCAAAAGATTCCACTTATTTGCCCAAAAGCTTCCCACTTGGTGCACTTTTGCAATTGGCGATGGATTGTTTGCTTGTTAGATTGGTGTACTAGAGCATGTTGGGTTTGTAGAGAATGAAGAAGTTCCTCTATGCTATTGTTCTTAAGATTTTAATATTATCAAAGAGACAAAAGATAACTTGGTTCAAGTGTTGTGTATATGAAAAATCAAAGTAATGTATTGCTAGCTTCTATATTACCTTATTATTCTATTTGAAAAATCAAAGTAATCTCTTGGAAGGTGTTTGTGTGAATTTATGAGCCTTCCAGGAAATAATTTGTTCAAGTTGTCTGGTAGTGAATCTATGGATGCATGGATGTCATTGATATGTTTTCATTCAATTCTATTTGCATGATATGTTTATTCAACTGAGGATTTCTCCTAGAATCTTGAAATAAAGAAAATCAATTATGAGAAGAAAGCATCAATGACAACTCAATTAGGCTGAAGTCATTCTCTCTAATTTTATCATTAGTTAAATAATTGCTTATATATGCTAGTGTAAGGCTTGCTCCTAGGATTAGTTGCTATCTAGTTCTTGTTGAGTTTTCCTAATTATTTTGTATTTTTAGTTTTTTTCTATAAAGGATAGTAAGTATACTTAAGTTATTAAGTATCAGTGAGTCTTTTGAATTGATCATGCACTAGTTGAATCTGAAAAGGATTTTAAAATGACCATAGATAATATGGCACATTATAATAATATGAGGGAGACAAAATCTATTAACAACGATGACTATATATTTATTAGCACAGTTGATCCAAGCTGAAGTCTCCTATATATACATTGGATTAGAAAAGTAGAAAGGTCCTTCCTATATATATATATATTGATAATTCAGAGAAAATGGCTTAACCCTTAAGGGAAGCAAAACAAGCAGAGTTATAAGGTACACAAGTAAAATATTCCAACATAAACACCAACACCAAAGACTATTAACATCCACATATTCAAAGAAAGCACCAATACATAAAACCAGATTCGAGGCATCTAGTAAAACTTAGTAGCAAATGACTCCTCATATAAGCAAAATAGATACCAAGCGCAATAACTCCAATTCTAAGATGTGAGAGCCAATACTACAATAACATGATAACCAAGCACATGAAGAGTAACTCCACAAAGCAAGAACTCCAAGAGTAACGACAGATCCATGCCCCTATATGTCATTATTCTACACCCGTTCATAGCACCAATTACATGAGACAGGACTCTGAGCTAATAGAACCAGAGAACAACACCATAGCCAACAGCTCATAAAAAAAATAATCAACACAAAATAACAACAGCACTTCTAGGTCTTCCATACTCTTTTTTAATGATAATTAAGAAAAAGAGAAACTTAACCCAAAAGGAGGCAAGAAAAAACCAAAAATGTCCAAAAGAACACAAACAAAAAGAAGCCCTTGAAAATAAGGTAGAATCAAAAACTTGACCAACACCAGCTAATATTGCCCTCTACGAGCAAGGCAAGCTTTCATCCATAATTGACACATCATTCTTAATTATATATGTTATGTTTTATTTCTTTATACATGCATGACTATCAACATAACTCTTCATTATTTAGTCACTATTTCTAATGTTGTCTAGACATGATGTATTAATTTACCTTGGTGATCATTTTTGGAAGCACTCATTTACAATCGTCATTAGTCTTCAAGTTTGTCAAAGACTTCATGCTATTAGTAGATGTGTTTCGAGACTATTTTTTGGAGACATTCTGCAAATGCCACTCACTGCATATGTTCCAGAAGGGGAGCAAATAAAGGTGTACTTAACAAGTAAATGATGAAAGTCAAATCAGATAGTAAAAAACCCACCCAAATTAAAGAGTAGAAAATAGCTTACCGACGAGGGAATCATTGCAAGAAAAAAGGACAAATACTAATACAAACACCAAGTGGTTCTCTAACGATGGAAGTATCAATTGCTAGTGATACATTTGAAACATAATCCCCCATTTGTAGAGTTGTCATGCCACAAGTATGTTCCACTAACTCTAAAAGACAGAAATCAAAATATTCAAAGAACTTCATCGCCAAAAATTATGAGCTCAATTGTTATCCCACTACAAAATATTCTCAAGCAACATATAAATTAGACCAACCTAAATCATGAAATACATCTTCTTGTGCATCCTTTAATTTCTTTCCTTGTTTCAGTTGTCACATTTGAGGCATGTTTATCATGAAACAATTAGATAATACATACTAGTCATATGACATAAACCTATAATGGTAAGCTTGTCATGATGATATGGGTGTCTCTATATTTGTGAATAAATGTGAGAGAGACAAAGAGTGTTCTAAATGCTTGTCATATCTCTATGTACAAGCTTCTAGAGTTTCAACAAAACAGTTGGAGTTTCAAAGAAAAAAATGAAGCCAGAATGATGAAATACAAAAATCCAACATAATATTTTATTTTATATATAGCAATTTCTCTGAAAAATAGAGCCTTCAGGCTTCAACAATAAAGTCTCATTTTTTTAACTACTAAGGTAATAATAATAGATAGTCATAGAGGCAATTTTTTTTTCCAATACCCAAATAAAAGCTTGAGCTTACTTGGGGATTTCATTAATTGGAAGATAGCTCAATAGCTCCTGACAAATAAGGAATTCCAAAAACAAAGATTCAAGGCCTCAAAATATTCAACTTCATTAGAAAACAAAGAAAAAGGAAAAAAAAGTGTTCACCTTCCTTTATAGTATTTCCCTTTATGGCAAACACGAAGTATCTGGAGGCACTTTCAATGTGTTGGAAGGGAGGGTCATGTTACTACTGCTATTGAAGAACCAGCCATGCAGGTTTCCCACTAGAAGTTGTTCATGCTAGGAAGTAGGAACAACTCCCCGTCGCCAATAAATTTAGAGGGAGATAGGGTTAGGAGTGGGAAGGAAGTGATAGGGGAATGTTGTTTGTGATTTTCAGGAGGAGTAAGAGTGATGGGGTTGAGTATCAGAGTGTGAGAGAAGGAGAGATTGGGATGAGGAAGAGTTCTGTAAAGAGAGAAAGTCTAGAAGTTTGGGGTAAGGGGGAAGTTCACGAATTTTAATTTTTGTAGTTTTATGATTTTTTTATGAATTTTTTTAAATGCATCCACCCACCATGTGCCTTCATAGTCTGTACGCATATTAAGTAGCTCCCCTCCATACGTATACGTCACCCATATGTGTCAAATGAGTGCATTCAGATATCACTTTTCTGGAGACATCAGACATGGAGTTGAAATTTAGACCAAAAACAAAAATTTTGACAAAAAAAGGAAAAAAAATAACATAAGCCTAAGATAAATTGGTAGCAATGTACTAACATTATGAGCTCTGATTTTTTAACTTTTGGATGAACCAAAATTATTTTTGGAAAAAGTAATAATTTTGCTACATTTTTTTTTATTTCCTGGAAAAAAGTAAACCAAATAATCACATCTTTAGACCATGGAAGTTGCTCGAAGTAAAACTACTAAAAAAAAATAGCTTTAAATTTAGGCAAATTATAGGGTGGACCTCATATATTTGGGTCTATTATAGACCTCTTATTATTAGCTGTTAGATTATTATCACTTTTATTGAATGGTTTGATCCAATGGATAATAATAAGATGATCCATGATGGACTCAAACATATAAGGTCCACCATAAAATCCACCTTAAATTCATTAATTTGCATGATTTCAATGTTTTATCAATAAATCACTTTTTTTTCATAGATCCAAAGAAAGTTTAGCATCCTTAAATCCAAATACTTTCATCTTTGTAACAGATAAGTTGAGATAATAAGGATTATGCTTGGACTGTAATGTTCGGTGTACATGTGTCAATAGATAAGTTCCGTACGGCCCTATGGTTCCCCCAGAACCCACCCATGTTGCCGGAAAGCCCGGATGTGTGAAGGGCCAAGGGATGGCTTGGATGCTGTTGCTGCAGAATTCCAAAACAGCCTCGCCAGCGAGCATGCAAGTCAAAAGGCTCGCTGCAACGAGCTTGTCCGCTGAGCGAATGGCGTTTCACCAGGCTCACTGCAGCGAGCTTTACTTGCTACGAAGACCTTGAAATCTTAGATGTCCAAAACACAGTTTCACTAAAACACCGTCTTTTCTCTATAAAACACCCTAAGTTGGGCTTCACTCCCCCAAAACTAAAATCCTCCCTCTTTAACTCTCTCCCAACCCTTTCTCACATAATCCCACAACAGTCTTCTCCTCCCAAAATCAAAGGTAAGGATTTTGGTTGATTTGTTGTCTCCTTCCTCTCCATTCCATGTGCTAGGGTATGGGCTGTTGTTGTTCTCCATTGTACATTGTCAAGTGAGGGTGTTCCCCCAATGTTGTCAGAGTTATATTAGAGCTATCTAGAGGTTGTTAAAGATTAATTGAGAGTTTATGATTTTTCTATGGAGTTATTGGTATCATCCCCACTATTGGTGTTGACGTCATTCCTTCCTCCCTTCCAGGTGAGTGAGTTTGATCTCATAGCCTTAGTTTCATCATTATGAATATGTTTCTTGCATGATGATTGTTAAATATGATACTAGAGATAAAAATATGAATAGATATATGATTTTGCAAGCTATGGCAAAGATAAAGATTTTGAATGTAGCATGAAAATTTACTTTAGAAAACCATAAGACCATGATTGATATGTCATATATTATGGAAATGTTTTATGTGTAACTCTAAGAGATTTATTACAAGAATATATAATTTAATAAGTTGTTATTTTGTCAAACATGTTTTAAAAGTTTATGATATATTTATGCTTCAAGATTAGAGATTTTATGATTATGAACCTTTCCATTTTCAAAGTATGATATTCCAGTTATTAAGTTATGAAAAGATGTTAGCTTAACAAATGAGATTTTAGAAATTCAGTTTTTATAATACTCCAAAGTATGGAATTCAGGATGATTCGTAGCAATTGCCAGATACACATTCTATAGGCTTGAAATTGGAATGCCTACAAATGGGTGATCCCTTTGGCATGATTTCATAGTCAGGTTATGTTAAAGTCATATTGTTAGAGTTATATGAGTCCAGAACTTCTAGAGTTTCAAAAGTTTTCATATTTAAATAGTTTTATAAGGAGCTAGAGCACGATTATGATTATATATATATATAGAGATATTATGACTTTAAGAGTAGAGTAATTATATGATAGAGTTTTAAACCCAAAGAAGAGCTTAGAAGAAGTTTTAGAGAAATAATTAGTTTTTGATTTAGAGACTAGACTGTAGCTATAGAGAAATAAATAGTGAGTTAACAGCTAGGAAAAAAGAACGTTAACCTTGGTACCAAGTTATCCTTAGATGCAATCTATAGAGTAGAGATAGAACTTAGTTGGGTGTCCGATTTAGATCCTTGAGGATCACATAGCAGAATTTGTTATGACATAGTTGACATGCATAATCGGAATGTATATTGTTATGCAATGCATAACTAGAGATCCATGTTTCGCTATTAGAGTACTACTATTTATATTTTCATAGCTATTACGTATATGCACGGAAAATTATTTCTTGAGATTATGAATTTAGAAATGCTTTATATGAATATTATGAATTCAGAGACGTTTCTTTTCTACATAGTTATTCTTGTAAATATCAATGGTTTATGATTGCTGCACGTATATTATTTTATGTACACTCTTGGTTGTCCCATGTAGGTGATGGGTGAAAATCCACTCACTGAATTCGTTGACTCACTCCTCCCCTTCCTCTCATAGTTGTAGGTACAAATACCGTTTCATCACCGCTTCAGTTGATATAGTTGTTCTAGTGGTGAGTCTTTCTTTGGAGTAAGGCATAGTTTAGAGTCTTGTTAGAGTAGAGTGCTCCAGGAGACTTGCATGCAAGATCGGAGCCATGCATTATTTTCAAATTTTGTATTAAACTTCAGTATTTGAACAGTTATGTATATGTTTTTGGTTTACAAGTATGGATTTAAAATTGTAGAGTTTGACCAGAGTTTATGTAACAAGCCATATATGTATTCGTGATTCAGTTTCAAGCGTTAAGCGGGTTTTCAAATTTAAGATTTATATTACGTGCTAAAGCAGTTATGATTTAATGGTCAGGAGACTTGACCAAGATATTTTCAGAGTTTGGGTATTAAATACTTCCAATTTTATTAAATTAAATATTATGTTTTAAATAGAGAAATAAATGTTGGTTTAGAAGAATCATATTTTAAATATTATATTATGATAATTTATGCATATAGAAAGACTAAGTGATTACGAAGCTTACGGGGATGAGATTCCTCACATACCAGACACATTCCCAGTCGGGTTGAGACATGGACATATCACATAACATAACTTATTTTCATATGTTACAAAAACTAAAAAATGAAATAAAAAACAAAGGTGAGTTCTGCCATGGTGAAAAACTAGTTTGGGACCATGTGGTGACAAAATCCAATTCATTGAAATATAGATCCAATGGCTGAATAGATTGCAAATCAAATTGTTTAATATTATAAAAGGTACCCATTAGAAAACCAAAATAAAAAGTGATGAATTGTTTTTTGGCCCATTATTTTTAAACATTGAATGTCAAGAGTAGTAAAAACAAATAAATTGGATTTACGTCCAATACAATAATTGATCATTGTCTTTGTCCCTTTTCTCCTAGCAACCTTCACCTGGCCACCCACCCACACTTTCCCCCTAGCCAACCAAAGGGACAACCCTACCCTCTTTCTTGATCAGGACCCATGTCTTCATAGAGTACTCTTATCATTGGAGTAATCTTATCATTGTTTGCGAATGTTTAAAATTGATGCTTAATTAATTTTTTAAATAAACGTAACAATGGTTAATTATGGTCATCAAGAGTTGCTTTCGCTATGCAAGGAATCTAGTCTAAGCAAGTCTCTCGTGAGGAACTCAAACGTTCTATAATCTAAGATCAACCACAATGCAAATTCAAGTCTTTACTATTCATTAAAAAAAGCAAACCAATTTTTACAAACCAAAAAATAAATAATAATAATAATAATAATAATAATAATAATAATAATAATAATAATAATAATAAGAGGGGAGGAAGGATGGCTCTCCACTGGCCTCACCATGACCACACCAACACTGACCGCCACAAGGCACCAAGTGCCACCAATCAGTCACAGACCTTCAAACTTTGGTAAAGAAGATAATGAAGTTGGTGTTTAAAAATGATAGTGGTGTTATGGGTGGAGTGGCGCTCTTGGAGGAGTTATGGGTAGGGTACAAAGGACCATAAACCCGTGAAAGGAAAGAGAGACAGATTGAAGATGGGGAAAAATATGTATTTAAATATTTATTATACCTAATATTAAATTTATAGTTTCACCCCATATTTATCTTTTATTTACAGGGACGATGTGGTCCCAAACATATCAAGGACCATTTAAGAACTCACCCAAAAACAAATCTTTATTCATAACATTGAGCACAAGGCCAGAGAGAAGTTGTAATCAGTAGGCCCTTGTACATATATATGAAGAAAGCAAACATCCAAATTCACATGATTTGCTTTATTAGTGAACGGATTCTCACATGCAATTAAAGCTCAATGCCTATGGTGCTGTTGACATTTAACCACATTTCAAAAATGTGGCTAAATGAAAAAATAATGTGGCTAAACACTCGCGCTTCTTCACTTTCTCAACTTCTGAATCTCTTCTTCTTGTTGTTCCTTCTTCACTCTTACACTCACATAGAATTATATTTTCTCCTCGTTGTTGTTTTTCACCTTTCATTGTTTGTTTGTGTTGATTTTCACTTCTTATATCCGTTAAAACTCTAGCTCTCCACCCTTCCTCAACATGCTCTCTCTCTCTCTCTCTCTCTCTCTCTTTTCAATGCTTCAAAAACATTTCAAAACTTTCTCAGCCATGAAGGTTGAAT
The DNA here is from genome assembly GCA_030441495.1 of Dalbergia oliveri. Lineage (NCBI taxonomy): Eukaryota > Viridiplantae > Streptophyta > Magnoliopsida > Fabales > Fabaceae > Dalbergia > Dalbergia oliveri. The sequence goes on from JAMLFY010000008.1 coordinate 17,723,958, forward strand.
GGCTTTGATTTCCACTAAGAAAAAAAAAGCTTAGATTTTAAAGAACAGGGAACAAATCCCTAAATCTAACTAGCCCTAATTTCCTGCAACACAAAAAGGATGGTGAGAGTTATGCAAGGGAAGCAGGTGGCGACAAAGGGAGGCTGGCGAAAGGCTCGCGGTGGTGGTGTGGCAGATCCACAGTGACAACGGCTACGCGAACATCTGGCGTGATGTTGTGCTCCGCGACAATACACTGCTACTTGCTACACGTAGGGGGGGAGGCGCGAAGATGGTGGATTCGAGGCTGGAGAGGTGACGACTGGATCACCGGAGCAATGGTAGCAAGAGGCAGGGCAGCGGGCGCATCAACCGCTAAGCTTGCACCCCCTGGAGCTTTGTGAGAGTGGCTTAAAGGGTAGCGGCAAAGGGCTGTGGTTTCTTGGTTTTGGGCTTCCCTCATCCTGTGTGTTCCATCTCATTTAGTTTTTTTTTTCCTTCTATTTTTATATTTTCATAGTTTTATGTATGAATTTGACTGCTTTGAGGTATGGTCTTCTGTGTTTGTTTTGTTTTTGGATTTGTTTTTTTGCTTGTTTCAATTTGTTTGAACTTTGAAAGTCTCTGCTGTGATTTAATTTCTGGAACAATATTTTATTCAACCCTTTGTTTTCATTTATTTATATAGAAAATGTGCATGGAAAAGAATTTGTGAATGAACCATCAATGAAATTGCAGTGTGTGAAAATGTATGTGTGATGTGTTGAGGAAGGTTTAGAGTTTAGCCACATTTTTGAAATGTGGTTAAATGCCAAAGGCATCATAGGCATTGACTACCATAGGCATGTGAGCAATCACCTTATTAGTGTGGTCTTAAAGCTGCCATAGTTGCCACTAGAGGAAAATACTCATCCATTAACTTATTTTTTTAATAGAGGAAAAGTTTATGATTTTTTTATTGAGCAGTACAAATTTTGTGTAGTATTGTACTGATATGTAATTTTTTTTTTTTTTTGGGAATAAGTTTTGATGGTTTCAGTGCTGGTTATACCATAAAAATCATGACAAAGTCTCAAGGTTCAAAGAATATTTACGAGACTTATAAAGGAGTTAACCAAACGTTAGTGCTACTCTAGTCTAAAATATTAAAGGTATCCAAAAAAATCCTTTATTTTTGTGTGGTTCATTATATTCTTTCTATAGAAATTAAATTTTTTTTTTTATTTTCCAAGGCATCTACTGCTATGTAATGACTAATCTCTTCATATATTGTATGCCCATTTAAGGGACAGACATTGGCCACGTGTTTTAAAGGCTTCATTCCCAGGCGAGAATTGAACCCTTAACACTTGGTTAAGAAATGATAAAGTCTTTACCATCTTATCTCGACCCTTGTGGTTCAATAAAAATTAATTTGGTTTCATTTTTTTTATAAAACTAAATTATCATATTAAGTTTTATTTTTTCTAGTAATATTTTTAATTAATAAATTGTTTGAGTATAATTATAATTTTTTTTTACATGAAAGTATCATTATAAATATTAATCGTCAATAAAAACATATGATATATTCTAACTTTGGAATGTCTGACCTCTTTTATCCCAAGTTTTCCTTTATCAAAATTGTAAAATTAAAATAACAATTTTGTGTATTGTAAATGATAAAATTTTACTTTATCAGTTATTTCTTAAGTAATTTTTTCAAGTAAAATTGTATGATTACCGGCAAATTTACTAGCGGATTTTGATGCACAATAATGACCTCATCGGAAACTATTAGCTATGGATTTTTTTGGCCAATAACTCTTTCAAAAGGAATTCCAGTGGATTTCACAAAAAATTCATTGAAAACAAGCTGAAAAAATTCGTTAAAAATTCATTAGTGGTAAATCGTTATTGACGGATATTTTGGGTGTTACTGGCAATTTTTCCTTGGTAATGCATTTAAAAAAATAGACTTACCAGCAGAAAAATCTGCCAAAAAGATTTTTTTTAAGAAAATTTAATTTTCCCATGCAACTACAATGACAACAGCAACTTCGATGGCAGTAGCAGTAGGTGGTGTTGGCATAACTGAAAAAGTTAATTATCAGTTAAAAAATAATGCATCAAATCAATAATTTCTAAAAAGAAAAAAAAAACTAATTGGTACTGAAAAAAAAAAAAAAACTCACCTTTGGCAACGTCTCTGACGACGGCGATGTGAGAAGTGGTAGCACCAAGCAAGGGCAGTAGTGGTGGTAGCAACATTTTTAGAACATAGGTCGTCAATTTCAGGAACAGTTTTAGAACATAAGGAAAAACTGTTTGAAACTGTATATATATATATATATATATGTTGAAAATTTTACAAGAACGGAATGCATGACAGCCAAAAAAAAAAAACTTATGTTGAAGTGGGTTCACGTGCATACACTGAGAATGCCAGTTGATGTTCTGCTGATTAAATCTCGCGTGCATGTGTTTTGCACTTAATATAGAAATTGTGTAGCTTCCATAATCTTACCTTAAAGAAATAATTATCGTTAACAGTTACATTTCCATCTGCAGCTAGTTCTGTGAATTATATTAATAAAATGCATATACATTATCGCAAAAGAAACCAAACATCCTATTACTAGTCATTACAAGTTAATGAGTTGCATTCCAATTTGCAGCTGTAAGTTAATAATATAACGCAGAGCAATTTGGATTCACTATATGACTTTTGGTACTAATGTTGGTAGTGAAACTCAAGAACCTCACTTGGTTCCAAGTTTATGCACAATGCTGGGATTTCACATGGGATAATCGTGATGATGAGAATGTGGACTTAGAGGACTAAGTTGATTTGACTTATACTGTGTTCCAACCATTTGTTCTCTCAAATGCGCTTTCCTTCAATGCCTATTTGGCACTTTTCAAGAATGCATGACTTCATCACTGTACAAGAATAGGAAAGGATAAGAACATGTTTTGCTGATCAAAATTGACGTGAAGAGAAGGACAAGATACAAGAGGATACTGCAGAACCCCCATCTCCACCTGCCATCCACAGGTATTGTTCTTAACTTTCTTTTCATTCTGATTGTACATTCTTTTTGAGTCAGATGTGGTTTCTGTTATATACTTCAATCGTCCCAAAGTCAATTGGGGAGCTGGGCAACCCTCTCTTTTGCCTTGTTCTTCTCTTCATGTCAATTTTGATCTGCAAAACCTGTTCTGTTCCTTTCCTGTTCTCAAACAGTGCTGAATTCATGCATTTATATAGAGTGCAAAACAAGCGTTGAGGGAAAGAACATTAGAGAGAGCAAATGGTTGCAACAATGTATAAGTCCAATCCACTCAGCCCTGGAAACCAAGATTCTCAGGATCACTAAACTATAACAGGAAATGCCAGCTTCATAATTTACCAAAATAAAAAATAAATACTAGCTTCATGAAGGAGCTGAAAAAAGGGCCAAAAAAGAAAACAACTTAAACAGACTTATAGCATCCCATAATTTGATGTCTAGTTTGTCAAAACTGGAGGTCACTACTCACTAGTGTCTGTCATTTCTGTATCATCACAGAAGCTGTGTCACTTATGCTGCATGTTATAATCGCCAGCGGATGGTTGGTATGTATCACCATCCCTTGATGAACCCCCACCATAGAAGTTAACTTAGCTAGCTATGTAATACTCGGTTTCTATGAAGATTCCAAAATGGCAGGACAGATTGCAAAAGATTATACGCATAGGGATCACCAGAGGGTGACCTTTAGTTCCAACCATATGAACACATTTTGCATTAGCAGCTGGAACAAATTGCCAAATCCACCCATTCCAACACTCTTGATTACCTAACTCCTACTGAACAAGGGGTTCATTACTAATATGATCATGCGTTGAGTTGGATTCATTTGGATCTAAGGTGTGGTGAGTGTGGCTTAGGTAAGGGAGTCCCTATTTGTGTGGAATAACACCAATATCCTGGGCTTTATTATAATGGTATAGGAGCATCTAGGATTCTACTGCGTAACCCCAATTATGAAGGAAGGTATAATCTGAATCAACCATGAAGAAAAGGAATCAAGGATACTTGTTTGAAAAAGAGATGCTAATCTTAGTTTTTTAAGTAATTCTTTTGTTTGCTTCCGCCGCTTTGTTAGAATTCATTGCTTAACGATTTATCCAAGTATGTCACAGATAAGTGTGTAAATAATGGCGATCTTTTAAATATTATGTTTAAGGATATTAATTACAGAATGCTGTAAAACCAAGTAGTTTATCGAAAGCAAAGCAGTACAAGGAACATCATAAATGTATTAAACAGGCTTGAATCAATTTTAATAAACGTAAGAGTTGTTTGCTTACTTTTAAAATGAAATTCTTTAGTGTGCCACAAGTATATGTTAATGTCAAATATGGCCAAGGCTGTGGTGCACTAGACTATATACCAGGCATTTAGTCACATTTAATAAATATGACCAAAAGTCTCAAAGGTGTGGTTGAGTTCATTTATTATACTATTAAATGTATTTAGTTATATTCAATAAATATGGCTAAATAATGTGGTACACAATACTTTAGCTAGTGTACTCCAAACAAAGCTTGTCAAATATTTTAAACACAAGCAATGTTTACATTTTATATGTTACTAAGAATAATATTAATAATATGTTGGCAGTGGGCAGTGGCCATTTCCTTTAGTTAGTACATCTTATTTATATCCTTTTGGCCACTGCCAACTTATCCGTGGCATCTCTGCTTTGCGAAACATCCTAGGGACTTGGGAGTCAGAAGGTATTTTTTTCTCATACTATGGTTAGCAAACAGAGAGGGTGAACCTCACCAAGATAAGGTTACTACTTTGTGACATGGAGTAATGGGTTAAATTAAAAAGTCGTAAAGAGAATAAGGTAGTGTACATCTATCTTCCTTATATCCCAATAGGCAAAAGTCTCATATACTAGGACACCTTTCACTATGGTTAGCAAAGTGAGTCTTGTCCCAAAAGTATGGTTTAACAATAGAGATCACTCAACCTCATCCAGAACTAGCTGTTAATTTTGTTGGCAGGTATGATCGTACAGAATATTTGAATATAAAGTCTACACAGGAACCATGAACAGCTTTTAATTAAAGAAATGAAGGGAGACAGAAAATTGGTTGGTGCAGATATAATTTGTGTTGATTTTACAAAAGGGTATATTAGAGTACATACAATTATTATTCTAGAAGAAATACAGGCTAGCAAAATGAATGAATGAATTGATAGATTACCAATAAGGTTACCATAATTTTTTTAGAGGCATCATCAATTCATTTTATGGTGGTAATTTAATTCGAAGGTATATGATATAAGAACATATTATAGACATAGTGACATAGTGTATGAATACGATCGTGGATTAATATCGAAATACACAAGATGTAAAAGGAATTAATATATATTTATGTGAAAGAAATATTAACAAAACTCCTACTTTATTTGCGTGAATACTCTCAAATTTGTTACATCAATATCATATGAAATTATTAAACTTAAATTTTGGCAATCAATTTAGACAATTTATAAAATTAATTATTTATACATAAAGAAATAAAAATAAATGAGTAAATGGCCATCTTAGTACATGAAATTGTTTTAGTGAGTCATTTTGGTCCTTGAAATTTTGAAATTAATATTTTAGTTCTAGATTAACAAAATGTGCCTCAAGTTAGTTCCCGATTTAATTTTGTTACAATGTAATCACGTTTTCTATAACGTGTATTGTTAAGTGGCATACCGATGATAGACTAACATCATGCTTTGCTTATGACATGGTTGAATAATACAGTCAAATTGCTAGCATATGTCAAATATATTTATAATTTTAATTATATGTAAAACTCATCTTATTGTTTTCAACTATGTTTATTTTCGTATGATTTAATTGGTAAAGGTCAAGTGGAATATCCATATAGTAATAGCATATCAATTAATGTGACACGTTAGCAATATTGTAAGGACACAATAATGGAAATAAGGTCAAAGTCTAATGTGACTCATATTTTATACTACATTTATTCGTTTTTAATAAATGTCTATCTTCATATATATATATATAGGAAATGATTTTATGAACTTGAAATTAGAAAAATTTAAGTATATTTTACAACACTACTCTTATCACCTACTCCAATATTTTTTCAATCATATTTAATCTATCCACTAAATCTCTCTCTCATTAGGGTATCAAGGGAAAAATAATTAATGTTATCTAGAATTCTTAAAAAGATATTATAATAAAAAAAAAATTTATATATGGACACATATTAGAAAATGGAGGTAGTAATTTCATAGATTAAAAAGATAATTTCATGGACTAAAATGACTCATACAACTTCAAGGATTAAGTTAAACATTTACACAAGTTCAGAGAAAGAACTAAGTAAGGCAACAATTCTAATAGTTCATGACCTTTTTCTACATAGTGCCTTTCCTACTGCTTTCACACACGCAGACAAATTATCAACAGCTTGATCAGACACAAACCAAACCAATCTATGATGCCCCTAATTGCTTGGAGCTTGAGCATGATCAATGTGACTCCAAAGATAATTCTTGATGACCAGAATCACAAGGATGAAGAAAACGGCAGGGATGGCATAGATTCCATTCAACCCCAAGTGCAATGTTAATGTTGCACTTGCATCCAGTAAAGAGTAGTGGTGGCCAGGCTTCAACAAAATGACTATACATAGGGCATATATGGTAAGAAAAGCACATGTTACCAACCCTGCAATTTCAGAATGCCCCTCTTGATGCATTCCCAAAATCAGAAGTGACATGAACAACATTACCATAACTTCTCCAATAGACTTCAAAAGGTGATGTTGCAGGTACCTCTCATATGCTGGAGTGAAGAAGCCAAAGAACATAAGCAAAATCAGGAAGACAAAGTTCCCAATATTTGCAGCCACAAAGATAATTAGTTCATGATGGGGGCCACCACTAGCAACATGTGCTTTGTAATGTTCAGTTTGCGTGTAGAAGCCATAGGCTAAGAAGAAGCTTATTTGACTAAGAAAGAAACATATCATACGCATTGGGGTCACCAGAGGATAGACATTTTGCGCCAACCATATCTGGGGTGGGGTTGGAGAAGCATTAATATTGTGATTGCTTTGGTATTCATTATTAATGCCCCACAAACAGTGAAGCAGTACTTGCCTGAAGGCAACTGGTTGAGTTTGGTTTCCATTATGTGGATTTGGAATTGGATTGTTATTGTTTGTATTGGCATGTGGGCTGTGGCTAATGTTTCCAGGGTCAGGAGGGATGTTTAATGTAGACTCAAGCTGCAATTGAGGGATTATTGGAGGAGGGGCTGCAGGTTTTGAAGATGAACTTGACATGTGTGGATGGTATGATAATTAAAAAAGGTGGCAAGATATTGGTGTTAAGGTTGAATAATAATACTTAAAGAATGCTTGTTTATTGTATTGAATTTTCATCTAGGCTTGTGCTTACGGTCTTATATTATATTATAATATTCAAAACTTTCAATGTGTCCCAAGGAAGGCATAAAGAATAAGTAAGTTGAGTATTCACCCGTTAACTTGAATTTATTGGTAAAGAAATGCATAAGGATAAAGGATAAACACTCTTGAAAGAAAGTGATCCCTCTTTCATGAAATATGCTCTATATAGCCATGTAGGAATCCACTTAAAACATGGTAACATGTTATCACCATAAATAAACTAAAGTAATACCGAAGGAAGCAAGTGTTCCGAAAATTTACAGAGCAGATTAAATTGATCTGTGATGCTCTTTTTATCTATAAAATTATATTTTAGTTTGCTAAAACTTACAATAATTTTCATTATAGTTATTAGTTCATTAACTTAAATGGTTAAAATGAAAAAATATGAGACACACAGATAATCATTAATAATAAAATTATAATATTTAATATATAGATCAACAAGAGTACTTTTTTATCCAAAGTTATAATTCTATACTCCATCCTCACGTGATAAAAAAAAAGAAGTATATTAGTAAATCTGTATACAAAATATTATCAAAATATTATAACTTTAATATTAATGATCATGTATATATTAAATATTATTTTTTTATCACTTAAATTAACGGATCAATAATTATAAGAAAGACTAGTGTAGGTTTTAGCTATCTCCGGTAACAATCTTATAAATGAAAGGATATCAAACTAAATTTTAATTAAGATCAGTTTAATGCATCCAAATTTCTGTAGTAACAACAAATATTCAACTCAGTGGTAAGACATTTATAAGGATAATGTTTTAAAATATAGATATATTTTTAGCATGGTTCATTTAATTATACATATCAACTGTTGACTTCAAGTATTTAAGATACAAAATTCTTAGCTAGAAATTTATACCAATCCCATTATTTCTGCACGTATTGGCATTTATTCAACCTTGCTATTTGCATCCTAATTTCTCAAACACCCAAACACCCTACTCACAAATAATATAAGTTTCACCACTTACTTTTTCTTCTAACTTATTCTCTTCATCACTCTTCTCACATCACATGGGCTCACATGGTCTCCATCGACGTGGGTGTAAAATAGTCGCATTTATTTTCTATGCTATTTGTCAAATCATCAGCCATTGCTTGACATGTCTTTACTTGGGCAATCACCATGCAAGGACTAAGGATTAATAGTTTAAGCTTTGTTGGTGCAATTAATAGTTTAGCTTCTTTCTTTTTTTTTTTTTTTGGAGGGAATGAATAGTTTAACTTTGATTTATTGTTAGTGATTTTTCTTTAGATTATTATTTAATCATGTCATACTGTATCGTTAAATATTTTTAATTCAATTATCACAGTGAAATTATTTTAATGACACAACAACACATTATCTAATGATTCTATTGAAAAAAATAATTTTAATACAATCTATAATATTATCATCTAATATATATATATATATATATATATATATATATATATATATATATATATATATGACTTTTGAAGTAATAAAGTGAAAATTAAACTTGATTTACCAATATGATAATATATAATTAAATGATAATATAAGATTTTTTTTATATATTTTTAGGTGAATTAATATATATCATTAGAAATATGATTAATCTCTTATCATGAGGCTCGCAAATATAATTTTATCTCTTACCACAAAATCATTTTTATACACTAACAATACATCAAAATCAAACTCAATAACAAATCAAAAGTGTATTAAAGATCAATCTTTTTGTAGGACAACTATTAAAAATCTGTAAACAAATTGATATTGGAGAAAATCTCTACAAGCCCCCTATTACTCTCGTAACAAACTATAGGCACCAACTAGTGGCCCATTTCTTATCAGAATATAAAATCAAAGATTGTAGGAGTAGGACCAAAAACAATTGTAGGCGTACACCTGCGGGGATGTCATTAGTGGGAGACATCAGATATAAAGTCCGAAATTCAGACCAAAAATATTTTGACAAAAAAAAAAGACAAAAAATAAAGAAGCCCAGAATAAATTGGCAATAATGTACTGACATCATGAGCTCCGGTTGTTTTCCCTTTTTGGTGAACCAAAAATATTTTTGGAAGAAGTAATAATTTTGCTACCTCATATTTTTTACACTTTGCTGCAGGAAAAATGAAAACCAAATAATCACATCTTTGGACCATGGAAGCTGCTCGGAGTAAAACTACCCAAAAAACAAAAACCAATAGCTATAAATTCATTAATTTGCATGATTTCAACGTTTTATCAATAAATCACTTTTTGTTCACAGATCCAGAAAGAAAGATCAGAATCCTTTAATCCAAATACTTTCATCTATGTAGCAGAACAGATGAGATAACAAGGACAAAGCTGGACATATCACATAACATAACTTATTTTCCTACGTTACAAAAAAAGAAAATGAAATAAAAAACAAATCTTTATTCGTAACATTGAGCACGAGGCCAGAGAGAAGTTGTAGTCAGTAGGCCATTGCTGCTACATATGAAGAAAGCATACATCCATAATTCACATGATCTGCTTTATTAGTGTGCCCTTAAAGCTGCCATACTTGCCACTAGAGGAAAAATACCCATCCATTAATATATTTTTAAATAGAGGGAAAGTTTGTGATTTTTCTTATTGAGCACCAAGTAGTACAATTTTTTTTTTTTTTTGTAGTTCCTAATAGTTAGTAACATTGTCTACTGTCATGTAATTTTTTTTTTTCAGAATAAATTTTGATGGATTCGGCACTTGTCATGCCCTCTGAATTTAGACAAGGTCTCAAGGTTCTGAGAGCTTATATTTTTAATTGATAAATTGTTTTCAAGTATAATTATTATTATTTTTTACATGAAAGTATCATTATAAATATAAATCATCAGTAAAAACTCATGACATATTTTAACTTTGGAATGTCTGACCTCTTTGACCCAAAGTTTTCTTTTATCAAAATTGTAAAATTAAAATAATAATTTTGTGTATTGTAAATGATATAATTTTACTTTATCAGTTATTTCTTAAGTAATTTATTCAAGTAAAACTGTATCACTGTATGATTAGTTAGGAGAATTTTTTTTATCGAACTTTTGATATTATAGATTAAGTTTGTTTAGATTATAGTTTACTTCCATGCACTGAGATCAACTAATTTTGGATAGTTTGATATAACGATTATTTACCACTTACCAGCAATAATATATGTATATACGGAGTTATGCTTTTGAAGCAGGTTGCACATGATTTTACTATGATACAGTTATGATGTTCTTAAGTAATTTAAGTGCAATGCATTGAACAAATATACCTTATTAAAAATATAATATGATTTGTACATGCATGTGTTGTAGTTTAATTTAGTTTAAGCACTTAGAGTATGTTTGATTGGGATAAAAATTGTAATTTTTATTTTTTACATGTGAAGTTCATCTATAAAATTTATATCCCTGTATTTTATCTCTCAATCAAACTCACTTTTAGCATGTATAATTTTTACTTCAAAGGGAGCAAAAAAAGAGAAAATAATGAGTATTAAGACTCAAATTTTTAAAACTACATTTAAAATATCTTTCCCTCTTTGTATTTTTTTCCTTTAAACCAATACTCACACATTTATAGTACAGGTGTATGCACTTATTCAATCTTTTAGTGTGGAATAATATTTGGTGTATAATAAAATTACATAATAAACATATACCACACACTTTATTATCATTGGATGTGATATATAGTCTTCACTCATCTCGCTCACTCATCACATCCAATGGTGATAAAGTGTATGATATGCATTGTAAACCAAACATTATTCTTTAGTGTATTAACCTTGCTCCTGTCACGTGATGATATGGTTTGTGTGTATGTGTGTGTGTCTATATATATAGGCTAAGTATCAAGTTACACCAACTTATAACTTTCTGTGAAATATTTTTTTTGTCAATTCAACCTTGAATTACAATTACCCATCAAAAAGATCATTTGTATCAAATTTCATAAAAATTGAATATCAATAGCAATGTAATCATATAGGTTTTATTCTTATCCATTTTAAACATTTATATATTATGTTGATCTTGATTACATACAAAAAAATCATGCCAAATAATTTTAAATTAATTTAATTTTTTTTTTTTGATAAAGCACTGGTCAAGCAATCTAATAATATTGCCAATAAAATGAGCCAACAAAACTAGTTCAATATTTAACCATACACTAACAAAGGCCACAACAAGCAAGCAAAAAAAGACATACAAATAACAAAAAACAATAATAACAAAACAAAATGAATCAAACAATAAGCTCTCATGGTGAGTGGAGGGCAGTGTATTAAAAATTAGACCAACCGACCAATTCAACCAGAAAATCAACCACCTGTTCGGTCCTTCTTATTGGATCAATTAAGCAGTTGACCAAATCAAACTCGCGTGAATGCCGGCAACCACCAAACCGATCGCTCGAACCCAGGCCACCGCGAAACCGCACGCCCATACTCCTGAATACGGCCTAGCAATGCACCGTGCACCCCATGCTTTGAAATGTGGTAAGTGTCAAACACAGCACATCTTGGAAGCAAAGGAGCGCCTCTGCCACTTGGGCCAGCTTTCTCTTTGATATAATATGTCCCATATATATATATATATATATATATATAGACACACACACACACACACTTAGTTGCATTTTATATACTGATTTTAATAAAATCTGTTTAACCAATTTGATCAGTGATTACCCATCAATAACCTGGCCTAAAGGGAATCCACCAGTCCTTCTAAACTATGGTGGAGGGTGTCCTAGATATATAATGTGAGTTTCTAATCCAACGGTTTTTGCAAAAAATTAGGCCAATAAAAAGATATGCAACAATATAATATTTACTTAAAATTATACTATTGTAACTTGATCCTATATATATATATATATATATTTGTGTGTCCTGGCCAGATGATAGGAATAGATGTATTGACTAGATGACTGGTATTGAGTGTGTGTGCGTTTAGTGTGTATTTTCTTGATCCCTCCAATCTCTTTAGTCTTGAGCTTTTATTACTAAGGGGATTTTCACGAGTCGTTCTATAGTTCAAACGGACGGATACTATGTTTACAGCTTTTAAATAATACGTTTAGCATATAGCCATTCAAGTTTAATTATATAGCCTTTAATATTAGGTATCTGGAAAGAAAATTTTATTCAGTATGAAATACTCAGTCCTATATATATATATATAAAACACAGATTCCCCCACTCTTATATGGTATTAGAACATATTATTCTTCACTTTTTAATTTCTCTGTACATTCTCTCTGACATTGCTCTTTCTAATGCTCAAATTCTCAAAGAAAGGAGCATGATAAGGTAAATCCAAAATGCGAAACAAAAGCCAACAAAGCTAAGCAGTACGCCTCAACACATAACCAAAACCATTATAACACAAAACGGCCGCGGAGGTAAGGCTTACCATTTTATTGCGATTCTTTGGTTTAGTAAAGTCGATGCATTTTGCTGAATTTACCAAAAAATTAAATAAATAAAAATCTTAAAGGAAGTTTCATATATATATTCTTCAAATAGAAAGTGTAAATAATTGAAGCTTTAGCATTCACTAAGAAGCCAGTCTAGACAAGTTACACAAGGCAAACTAAATACTGGGTAAACAGCTTTGATGGAGGAAGAAATGCCCATGCCATATTGCCATTTGTCTTTACGCCAAATAAAACGCAAGTAATTAATTAATACTAGGATCATATATTAACTATAAAAGACATCTTGTTAGCAACACGGATCAAATTATATATATATATATATATAGTAGAGAGAGAGAGAGAGAGAGAGAGAGAGAGAGAGAGAGAGAGAGAGAGAGAGATTGACCACATAATTGTTTGCTGGCGTGGCTGACACTCTTTCTTCCTTGCTAATTTTATTTATTAATGATTTAATTAATTATCTCCTATGAAATGTCATATATATATAGGTTTCTTTTTTGTGCATATTCTAATCTCCATAGTCCTAGTGCCCCACCATCGCTTATTGCACTGCTGGCCCCTGCTCCTTTCTCCTCTCCAATTCAAGCATGATTTTTGGCATACATGATACGTCTAAGTATATATATGCCGACCCCCGATCATACTCTATAAATTAATATTATCAATTGACATGTCGCATTCGATGGACCTTTCAACTAGCGGTGTAAGGTCGGTTTACAACTTAGTATATATATATTTTTTATGTTATCAAAGTTTGAAAACGTACTTAAGAGATAAAAAGAAGATAAGGTTAATTTTAGATAGTCATTTAATTAATTTATGCTAAATAAATAAATGAAACTAAAAAACAATCCATTCTTAATTGGAACGTGTTCTATCAAGATTAACTCAGATTAATCTTTTTTTTTCATTTATTTCTTTATTCTAACTTTACAGCAATTCTCATGTGATCACTTAACTTCTTGTTCTCATGAAATCTAACACGTAATTCACGTGATCATGTACATACTTCTGCTAGCAATATCATAAGATGGCAGTTTCAGAATAGTTAATTAATTGAGATTCCTGAAAAATTAACTTGTACTGTTTATTATTTATTCACAAAATAATCTTGTTTTGCATAATTTTTTTCCACAATATGATAAGATAATTAAAATGATTCATATATCTTGCAGTTTAATTTCTTTGTTTTCAGAATATTGAAAAATGTAATAAAACTTGGCAGTCAAGGCTTAATTGGTGATACTGAAATTACATGTACCGGGTTAGATACAAAGTCAAATAAAAGGCAAATTTTACTATTCATCCAAAAAATGAAGAGACTGCTAAGTTTTTAACTGGCAAGTTTAGAAAGCCCCACCTGTAATTTTTCTTTTTCCTTTCCTTTTATTTTTCTTAAAATTCTGGGTTGTTTGTTGTGCCAATAAGGGAATTCTTCTCTTTAAGCCTAAGTGACTCCTTACAAAGTCTTCTCTTATTACTTATACCTGATACACCGGTTGTCTTTGTCAAGTTTAATTGGTGCTTCGATTTGTATTTACTCTTTGAAATCTGATTTGATAAACCATGTGCGGCGTCTGTTGCGGAATTTGTATATATTCTTATTTTTTTTTTAGGGAAAAAAAAAAAGAACTATGTTCAAAATTCAGAGTAGATCTAGCAACAAGTCCTAAGGTGTTACATTATTAATTTTCACTGTTGGTCTTTTAACTTTGAGTGAGCTTAAATAGGAAGATCGAATTGAACAAGAAGAAGTTAGTTTCTATCCAGCCTATATTGTTGTTGACTAAACGAGAGTATCCAGCTTTTCTTAATCCTATTGTCCTTTAACCAATTGTGCTACTTTTTTCAATTTGATGACATATGAACTGATGACATTTAGATCCACAAGCATTGCTTAATCGTGTCAGGAAATTTTATAAAACATGATAATAGGACATGTTATTGTATAATCAAGCAGTCTTTAGTCAATACACATCGAATTACTTTATAACTTTATCTGATGTCGTCCTTTTAACTTAAAAAAGGGCTACCTTCTTGGCATCCTTGACCCCCTTTTGATTTTTGTGGTCTGGACATATCTTTTCCCAACTTCATGGTGGACCCTTCATCTTTTCTTCTTGTTCTTCTTTTCCCCACTTTTTCTAGAATATCTCTTCACCATATCATACACGCCAATCTGCTTATTTTCTTATTTTCTTTTTGGTTATTCTTGCTGTAGAGTTTCTTTCACCTGGATAAGTTCATTCGTTAGAGACAATGCTTAAGCTATAAATTTCGGAGCATGGTTTTCTGTGGCTAATTGTTAATTGTGCAAATAGTTACATGGAGAAATGTTTACTGTTTACATGCTCTCAAGGTAATTTATAGCTCTTGGTCAGATATTTATTGTATAAGCTTTTATTTTTTCAACCACCTATTTTTATCGGACACTTTTTGTTGGCACTTAAAACATAAGAGGTGAAATCTTGTATTGGTTGATAATGGATTAAGTGAAGATTATATAATATGAAAAACCCCCAAATTAATTATTTTAAGATTTTGAGTCAAAATATAATATTGGATGACCTACAGACCTATATATTACTTATATATTACTTTGAGGTTTTTGGTCAACTTCTTATATTTGATCAGCTTTTATGATTTTTCACTTGGCTCATTGACTGAGATTCTCTCCATGTTAGACTCCCCCTCCTCCCAACACTTTTATCTTCTTAACCACCACAAAACTAATTGGGAAAATTTCACTTTAACTCTCTACACTATAGACTAGATGCACTTTAAAAAAAATACAAATCAACCCCAAAACTTTTCCACAAATGTGCATTTTAATTAAAGCAAGTGTACTGTACCCCTAAATTTTGGAATATGTATAAATTGACCCTCTAACTTTTCAAATTGTGCAACCTTAGACCTTAAAAATCATGAGGGTAAGCTTCATACAATGGTAAGACCTTGCCTTGTGATCTGAAAGTTACATATTTAAATTTTGGAAACAGCTAGCCTTTGCAAGCAACTAAACCTTGTACATCTACCCTCCCCAGACTTACCAGATGGAGTCTCATGTCCTGGGATGTCCTTTTTGTGACTTTTTGTTAACAATTAATGCAAATTCAAGAAAAATCAAGAGATTGAACTATACATTTTTAAAATTTAAGGTTTAAAGCATGCATAACTTATAATTTAGGGGTAAATTGTAATTTTTCCAAACTAATATAACAAACAATCAATAGAGCAAAAGCAATTACTTGCTTTAAGGGCGCATAAGGATTGAACTATATATAACACATTGGTTAGCCTGATCGTAATGTAATAATGTAATTCAAACAGAAGCTGATGTACTAGTCTTATCTGTTAGTAACTAATGCGTCCTTTGAATGGTAGATTATCAACTTTTTTTATGAGGGTAGATTATAGTTCTTAACAACTGAACTAATCGCATTCAATACGCTAAGGATGTAAAACGGATATAATTGACTTTATTTGAAAAAAATGGATAAAAATAGTGTTAAAATTAAATCATTGAAAGGCAAAAGTAGAAATATTTTCTTAGGACTAATTTTCACTCATAATAACTGATGTAAAAACATTCTTTTTTAAGTGGTTTATTGCTCTACCTACTGCAGGGTTGCTTTGCTTCATCAAACTTGGTCATTACATTTCACCCGCTCTCTTACAAGCAACTGAACGCATTGGAATAATTAAATTAAGTAGGTTTACAATAACCAACCATACTTATTATAGCTTACTATTTTCTCCCCTTTTCCCCCTCTTTTTCATTCTACTTTCAGTAAACCTCCAAAATAGTCCCTAAGAATTTTTAAATCAGACAAATGATTCATAAGGAATAAAAATGAACAAATCAATACCTTATCTTTTCAAAAAATAGAAAAATGTTAAATAAAAAAAATCACCCTTACCTTTTCAAAATTGGATAAAATGGTCCTTCCATCAAATTTTTCTGTTAATAAACTGTTTGAACAAGGCATTTCTTTGTGGGTTATTTGGATGAGTATATTTGTTCAATGGAGGGAAAAGGAAGAGGACAAGGAGGAGTATGAAGATGAAGATTTGTGAGAGAATGTAAGACATATAGTTTAGTTTGAGAGAAATAATTAAGGGTGTTATATCATCCACTTAACAAATCATTAAAAGAAAATTTGACGAACCATTTTGTCAAATTTTTGAAAAATAAGGACTAATTTGTCTATTTTTATTCCTCATTAACCATTTTGTCTTTTAAAAAGTAAGGGGTTGATTTATCTCCTTTATTCCTTATTTATTTTGTTGATTTAAAAATCTTTAGGGACTATTTTTGGGATTTACTATTCTTCTTTCCATTAATGCTAATAAATTATTGTCATTTTCAATAATTAAGCATTTTTCATCTATTTCAAAGATGATGTGTGGTTTTTTTTTTAAAAAAATATTAATATAGACTCGATTTTATCGTAAATTCAACATGTGACACAATATCAATCAATACTTTATAATATCTAATTTATAATTTTAAATTATATTTTAAATAGTTAATAAATTAAGTGTGGGGTTCAACAAGAACCCATAGTATCATTACTCATTTCTATAGGACGTGGATGGAAAATGAGAGTTCTATTCGGTAAGTCCTGGACCATCCTGCTGCTTTCGGCAGTCCTACGTCTTTCATGTGCAAATTGGATAGGCAATTATAAGTCACAACAAAGTAACCCTGCTATCTTCCACACCTTTGATGTAACTTGACCGTGCAAATTAAATTTCAGACTCTTCCTGGCCCTATATATGTATAAATTGGTGAAATGCTTCCACATTTGATTTTAATATATGACTTTGAGAAATATTTGCACGTTTCTAGGGTATCATTAAATATGCTCTATATTAATAATAAAGCAATATTTCAATTACAAGCAAAAACTAAAAGTGGATCTTAATTAAAATATTACTTTATAAATGGTTATGTTTTCGTATGCTTTGTCTATCTAATTTCATTTCAATCGTCTGAGACATTTGTGCTAACTTAAGTGGATGTACACCAATATTCAACATCACGATCGAAATTAGAAAAGAAAACAAAGACTCGCACTACTAAAATTGTAAATAATTACGAGGTGACTTATGGGTCCTGAAAATACTATTTAAATTCTTAAAAAATAAGAAATTGAAACGCACAATGTGTATTTGTTTCGACATGCAAATACACTAACCAACGGAAAAAATGTTAGCTTAAATAACAATAATTAGGTATTACATACCCACTTACTGACCCCAAAAAGTTTGAAACTCCGACTTGTTACAGCGAATGCGTTGATTATTCAATTTGTTATAAACGATAACTTTACATGAGTAAATAAGGTTGAGTCAAGTTGATATTACTTTTTAAAATGTTTGTTTTGATCTAAATATGGTAATGACCATTTTCAATTACATATTGTTTATTGAAATCATCGCTATTGTTATTTATAGAAAACTCATACGGCAATTTCTGTACAATAAGAAAACAATACCCAAACACAAATGCGTACATATATAATGAGGATTTGTGTTAGTTTAAGTGAAAAATTGAAAATTTTCAATATATTATTTTAAATTTGAATAAGAATAATTTCATATTTAAAGATATTAAAATATATGCATAATATATTATAATGCCAAAAATATTTGTCCCGAGTTAAGTTGTTGGAATGATTTGATATGCTTTTTATTTTTAAATAAATAAATAAATGAGTTTTATTATTTTAATTTAGATATTAAAATTAATATAGTGTCATTCAATCTTATACTTTTATTTATAAGATTTATAATATAGTGGACAATTTTCTTTTTTATACATCTAAAAGATAATAAGGTTTGAACTTTTAACCTCATAATAAATTACTAAAATCCTTAGTTTCATCATTGGTCTGATCCTAAAGGACTTAATAATATACATTTGAGTCAAACATATTTATTTAAGTTGCAACACCTAATTGAATATTTATGTGTTTTGTTCATACTAACAATACATGAAAATTATTTTTTATTTTATCTAATTATTGGAAAATTTTTATCGGCGACTTTAATAATTGTTGTAGGCTTTTAGCTAAGTATTTTATTTTTATAAATAAAAAATAATAAGGGAAAAAATCGACAAGGGAATTAAGGTGATGGGTACATGTAAGCAAAGAGAAAGTCGAAAATGGACGGTGGGGAGGTGAGCAGATCATTACCTTAAAAATAACGACTGTTTCTGTTTCTGTTTCTTCTGTCTGTCCGTCCGGCCTCACAACAGAACATCATAACATAATTTTGTCGTCGTTGGTGACTTTCTTCTTCTCCTGTTCTGTTCTGTTCTGTTTGGTTCTGTTCTCTTCCTTTATTTTATTTTATTTATTTATTTTCCTTGAAAAAATTCTAGAGTTTCACTTTCACCTCACTTCACCACCCTCCTTTTTTGTTTTTCTGCCTTCTTCCTTCTTCTTCTTCTCCTCTGCTTTCAGGTCATAATGGTTTCATTTTCATTTTGATGGTGGTCAGAACTCATAATTCATTCATATCATCAGAATCATAATACCCTTCCTTGTCTGTCTATCTTTCCCTTTTCTCTTCTTCTCTGCCTGCAACTCTCTCTCTCTCTCTCTCTCTCTGTGAACTGCAAATCTCAAAAGGCTAAAAAAGTTAGAGAGAGAGAACACCACGCACACAGCCACAGCAATAATTCACTTTTCTTTCCAACACAACACAACTCTCTCTCTCTCTTCTCTCTCCCTCTCTCTCTCTTTATTGCCAGCTCTGCAAGCTTGTCCTCCCTCACCCCATACCCCTGTCTTCTTCTTATCTCTCTCTCTCACACACACACACAACACACAGCAATCATCATCCATCACACCCCTGCTGAGATCTCACACTCAGAGTCAGAGGTACGTTGATTCTCTCTCTCTCATTGCTGCCACCACCTTCTTTTGTTCTTCATGCTTTCATCCATGTGTATCACCACCTACTTTGCGCTATTGCTCCTTGTTCTAATGTTGTTTTGTCACCCTTGATCTCATGCTGTCATAGTTTTCTCTGTGATTCACTATCGTGATTCTTGTTGATCTGGGTCGGCCTCCAATCGTGGTAACTTTGATGGGTTCTTCTTGTTTTCCCCGTTTTGTTTGTTTCGTGATCGTGTGATTTTTTATCTGTTCTTGTTTTCAGCTTATTCATCAGCTGTGGATTCTTCTTTTAGTTTTATGTTCTTTGCATTTGTCATGATTTGCACTTTTTTTTTTTCAATTAAGCTTCGATCGATTATGTTGTTTTTTTTGCTAGCTTTTTAATTTGAGAAATTAATGAATAAATGAGCATTAGAAAAGTGATGATAATGATAGATCTTAATATTCAAGTTAATCCCCTGAATTATCTGCTTACTTCTTACTCTTTATTGTTAGCTCAGATCATGTATGTGCAGAGTTCCCATGGGGTTTTGAATTAAGCGAATAGCTCTTATCGGGTGCATTGCCATCATGAGCATAAGTTGATTTTCTGCTCTTAGATAGCTTATAAGATTTTCAAATACTGAAAAGAAATCGAAAATCTGGGATGTGTTATAATGTGGAGCAAGGTGTCATTAGCAGTTATTTGCTGAATTACTTGCAGCAATTTACTTGTAGAACATTTCATCCTGTTATTGGCTATCCAAGTTTGCAGTTTGAAATGTGACATGGGCTGGTTATTGTTGCTACTAACTTCGAACTTGGTGATGTTTATTTTATTTGTCACACAAGTAATGTAGAGTTGGGACATTCTTCCAGATATCAAAGGAACTCTGACCTTACTCTATCTCTTCTTCTGTTTCTTCAACACTTGAAACTTTAGTGTGTTATAGTTTTATGAAGCCATTCGGCGGTTACAAATATGTACGTAGCGGTTCTGTGTGAAATCACAAGGTGGATTTGATCATATTAACAATTGCAATGGAGGAATCCATTTCACGAAAGTTCAAGAGTCGCTTGCACATGCTGACAGTATCTACAGACTAGTTGCTTGCTATCCTAATTACCTAGGATCGGCTTAGTGTAATTTCTCAAGCATATTTTGAGAAAATCAGGTGTCATGTGTGTACGAGGACAATTATTATCAGCCCCAAGAAATGTAGCTTCAGCCTGTAAATAAAAAATCACATGACCGTGTAGTATACTTGTGGATATTTAGTTGCTGAAACTTATTGGTTGATAAAATGTAGCAAAAAGAGATTGAAAATAGAAAAATAAAGTAAAACCCTCTTAATGTGGTACTTGAAGGCCAAATATCATTAATAATGTGACTTGTGACTGGGGGTTGAAATTTACTAAGGAGACTAAGCACTAAGCAGGGTTGGTGATTTGAAGAGAAAGGTTTTGGAGAGTGTAAACGTACTACGAATTTCTGAGGCTGATGACATTTTTTGCCTGTAACTACCAATGAAGATTACTTGATGAAATTTTCTTATGTTACTATCTTGAACATTATTTTTAGAAAATCGAAACACGACATCTCATAATATCAAATAGAATGGCAGACTAAACCTCGATACAATGGGAGTCCGAAGAGGTGAGCATGCAACTTAACAGCTAATTAGCCATACTTAGAGTCAGTGCAAGTTCAAGAGTGTTGTAATCTTCATTCAATAGGACTAATAATTATGTGCCTGCTAAGTAATATATTCCCACAGGTAGGTAAACATTTACATTGTAGTGATGGTATTTCTGGTCGTAGCTATAATTAAGTTGTTAGTGTTATTTTCTTATGATATATGGCTTAATTATATTGAAGGAAGAAATCAATGGCCACTGCCCAGTTTGTCCTATTGTTTGTTTCTTTGAGGTTGGAGGAGAACATATTGTTATGAATATAATGTAATGACCCCTTGCTGTGAATTGGTTGCTTGCTTGCTTCTTGATCTTGTGCTTATAAAAGATACAGGGACATATAAAACTCCATTTATGCTAAATACAATGTTGGAAAGTTCTCTCCTAAAATTGAAATGTGCACACACACAAGTCATTCTGCGTGATCTTTCTACTGATAATGAAAGATATAGAAAGTACTCATGTTTTGTGAAATGAACTCTTGCTGCTGCTGTTCTCCACTCTTGACACGAACATTAATCATGATGATAGTTTGCATGATATGGTGGTGTCAAAAGATATGCAATTGCTTCATCTACAAAGTGATAAATGCTTTTCTCTAATACATTCTTCGTTAACTCTGTTTTTTCTCATGCTATGGATTATTTTGGAATTTACAGACGCTTGTGTTTCCTGGAAGAAGAGTATTTTAGAAGGAAGCTTCAGCCATGTCCAGTGCTACGAAAGTTTTGGAGCCAGCATTCCAGGGAGCGGGTCAAAAAGTGTATCCTTAAAATGAGAGTGATTTTAAAAGAACTTTTCAAAATTATATCTTCTTCCTTTCACATTTTCTAAAGGAAAAAGTGAAACGGTGCAAATAAAAAGCAAAAGAACTACTGCCAAGAGCATAATCAGAGACTAAGCAATTAATCTTCAGCTATAAGAACGATTTTTTCTAGTTATATTGTTAATCTTGGATATATTATCTAGTTTGAGGGGTTTTAGACTTAACTCCTAGTAGAGGGACTGAAATATGGAGGATTGAGAATTTTCAGCCAGTTCCATTGCCCAAATCTGACTATGGGAAATTCTACATGGGAGATTCTTACATCATCTTGCAGGTGCGAGCTATATCCAGTATTACCTATATGTTTTTATATATAGCTGTACTTCATGTCACTGTGTGACAACACTAGAGGCTGAATGTTTTGGAAACAGTCAACTTATCTTTTTCTCTTTAAGCTGTGCCCAACATTCTATCCTAAATTGCTTTTTAGTTCTTGCAAGATTGAAGCAGACAATATCATGCCATCTCTAGATCAAAGCACATAAATAGAAAAAGATAAAAAGAAGCTTCTATATACATTATTCTAAAAAATGTGACCAATTCAACTTATAATGCTAGGGGAATGACACAGATCCCTACTCTTGTGATAAACAGATGCAAGTGTTCAATAAAATTCCTATATTGGGTGGCAAGATAGATTTCTACTTTTTCTCTTTTTTTTTTAATCGAAAAAATAGGAGCTGATTTTTTGTGTATTCGCAGACAACACAAGGCAAAGGAGGAACTTATTTCTATGACATTCACTTTTGGATTGGAAAGGATACAAGTCACGTAAGTTTGGAATTCGCCTTTCCCTATCTCTAACCTGGCTCTTGCCTCATTCAGCCTTTGATGTTTTATTCCTCGTAGAATGAAGAAGTCACTCTATGCTGAACCTTTCAAGATTATGTTTTCTTAGAAAACTTTGTTTCTTGTTTTGTGGTTATGTTTCTTTCTATTATGACTCATTTTTTCCCTTCCCTTTGCCTTTCTCTTTACAAAGTAGTTAGATATGATGAATCCTACGTTTTTTTTCTTGAAGGGGTTGGAAATTCTGAACCTATACTTAAAAAAATCGCTATTGACATTAAGATTTTCCATGTAGGATGAGGCTGGAACAGCTGCCATTAAAACTGTTGAACTTGATGCATCTCTTGGAGGGCGTGCTGTGCAGCACAGGGAAATCCAAGGGCATGAATCTGACAAATTTTTGTCATACTTCAAGCCATGTATAATACCATTAGAGGGGGTGTTGCATCTGGATTTAAAAAACCTGAAGAGGAGGAGTTTGAAACACGTTTATATGTATGCAAAGGAAAACGAGTTGTCAGAATGAAACAGGTACAGTGTTCCGATGTTCTTTATTCATAAACTTTGTAAATCCAGTGCACATCCATTGGCTGAAAATGTAATTTAATATTTTCCTTGTGCAGGTCCCTTTTGCACGGTCTTCACTGAATCATGATGATGTATTTATCCTAGACACTCAGAATAAGATTTATCAATTCAATGGAGCTAATTCCAATATTCAGGAAAGAGCCAAGGCTTTGGAAGTTATTCAGTTTCTGAAGGAAAAGTATCATGAAGGGAAATGCAATGTTGCAATTGTTGGTAAGGGCTCAAGGCACATGTTTTCCTATCACTTGTTGAAAAGCCGATTGTTTAAATTTTGTTTGTTTGTTCTTCAAATGTGTATTTTCGTTTCTCTATAACTATCAAACTTATGCCACATTGCAGATGATGGAAAGTTGGACACTGAGTCAGACTCGGGCGAATTTTGGGTCCTCTTTGGTGGTTTTGCTCCTATTGGAAAAAAAATAATCAGTGAGGATGATATCATTCCTGAGACCATTCCTGCTCAACTCTATAGGTATGTTGATTTCATTTTCATTGCTCTCAACCCCCTTTCTTCCCAAAGCACCTGTTTCAAAAAGATCTAACTAGATATGTAAGTTGATATTTCTTAACTTGAGATAAATCCATGACAAAAGACCTATTTTGTGAAGGCTTCTTTTCTGTTAGATATATCATAACCTTGCTCAAGTCTTTCTTTTTTCACATTTCTTTCTCCTTTGTACCTTCAGCATTACAAATTCTTTTGAGGTTTATATGTTTCTTTCTCAGTGTTCTATGATTTGTGCACTATGCATTTAAGTTTCTTGACGTAGAGGTTATGACCTTGTGCTTGCAGTATTGATGATGGTGAGGTCAAGTCTGTAGATGGTGAACTTTCTAAATCACTGCTGCAGAACAACAAATGCTATTTATTGGACTGTGGTGCTGAGGTATTTATCTGGGTTGGCCGGGTAACGCAAGTTGAAGAACGTAAAGCAGCTTGTCAAGCAGCCGAGGTAATGCCATTGTAGAACCTATTTCTCTATATGTTGGTTTAAAGCGGATTCACTGATTTTACTAATATTTCCAGGAGTTTGTTACAAGTCAAAAAAGGCCAAAATCTACAAGGATAACCAGGGTCATTCAAGGTTATGAGCCTCATTCTTTCAAGTCCAACTTTGATTCTTGGCCATCGGGATCTACTACTACTGGTGCTGAGGAAGGAAGGAAAAGTTGCAGGTGGACATCATTTCTTTTCACGACTAATTTGGCTTGGCTTTGTGTCTAATTAGCTATCCTGGCTTAATATGATATTTTTCGTGCTGCCAGCTTTGCTGAAGCAACAGGGTATGGGTGTCAAAGGAATCACAAAAAGTACCCCAGTTAATGAGGAAATTCCACCTTTGCTTGAAGCAGGTGGAAAGATGGAGGTGATGTTATAAATTTTTTCAGTTAGTTTCTTAGCTCAACTCAATCAAACACCAGACAACATCTAATATTGTTTAAAATTTCCAGATATGGCAAATCAATGGAAGTGCCAAGACTCCGTTAGCTAAGGAGGATATTGGTAAATTTTATAGTGGAGATTGTTACATAGTACTTTACACTTATCACTCTGGTGAGAGGAAGGAAGACTACTACTTGTGCTGTTGGTTTGGCAAAGACAGCATTGAGGTAGCTTCTGTCATTCCGATTATTGCTCAATATATATTGTGAGAAATGTAATATTCCGTTTGCATTCACTCTACAGTGCTAACACAATTATTAAGACTGGCGTAGAGTTTTCATGCTTGGCCAAATGTGTTATTTCTAATTGAACTATCATCAACTGTGAAGTCATGGTTGTGATTGACATTCTATTCTGCATGCAGAGCAACTTTACTAGGGAATAGACTACAAATGTTTTTAACTTTATTTAATGGTGGCAATGTATCCTAGAAAAAGGTGGTCAAACTTTGCTGTGTGCCAAGTGGATATATTTGTATAATTGTGTCACAGTGCTTGACATTCTATATCAACCGAGCACTAAATATAATATGAACTATGTAGTAATTTTTCTTAGATTGCATTTGGTTGCAGATATATGTTCTTCGCTAATTGATTTTTGGGAGAAAAATCCATGTTTTTCTTTTAATCTTAAAAGAGGGAGCTAGATTATTTGGGAAATAAGATTACTTTGGCCGAAAAATAAGATTCTTGATGACCAGTTTTTTTTTTTTTTTAAATTTCCTGTCATTTTCATTTATTGGAAAGTTTATGAATTTATGACTATATACAAGTTGACGTGGTTAAATGTCCTTTTCAGGAGGACCAAAAGATGGCTACCCAATTGGCCAATACAATGTTCAGCTCATTAAAGGGTAGACCTGTTCAGGTATCATAATGTGAATTTGAAGCTGGGGATGTTGCTTGGGACTGTGTGTGATTGTAGTAGTGTCTTGCAGGGCCACATATTTGAAGGTAAAGAGCCACCACAGTTTGTTGCTCTTTTCCAACCTATGGTGATTCTCAAGGTATCATATGTAATATCATATGCCTTTTTTTTCTCATGAGATTGTGTGAAGCTAACTAGTCCAACTTAATTATTTCTGTTTCAGGGAGGTTTGAGCTCTGGTTACAAAAAGATGTTAGCAGATAAAGGTTTGCAAGATGAGACATACACAGCAGAGAATATTGCACTTATTCGGATTTCTGGAACGTCCATTCATAATAATAAAGTAGTGCAAGTTGATGCAGTATGTATCCTCAAATTATTCATTTCTTGTCACCATAATTATGTTGCTAGGGGCCTAGGGTTTATCTTTCGCTGCTATTCCACCATAATTATGATATTCTTATGCAGGTGGCAACATCATTGAATTCTGCTGAGTGCTTTGTCCTACAATCTGGCTCAACAATTTTCACTTGGCATGGCAATCAATCTTCCTTTGAGCAGCAGCAGCTAGCAGCAAAAGTTGCTGAATTTTTAAGGGTAGCGATACTACATGTTTTCTTGTGCTCCCTTTTCTCCCTTTTTGCCTTCTGTTTTGGAGGAACTCTTATGCTCTCTGTAGTTGCAATTCATCTTTTTTTTTCCTTTTTTTTTTCTGGGTAAAGAGGGATTCATCTATTTTATAGTTCAATAAAAAAATGGCTGAATTTTCAAGGGTTTATTTGGGTATTCCACTAGATCATTCAAGCAAAATACCATATAATGTTAAAGCTTCACCAAGCTGTCTCAATCTTATATAATTCAAACACTTAAAAGAGTTTCTGTGTCTAGTGGCTGGTATACATTTGCCTTCAGGAAGAAATTTAACTCTCATATAAATGAAAACTAAGCAAATATTTGGAAATGGCTTTTATAAACTTTAGTTTACCATTATATTTCTATTTATACAGCATTGGTTGCTTCAAAATGGAGTCATTCAAGTGGGCTTCGATTATAACTAGTTAAAACTTGTTCACAACGATGCATATTTCTTTTTCACTTGTGGACTCAATGATTTTTAACACGAAGATTAAATAATTATAATAGTATGACACCACACCTTATATGTTAATGTGTAACGCATCCATGGCCAGCCAGGAGTTGCTTTAAAACATGCTAAAGAAGGAACAGAAAGCTCAGCTTTCTGGTTTGCTGCTGGTGGAAAACAGAGTTACACCAGCAAAAAAGTCACTAATGACATTGTCAGAGACCCACATTTGTTCACTTTCTCATTCAGTAGAGGTAGCATTTCTTGTAACAGCTATTCTCCATATAAAGTAATGTTATGAAGTACCATATTTATTTTGCTTATATTTGAATATTCTGACCATTATTGATTTTGTATATTTCATGTTCACTGTTGATGCACCAGGAAAGTTACAGGTGAGTTTGTGATGGCAACTTCATTATGTAAACTTTCACACTATTATTGCTAGGAAACTAGTCAGCAGTGACTCTCTAGCTATGGGGTCTCTATGTCTTTCTAAATCTACTTTTTATATTTTACTCTTCAGGTAGAGGAGGTTCACAACTTTTCCCAGGATGATTTGTTAACAGAGGATATCCTCATACTTGACACGCATGCCGAAGTGTTTGTTTGGATTGGCCAGTGTGTGGACCCAAAAGAAAAGCAAAATGCTTTTGAAATTGGCCAGGTAAACATGCTCAACAGATTAGAGCTTTTACTTCCCATACTTACTTTTACTTGACATACTTGATGCATACTGGAAAATTTTATTTCAGAAATACATGGATAAGGCTGCATCTCTGGAGGGATTATCTCCTCATGTGCCACTGTATAAAGTAACAGAAGGGAACGAACCTTGCTTTTTCACAACATACTTTTCTTGGGATCATGCAAAAGCTATGGTATGTGCTAAAAAACTAAAGAACTCCCTTTCATTGCTTGTCTTTTTACTTAAAGAAGTCTTCATTCTCACTATTATTATCATCATCATCATCACCTGCAGCTGTAAAATTTACAATTTTCTGCATGTCTGTGTTGGTTGAAAAGTGAAAATAGTGGAATTCTTGTTAAACATGTTATTGTAAACATTAAAGTGATCACAAAATTTTTCAAGTTTAATAGAACAGGATCCATCTTTAAAAGTAGTTGCAGAAGCTCAGATCATAGGTATAAAACAGCTGTCCTATGTTTGACTCTCTGCTACTTAGTGCTATCAGTACATTACTTTGTATATCAGATGTGTGTGTGATTTGTGAAATTGGTGTGAGGTAATCGTGAGGTCTTTGAAGAAGAAATTCAACCTAGTGCAACTAAAACCTAAAGCCATGTAAAGTTACATGTTTCAAGAAGCAGCTACTTTATGGTTTATTTTCCTGATGAAATGCAGGTTCAAGGGAACTCATTCCAGAAAAAGGTGGCATTACTCTTTGGGATTGGCCATGCTGTAGAGGTATAAACCTGACTTCTAATTTTCATGAGAAAAGCATTGCTGTTGAACGACCATGCAAGTAATTCAGTTTATAGATTATGTTACAGTTTTATTATTATTAAAAGTAACAGCTGAAAGCCTGAAACTGTACTTTTATCAAGAACAATGTCTTGTGCTTGCTTAGATCCAACAATGGTGATTCTAATTCATGTCCTGCTGCTGTAGCTCCATTCATTTTTCTTGCAATAAAGTTATTTTGTGGAATAATGTTACATATGGGATTCTCAATACAGTCTCCAAGATGGCAAGACCAAATAACACTTATTTGGTTTTTTGGTACTTGTCTGCACTGGGTTCCTCGTGTTGCCTAATGTACTAGAAAACCATAACTGGCTTCTAGTGTGTAATAAAATTGCTGTTATTAATCTTCCACAATTTTCTACTCTAATATTTGAAACATCCTGTGTCAACGCCAGGGTTATTTGATTTTCAAATTCAGCTATAAAACGGATAATAAAAGTAACAAAGAACACTAACGAACTGCTCCTCATCATGGATTTTAGTGAAATGTGTTATATATGCAAAATGAGTTTTATGATATACCAACCTATGATGCTGCTTCTCTTTTAATATAATGTCCTTGTTTCAGATTGTTGTGAAGACCAAATTGAAGTATATAGGATACTAAGTATCAACCTTTGTGCATGTCCAAGAACTGCAATAATATGGCTATGCCATAACATTTTACTACAAAATTATAATTTTGAATTACTTATAGACATGCTTCCTGTTTCTCTCACATTAAAACTTAGGGATTCAATTCTAAATCATTAATTCTAACTGGTGATTTGCTTTAACTCATCTGGTCTAATGTAATAGTTCAGGCAAAAATATTCTTAAATGCCTACTTTCAATATTAGTTTTTTTATCGACATTGCTGAATCTGTTGACAGGAAAAGTCTAATGGATCAAGTCAAGGGGGACCAAGACAAAGAGCAGAAGCTTTGGCTGCCTTATCAAACGCATTCAGTTCATCTTCTGAGACAGCATCCAGCATGGTATGGCAACATGTTTAGATATCATTTGCTATATTTTTCTTTATTAATTTACAGTCAATGAGCTTAAAACCAAAAGCAGATTCCAGCATGTTGCTTTGGTTTACCTTCATTTGATTTTCATTAATGGCTCTATTTCGTTTTAGTATGTCATTTAAAAACTTGAGTGCATCTGCAGTCATCTAGGATTTAGCTCAGGTTAGTTGGACATGGAAATTTGGGTCCACGCCATGCATTATTGGACATTCAGCTAAACTCCTACACATTTAACAACTACCGGAGCGAAAGCCTAAATGGCTGCAGTGGCAATAGTTTTAACGTTTAAGACTTTAATATTTAATTAGTTCATTGACGATAATTGAATAGAGGAAAGATAGAAATTGGCTTCTTTCTAATCCTTTCTACTCTTCACAGACACAGGATAGATTGAATGGGTTAAATCAAGGAGGACCAAGACAAAGGGCAGAAGCTTTAGCTGCCTTAAACTCTGCATTTAATTCATCACCTGGGACTAAAAATTTTACTCCTAGGCCATCTGGAAGAAGTCAAGGATCACAAAGGGCAGCAGCAGTAGCTGCTCTTTCTTCAGTTCTTACTGCTGAAAAGAAGAAACAATCACCTGATGCTTCTCCTGTGGCAGGCAGTAGTCCTGTTGTGGAAAGTAGCACTTCTGGTGAGTAATACTAGCTCTTATTGCCTAACTCAAATGTGTGCCTCTGATCATTTGACAAGTTTGAATTCTTGCTGCAGATGCTAAAAGTGAAAGTGCCCAGTCTGAGACAGAAGGTACTGAAGAAATTGCAGAAATCAAGGAGACAGAAGAATCTGCTCCTGAAACTGGTAGCAATGGGGATTCAGAATCAAAACAAGAAAATGTAGAGGATGGGGATGATAGTCAAAGTAGTCAAACTGTGTTCAGTTATGAGCAATTAAAGGCTAAATCTGGTAGTCGTCTGTCTGGAATTGATCTTAAACGTAGAGAGGTTAGTCTTGATTTGCATGTTATTTATTTCTTTAGTATGTTAATTTAAATGTGAAATAATATATACCTCACCTGGAATTTTGAATTGTTACAAACTTACAATTCACAAACACCCCTTGAAATGGGACAAATTACTTGAGCCTCCCAGGAATTTTGATTACCCTTACACTAATACATTTCTTCAGTGGAGGTCTCATTAATTTTAATTGCCCTTATCACATCTTGAGGGGTATCTGTAATATTTGAAGAGTAATGATACTATAATTTCGGGTTCATAGTGAACCCTACACACAATATATCAACCATTTAAAATATAATTTAAAGTTATACATATATAGATTTTATAAAAACATTGGTTGAGATCGTGCCACGTGTAGGACTCATAATAAACTCAAGTCTATATTAACATTTTCCATATTTGAATGCTTTGTCCAAGATATATGATTATACTTTCAACATGCTTTGGATTGATGCTAACTTGTTTCATTCTTCTCCATTTGATGTTGGTCAGGCCTATCTGTCTGATAAAGAGTTCGAAACTGTATTTGGAATGACAAAAGAAGCATTCTCTAAATTGCCAAGATGGAAGCAAGACATGCTGAAAAAGAAACATGATCTGTTCTAAAATCATACAATGAGTGGTGACACACGTGCTGCTTTTGCATGATAATATACCATTCCTCAGTTATCTTGAAATTCCTGTTGGATAGTGTGGTTTTATTGGCATATACCATACTTGGATTCCTATTGCATAACACTTTGCTTTTGCCTATAATGGACATAGCTGTGGTTAGTGTCAAAGTTTGAATATGACGCTGCCTGGAGAGTGATTTATAGTTTCTCCTTTTAAAATTGATGCTGCATCTTTCCTCTTGTAATGTTCACATATGTTGTTGTAGCAGTGAAGACAGTGGACAGGTCCAATTCTTTCATTTTGTCAAGTTTGTATTTTAAAAATGTGCTTTTTTTGGCCCTTGTTGCTATTGGTTAGGGAGGCGGGTGTATATGTATTGCATGTTATACTGAATCTCAATATAAAGAATGAAAATTTGTTTGTTTGTTATTTATGTAAATGTAGTGCTTTGCTTCTTCGTTTTAACATTACTAGCTAGTAGAGAACAAGGGGTTTTACAAGTCAATGCCAGCAACTCGCCAATGAACTACGAAAAAGTTAAAGCCAGCAACAACAAATTCAGCACCAAACCTGATTAGACTGCAAAAATATAACAAGGTCTAGTAACTGTGACAAACATTAACAGCAACAGAATTCCAAGCTATAGATAAAAATAGAAGTTTTTAGCATAGGACTAGCAGCTACTGGACACAGTCATAAATACTTGTAAATAGAAAAGATTACTTGTTTGAATAAATAACAATAAATATCAGATAAAATTGGATTGCTGAATTGTCTAAGAGCCTAGTAGACTCTAACCTCTCTAAGATTATGCATCTCTATGACATCTTGCAGGACCATTCCAACACCTGAATTTTCCCTCCAAGATTGCTGTATATCTAGAACTAGTAACAATCTGATTCTGAAACAAGTCTAGTATAGCATGATGAGTAAAGTACAAAGAAAAAAAAGCATGATGAGTAAGCTAATTATGAACCAACTCGCATTGCCATAGGTTTCATTGCTATAGGGGAAGTGGCAATATTTTCAAAACATTGCAGCAGCCCCATAATGGATCCCTTCATATTTCTAACAATATGGATCCCTTCATATTCCAACAATAATACCAAAAAGTTCCAAGTATGAAGTATCCCTTTCTAGGAACAGCAACTTCGATATTGATATTCTAAAAACCTCGAAAGTGTTGGCCCTCTTAACTGTCTCTGCCTTTGTCATATATTATTTTATACTGTAAACTTTTGCTACATACTTTCCAAGTACTGCATGAACCAATCTACTGCTCTACCTGCTAATGCAGTAGCAATGGTTTGGTCAGTACCAATCCAAATTGAGTTTCTCTCACTCAAAGGAAATAATAGTTAATTCAAACAATTCAACACTTGTTACCTCCAAGCAAAGTCTCAAACTATTGTGGGCACTACTTAACCCCTATAATGGGGTTTACCTGACTCGATTCAGATTAGTTGAAGTTCAGAAGTTGGAATACAATATTGATGGTTGTTTAGAACTCAGCAAAAATCATGGCAGGTTGACTTCTGGCCAAAATGATTACCCAGTTCATCAACCCCTCATTATGAGTGTGGCCTGAAGAAGAAACGTTGGCAAATTCTTCCCAGACTTCTTGAGCAATAGGGCAATGGCATTGAATATGTAGCAAGTTTTGTGGATCATCATGGCATCTTTCTTAGAATGAGACTTATGAGCCACCAATTTATCCTTTGTGGGTAATATATTATGTTTGCAAGAGTTGGTTTCCCAGCAGAAGAAGCATTCCCGTGATTAGAAACCTCTTTGAAGGGTGAAGTGACCATGCTCTCATAGTGCCAAGGCCATACATCTCTACAATTTTGGAAGCTGAAAGAGGTTCCATTGTTTGTATATCAAAAATTGTGACATAGAGAAAAGTTTATCCATTATTTGGAAAAACAATGAAACTAAATGAATCATAGAAATTTGTCATTTTACTTATATTCCATCCTATTCTAACTAAACTGTAAATGAATTTTTTAAAAGAAATTAGATGGAATGAAATTAGTTGGTCAAATACAATTACAATTTACATCCCGTCTCATTTTAAAATATTCAGATAATAAAACCAGATATCATACTATTTCAGTATGGAAAATGATAACTAGTGGGAAGGGACTTTCATAAAATATTAAAATGACACAGGAATTGAAATAATAAGAGAAAAAGTGATGTGTCAAATCAAGCGCTAACTTCAAGATAGTGTATGTCGGCCATAATTTGTTACCGTAGGTATCGATTAGTTTGGATGTTTCGTCGGAAAATTAATTTCGAAGAGTGGCTGACATAATACTAAATAATATCATTTTTATATTTTCGAAGATGCTAATTTTGATCTATCTCATAACGTACCCAAATTGTATGGCGAATTTTTTTTTCATAATGATATTTGAGTATCAATATTGGTATGAAATGGATTATGGAGAGATTTGGATTGATATGATATTTTTAACATACAAATCACTCTTTAGCGTTTTGTGATATAAAGAAAATGACTGTGGAGTCATCTTTGTGGGAGGTAAATGATTGCACCCAAAGAATCTTTTTTTAATAAATCATCACTATAAATTACTACATAGTAATTTAAAATATATTTTTTAAAAATAAAATTGCTACATAGCAGTTTTTGTATATCTGAAATATGAAAAATTTAAAATAAAATATTATTTTATCACACAAATTGCTATCTAACATATATGTATGAAAAATATCAATTTTTTAATCCAGTTTGCATGCAAATTGCTATGTTTGTATTCAAAAACTTCATATTACCCATAAATTTTGTAAATCTAATATTACTCTTATTACACCACTCTAAACTCATATTCAAAATAACATCCCAATTTTATATTATCTTTCAATTATATGATTGTATTTATTAGATTCTTAAAGTAATAGATAATTAAATCAAATATTTCCATTAATATAATAATATATAATTGAATATGTATAAAAAAATTTTATACTATTAATACAATAGAGATAAATAAATTCATCTTCAAGTAGTTAAATTAACGTGAGAGAGCGATCAACAATTGTTGCAACTTGCAAGCACCAAAGGCCCCCAAAAGAATGTTATGCATAAAATGTAAAATATGTTGGCTGAAATATACGACCAATCGATTATGAAGTTAATCGTCTATCTTTTGGAATAACAAATTTTTCTGCTATCCACTAATTAATCAATTTTGGTTGACATATTCTATTGGCTTAGCGTTATCCTATGATACAATTTGGAAATATGTATTTATATATAAAATAACAGATAAGAATAAACGCAGACATTATGACAATGAAAAGCACAATTATTATTACGGTGTCCCTAGTCAAAGCTTGAAGATTTGGTTCGTAGATCATTGCCTTTGCAGGGTAGCTCTTGCTTGCTTGCTTGGCAGTAGAAATGGCAGTATGTTAGTGGCTGTGTGAAATGATCAACTACAATTATATTTGTTGATTGCAATGGCCTTGGCTTCACCTAACAACGAAAATCAATTATTTGATTATGTACGGTGTTGGCGGATTCAAACCATCATTTCATTTTAAAGTGATACGTGTATATATATATATATATATATATATATATATATATATATATATATATATATAATAGCATATCACATAAGATAAATTATAAGAATAGAATAAATCTAACCATATAATAATATATGAATCCTTAAAGATTGAAATATAATTAATACTATATTCATTTAAAAAGATATATAATTTTAATTTTGAACGTTCATATAAAATTCAACAATCAAAATTTACTATTTTCACTTTCACAGTGAACCACTCCCCTCATATATGTGTGCTCCCCTCATATATGTGTGTGTGTGTTTTGGGGATAATTGGGTCGGGAATTTTCCCAAAATGTATATAGGGGAGCCCACTTAAGTTAAGTGGTCATTACAAAACCAATGAAATATAATAAACAGCTTATCCAAAATACTAACCAATTACATACAAAGATGATTGCTACCAACTTGCTTTTTGTAAGTTCTCTCTTTTGATGGACCTATCAGCAATCCCTTTAGCCATTTGTAAAGTGGAATAAATTGCGGGTTATCTTTTCACATTTATAATTTACAGCTTTTGATAAAGTAAGAACCTTTTTATGGCTTTATTGTGTCGTGAAACTTAGAGTGTGTTTGGTTCCGCGTTTGAACCATTAAAATCCCGTTGAACCCACCTCAAAATTGATTTTGAGTCACAAAATTATGTTTGGCAATTTCCTACTAGAATTGATTTTAGCTCTAAACCCACGTTCAGGGGAAAGCAACTGAAAGTTGCTTCTACGCTAGGCATTTTCACGTTGAATCGTTAAATGTAGATTTTAAAATTTATATTTACCATTTTATCCCCATTTAAAGCAAAGAAAAAGAAACTGTAACAAAAAAAAGTTATATTTATTTTGATAATTATACATTCAAAAGGAATTTTGAATACTACTTTCCAAACAACATTGAATATATCAAAATCACTTTCCAAATCAAATTACCAAACATAAAGTACTTCACTTCAAAATCAATTTTACCTAAAATCAATTCTCACAAAAATCAATTTTATTTAGAATCAATTCTACAAACGAAAAATCAAACACATACTTAAGCTGTTAGATGCAAAGACGCATAAATAATTATATACTCTAACACGTCTCTTCGTATAAATATCTCTTTTGACTTGAGGTGTGAACTATTTGTCATAATGAGAATATCAAGAA
Source organism: Dalbergia oliveri (assembly GCA_030441495.1). Taxonomy (NCBI): domain Eukaryota; kingdom Viridiplantae; phylum Streptophyta; class Magnoliopsida; order Fabales; family Fabaceae; genus Dalbergia; species Dalbergia oliveri. The sequence goes on from JAMLFY010000008.1 coordinate 17,759,898, forward strand.
TCAAACATCAGACCTCTTAGTCATGGTAGCTATAATCTTATATCATAAAATTATCTTTTTCAAAAAGTTAATTAAGTTATTAGATAGAAAAACACATAAATAATTTTATACACTATAACATATTTAAAAGTATATATCATTAAGGAACCGTCGCCAATACATGAGAAACATAGATGTTTAGCCCTATAAATTTTGTTTTGCTGACTTACTTTAAATGGCACTGTGTTTTTTTAAGGATTATCTGATTCCGTAATCAAATTCGTGTAAGGATTTTTTGAATTGCCTGCATTATAAACTATATTGTTCAATTTTTACACCAAGACTAAACAAAGTGACTTTAATTTCTAACTTCCATAGTGAATGCGTTTCTTACTTTTTTTTAGGTGAATTTAGAATATTTATTATCAAAAGTAATGACTAATCTCCTAAGTTGGAGAGCTTACAAATGTGAATTTTACCTTTGACCATAAGATTTTCTCCATACATACCGTCAAGATTGAATCATACCATGTTTAACTTGTTGATAAAGAAGTTGTATAACTAATTCAGGGAACAAAAATTATTAAGTGACAAATCGAATCGACACCTTATAATTTTTAATATTATATTGTTTTAATTTATTATAACTTTAATTTTGTTGTATAATAATCAAATTAGATTTTTTTTTATACAACAATCTGATTATATATTATAATGTTATTATAAACACTTGACTCTTACGAAAGTCATACATGTTAAGAGGAGTCAGAGGTGAACTCTTTTACCTGTCAAAATTAGTTAAGCCATCCTTCAAAAAATTTTAACTCATTTAAATCAATTCATTTTCCACCCATTTGTTTAAAGTTTAAACTTTAAACCATAGATTAAAAGCTGTAGCCGGCAAGTAATCAGACCAAGTCATGTACCCTTTTTTTTTTACTTTTAAAAATTTCAACCATCACCGGTTTTTGAAAAAAAAAAAGAATACACTACTAGAAAATGGGGAATTCCAACGCATTTTACCGATGGGTACATAATAGCCGTAATTACGACAACCGACGGGTAAGTCAATAATTCGTATTAAAACAATTTACATAAAATACCGTCGGTATAGATGTTGGTAAATGATGGCGCCAATTGGCGCACATAGTATCCGATGGGTATACCGAGGCTTAACTGATGGGTGAGTTTTATATTTAATATTGAATATTTATTAAATCATTTAACGACAGGTACTCAAGATATTTAATATTTAATAATTTATGAATTGAATTACCGACTACCTTACCGAGGGTATTTATGATTTAAAATAAATATTATTTATGATAAAAATTATTGACAGGTAACCAACGGAGACTCAACGTAATTAATATTTAATAATTTATGAATGAAATTACTGCGCTTTACCAGGGTAGCTAAGAATTTTAATATTGGATTACCGACAAGTTAACGACGGTATTTGAAATTTCGTTACATCGCGCAAACCCTTGGCATGCCCGTCACCGTCGGTAATACTTGGTAATTACCTATCAGTGATACACACCGTTTCATTTAATCGATTATTCGGTAAACCAGATACCCATACCGAAACCTTTCTTCCTCCTCACTCTAAAACCTCTCTCTCTCTCTCTAAAACCCCTTTCTCTCTACCGCGCCTCCGTGGTTTTTGGCTCCGTTCGCCGTCACCAGGAACTCCATTTGAGAAAAGAGGCGACCATTACGATCCGAGAGACTTTTGTGAGCATTTTAATCGGTTTAGTTTTTTTTTTGATTTACTTTTTTTGTTCATTTATTGGTGTCCATAGTGTTGTGTGTATGTTGCATTGGGGACTAATTACCATTATTAATTTGTTAATGTAGGAGTTTTGCTTGAGGGTCAATATGATTATTGATGTTTGGATCGATTTGTCATCGTTTTTGTATATGTTAATCTATGTCTTGTGTGTATATAATATAGTGATTGAAATTTATAATGTTACATTTTCAGGATTGGACTTGGTTGAACCCTAGGAGCTTCCCTATATTTCAGTTTTTTTCTGCTATAAAGGTCAGGAACTCATTCCTTATTATTTATATCATTTAATGATTTAATATATATGTATGATATATAGAGACTTATATTTTATAGGATAGAGTTGTAGGAAATGGGGATTGCATGGGGAAGGGTATAGGGTCATTCCCGAACTTGTTTGATTTGTTTGCTGTGGATTTTTTGTGTTTGCGAAGATTGCATGATGCATATTGTGGAGTTATAAGGGGATGCACATAGAACGGTTTTTAAGATTATTCAAATTGTATGTAATTATTAACATGTAACGTTTAAATGTTCTTATTCTATTGTTGATTTTTATAATAATATCTATAATTGTTGAATTGATTGAAATATTATAATGGAAGCTCTTAGTTTAAAGGGAGATGTTGTCAAAATTTTGTTAAAAGCTTTTTAAGGATAAAAGATTAAAATTAACCGTATTAAAAAAAACTTAAAGACCAATTAAAAGAAATATCTGATCCTGGAAGTTCCTAATGAACAAAATTTTGTTAAATTTTGTTTTAGGGAAAAAAGTTTTAAAAAAAATTGTGAGATGAGGAAATAAAATTAAAAATAATTGTATTAAAAAAAACAAAGAAAATCAATTCAATATGTTTTAAAGTAGTAATTTGAGTCGCGTTAAAAATTATATGGCAATAGTTGTATTGACTGAAATATATGGTTGGAAGAAATTTACAAAGCGTTTTTGTTTGGGACATGAGTATTTGTTATTTTTTAAATATGAATGAGGCTTCTATTTTAAAATCATATTGTATAACCATAGTGCTTCATAAATGACTTATTCAAGATATAACGAAGACACTATCCAAGATTGTGAAGTTGGCAATGATGACACTAAAAGGCCTGTAGCATTGGGATCATGTACGTTTCTTGAAAGTTGCAATGTACCTTAAACAAATGTATATAATCCTCAGTGCTACATGTCTTTCATGTGATCATTGCCAACTTCACAATCTTGTATAGTGTCTTCGCCATATCTTGAATAATCCATGTTTGAAACAATATGGTTATATACTCTGGCTTTAAAATAGAAAACTCTTTCATATTTAAAAAATAACAAATATTCATGTTCCAAACAAGAACGTTTTGTAAATTTCTTCTAGCCATATATTTCAGGACAACCATAGCTATATAATTTTTCAATGGTGGGATCAAATTACTGTTTCACCATAGTTATAATTTACTATTTTATTTATTCATTTTAATTTATTCATTTTATTATTCTTCTTATTTAATATCAGTTTATTGATAATTAGGTTATTATATAAATAAATAATTAAATAATAAATCATTAAAGATAAATTATAATTTTACCCAGTTATTGACGGTTTATCAGTTCTAAAGACAATATATAATTTTATTCAAAAATATCTACCCATCGGTAAACCCGTCAGGAAAAAGGGGAAAATTATTTAGATACCGTCAGTTAAAAAACAAAAAACCGTCGGTATAAATATGTCTCTGACGCTTTCCTTACGCCTTTTATATAATTGTACCGACTACTTTGTATTTTATTACCCATCGATACTTGTGTCTATAAATACCGACGAGTGTTATTCTAACGTAGGAATATCATCGACGGCCAGAAATGAATGGCCCGTGACCGTCGTATAAATACTAGCCGTTGAAAATCCCATCGGTAAGAGGTCGGATTTTCTTGTAGTGATATTGTAGTTATTAGTTTGATGTTTTACTTTGTTTTTATTTGGATTTTCACTTTTAATGCAATTTGTTTTGCATTGTGTTGAATTAATGTATGATAGATATAATAATGAATAAGATTAAACAAAAATCTATATAAAGAAAGAGTTTATTTTTTATACATTGATAATGTAAAAGTATTTTACTCTGTCATTTAATCAAAGTTTTTTATTTTACATGACTTTTCACTTTAAGTGGTGGATAGAGCTAGCTATTGTGACAGATGTGAAAAAATATAATTGAATAATTATGTTAAAAGATTTTACATGATCAGACATATAAATGCATAAAGAAAACAAACTCACCCATTTAGACATGTAGTTCAGTCTAAACCAAGCACGACATTGTCAACATGTTAGTAGTTATTATTCGATTAGCTTAACTTGTTTACCTCACAAATCTAAATGAAGTAGTTAAACTCGTATAATGACAACCCTAAAATATATAAACTTATACGATTGATTGACATGTGTCAAAAATAATCTCTTGTTGTATACACAATACCTGCATATTGGTGGTGGAGATACTCATAATTTGGCCTAACCTGCGAACTTGCTTTAAGTTCATTGGGTGGGTTAGGCAATGTGATTTTTGGATCATCTTTGGTCATACTTCAGTTTGTCCAACCTATTGAAAGTCAAATAATTCTTTTTGAGCTATTTTTTTATAATAATTAGTGAAAAGTTATAAGACTTTATATTTCAATTAATATGCTTTTATATATTTTTTATATTGATATGGTTTGTTTTGAAACATATATTATAAAATATCTCTTAATTTTTATTTCTTACTTATAAAATTTTATAACATTAATATGTATAATATCAAAATACTTATATGTTATTTAAATGTTGGGTTGAGGTCAAGTTTCAAAAAAGATCTAAAAATCAAACTAAGATTAAGTTTGGTCAAAACAGTCTATCCTTAATTTGTACACCCCTATTTCACGGTTTCTTGTAATAATCGTGCATTTTGATCTTGAAGATCAACAAACATGAATTGAATGCATCCACATCAAGACAGTTTGCGTTAAGATAATTATGTGGCTAACATTCCCTCGTAATTTAAGTAACTAACTGAGCTCAATTAAAAAAAGATGAGATTCATATTAACTTTCTTTTTGAAAAAACAAAAGTGAATTCATATAATGCTATATCCTCAATCTTCATATAATTGAGTCATTCTAATCATCCAAGCTTGTCTTTAGCCAACGTTAACTAGTCACTATATCCCCAATCTAATTCATCTATCCTGATTCTTTAATTTTAGTGAATCTTCATTTTTATTCTAGTCAGCCAAACTTGTCTTCAGTCGACGCATGCACACATTGGTCCCAACACCTTTGAATATTATTAACAAGGTTGGTCCCAAATCCTAATTCTGATACGGTTGCTTTTCTAATAATATGCCTTATGAAAATTGATACGTAGAATGCCACATTTCCTTAGATATATGTATTGAGTCCAATCGAACAGTATTTTAAAATTAGAGGTCACTATATATATATAATTTTAATTAGCAAATATATATATAGTGAGGCTGCCTCACAAGAATCAATTATCTGAACAGATAGGTGCGTGGCATATAGCCACAGGGCCTGGGGGGTCACGAGATATATGTATTCCAGAAGCTGAAATTTTCATCACATGTTGCGGTGTGAGGAAAAGGGTTATTTTATTTAAGTTTCATGGACCACCCGTGTTGATGCTGATGGACATGAACCAATCCTTTGAGTTAGGGCCCGTTTAGACTATTTTAACAATAATTTGATTCACTCATTTTCCTGTATCATTCAATTATAGTGAGTTGTGACCCATTCATAGGCTCATCGTGACAATGTGACATATATAGCTGTGTAGACAGCTAAAGTCACCCAATTATCCGTACATGTACATTGATGCCTATGACTCCAAAGTCCACAAAAAATTTGGGAAAATTACAAAAATTTAATTTTTTTTGTAGAAATACTTGTTAGTTAACAAAATAATTTATCACTCAATAAATAATTAACTCAATAATAATCATATTTAAATCTCATCAGGTAATTAATTAGTTATTACTAAACAAATTTTTTTTCTTGAATCTTTCCCTTTGGTCTGAGAAAACTGTTTACAGACCCAAGTTCGAAATTTTAATTTGATTACGAATTTTTGATTTACATTTATTGTTGGTTGTGGTGTTTCTTTTCTATATAATCCTAATTATTTAATTTATATAATTCATTGTAAATATTATATTTTTTAAATGTTCATTTAATTTTCTGCTCATATAGTCTTTTTTTTAAAATCAAAAGAAAAAATAATTAGTCATATTTCAAACTGAATTCATAATCATCACCGTAATATGAACACGGCCAAATTTAGTAATTCAGTTGCAAAAATACTTTGATGGTGAGCAGAATCTGTTCCAGTCTGAAGTGATTCTTAAATTTATTTTCTTTTGTCCAAGATTGACGATTTCATTCGAAATCATAAGAAGAAACTGTACATGTTTTAGATAAAATCATATAAAATACCAAAAAAAAGTCCAAAATAAATAATTAAAGGATACATTCCTGAAACACTTCCTGCATATCATATAGGCAAATTCCCAAAGAGCCAGCCAAGTTATACCTATATTTTTAAAACCACTCATTATTCAAGTGTAGGAGTAATTAAATTGCCGTTCAATGTGTTCATAAAAGAGAGATCTAGTATGTTACAGTACGTACAAAGAATGATAAACTATATATGTAGTTCAATTGAATAAACTAATACGATAAGAGTATTAATATTGCCATTAAATGAGCTGGTATATATGCACATCATTGTTGCCTTTTGCTTGGATCTTGCCACGGAAAAGGTCCACACTCCACAGGACACCGAAAGTGTTAAAGCCACTCTTGCATGCCTTGTTTGTTTCTTAATAATAATAAAAATAAAAGCTAACGAACTTGCAAGGGCGAAACATTAAGAGGGACATCTAGTAATTAAGAAGGTTTAGCAAACTTAATTAATCAAGTGGCCCACGCTATTGTGAAACTATAATTTCAAATTCTAGTGACATGGCTATTTGAAACCTAGATAAGCATAGGTTCGCTTTTGAACTGATTTCTTAAATTGCTGTATAAGTTAGGGAAGACATAAGCACTGCTGATTTTAGTGAAGGAATAACAATTAGTGTGCATGCATTTATATACTATTTTGGACGTTAGTTTTTTTTTTTTTTTTTTGTATATGGCTTATTCAATTCGGTGATGTAATTGTGCATGGTTTACCCATCTATCGCGTCTTCTAATAATATTGAGACGTTTTTAACGCGCATGCAATTTTCATTAGACAACACAAGTTGGCAAGAGAAAGAAATATGGAAAATCAAACTTACCAATTAATAACCTCTTTTGGATGTCAAAATAAGAACAAAGAATGAGATGAGAATAAATCCTTGAATTTGAAGTTAGACAAAACTCTTCCGTGACTGCACCACAAAGAAACAATGGGAAGCACATGCATGCAGAATCTAACATAGTCATTGTCAAAAGAGGAAATGTGGACCTGATACACTACAATGTGAAATTATGCATGGAAGTTGCTTCAATGGTGGCTCTTCACAGCTGAACACAGTCCACAATATTCCTTGTAACATTGTGAGGAGTGAGGACCCTATATATATCGTTAATGCAGACAATAGGATAAAAGATACCTAAAAAAAGATGCATGTGGGATCTAAAATATAAATCATTCAGAAAAATTATAATGTAAATAAGCGATAGCAGTGTTTTAAATTGGGATAGTGAACGGATTGCGATTACTGATAATATGGATATCTCAACATGCACAATAGTTGATACGATGTAAAAATTTTGCTTGTATGCAATTTGAACTGAAAATTGTTGCTGCCTAATGCGATTCTAAAGTGATTGCAATATTATGGTTTCAGCAAGGACTGCAAGTGCAATATTGTGCGATATATATATATATATATATATGAGTGTTTTTGAATGACTTGTATAGACACATATTAAGAATATACATTGTTAAATCTCTTCACATTAGATACGGATCATGTGTGGGTTAGGCCCTTATAGTTTTTAAGTCATTTTATATCTTTTACTCTTCCTTATGTAAGCAGTCAATTAATCATGTCTCCTAAACGAATCTTAACATCCAAGCATTACTTGAATACTAAAAGAACATAATATGTGCAAAAAGAATTATATAATTAAGTATATTTTTTTATATAATTCACAGAAATCTACATTTATATATCGATTAAGTGGATACAGAAGTGTCTACATTTCATTGAATTGCATGGTTGTCTTTTATCAATTGTACTACAAATAGTGGCCCATTATGGGTGTCGGTGACAAATTGTCTTTTACACACCGAAACGGAAAACATATAAATGGAGAATTTGTTATGCATCCAAGGTAACAGAATTCAACGAATAGACTCCTCCCAATCGTTTTCCTTCTATATATCTTAACGCTAAGCCAGGACCTAACCTCGTTGCCAACATGACAGTGCAAGTTATAGTTCTTCAAGTGCAATATGTGGTCTAGTTGTAAATTTATCTTTTTTACTACATTGTTAACATTTCTCATGTTTTAAAAATTGAAACCATGAGTCACGATAACATAGTGCCGTTAATTAACTTAACAAAGTGTCATTAATTAACTTAACATCACAATTTAGTGATAGACTCCTATATATTTCAATGAATTATTGAAGGTCGTGACTTTGACCCCTATCCCTAGCTCATTTTGTTTCATATGAAGTTTTGTTGACACCATTACAATGATATTGTACATGTGTGGGAATGATTTTGAGGTGATAGTTGGTACAGAATTCATTGGATCAAATTATGTGTAAAAAAAGAAGCCTCAGGAACGTAATTCGCTGGTACAGATTATGTACCAAATTTTTTAAATAAGAAATACGCATGTTAGGAGCGAAATCTACTGGACGCGAATTATGTACCTTGGATTGCTGCATTACATTGGAAACACACGAGCGTGCCTGCAATGATGCAACTTGCCTTGGCATGATAGGGAGTGAAATCTTTTGTAGATTGTGTACCTTGGGTTTTGTTATTGGTGATTTTGGTACATAATTCGTTTCTAGGATTATGTTCCATGTACCACCCCACTCTAATTATTCTGGAAATGACATATTCTGATATTAAACCCCTTCTACATTTTTATTAAAATTCATTTCCCCCTATCCCTACCCCCACTCCCATCCCCTGATACCTTAGATAACCAAAAAGAAAACAAAAAACTTAACAAAGTGAGGGAGCAAATTTTTTTTTTTTCCTCTCAAGGGGAGAAAACCAGTGTTGTACATAACCACAGAAGGGACTAAACAGTATCTGGCCAGTAAGTATCTCTTACATACACATTAAACGTCGTTTTAAAACTTTTAAAATAATTGATCAAAAAATATTTAACATATACTTTATTCTTCATTTTATCGTTATTTGAAACTAGACAAAGGTCAATTTCATGACTTAAGGATCAAGGTCTTCATCAAAAGAAATAGAAAAACAAATGAATGTTATCATTATTTGAAGCTAGACCAAGGTCAATTTCATGACTTAAGGATCAAGGTCTTCATCAAAAGAAAATAGAAAAATAAATGAATGCAAATATCAATTCAAACAACTATTTTGGTATGTAAAAACAAGAACAAGAAAACAAAGAATAGAAAACAACAGCAAATCTAATGGACGTCTGGTGTAAGAAGGGGGAAGAAAATATTCAATCCGTGTGACGCGCGACAAAACGAGGATTGGATGCTTGTTTACAGTTTGAGCTAAAAGATAATTAGAAATTCTTTATAAAGAAATCACTTCTCATATGATCTCTTAAATATTCAAATAATATCTAGAACCTTGGCCAAAAGTATTTCTCACTTAAAATGAACAAATCTTAGATTTACCATAGCACACTAAGCCAGATAACAAAAAAATAGGGTTTTATTTTTGTTTCAAATATTTGCCACTTTAGAATTTTAATAAATTATTAATTAATTTATACTAATTTTATTCTTATCTGTATTAAATGAGATAACATTTCTCTCTCTAGCTCTCTTTCAACCAATCATAATTTTTTCTGGAGGGATAATTTAGTCTTTGAATTAAATTTTATAAAGATCAAGATCATTTAATAATTTTCTTTCAAATTTGTGTACGACAGTCTTAAATTGATATTTATTTTGAAATAAAAATGATTGTTGCCCTTGACTTTCTTGTCCCCCTCATTCGCAAGTTACCATAGTCCACAAATATAATAGAAAGTCAATGGCTAAGGCTTCATTCGACTATGGCAGCCTTAAAAAGGCATGAGGGAAAAGACCAGTACTTGTGTTGGGAGTTACAAGAACCCACACATAAGAACGCGAACTTCTCGCCTTTCCTCTTTCATTGATTCCTCAAATTAATTAAAATTAAATCAATAACCTTTCCTTAATTAAACTAGGCCCCAAAAACAACTGCTTTAACGCCGCACGAAGTAACAAAAGGCCTCGTTCGGCTAGCAAAGCTTAAAAAACGAAGCAGCGTAATAAGCACGTTTCCATGCCGCTATGTGCTTTTAGAAGGTGGAATTTTAAAAATATTTAATATTCGCTTTATATTTATTGCCAACGCGTACACTGCCGGAGCCAAAAAGATCACAAGCACATGCACTCATCAATGCCTTTTACAGCTTCCTCCTGTTCATCTTCTCCCCCATAACCATAAAAAAAAACTTCCCTTTTTCTTTTCCCATTTATTTTTTCTTCTTCCGTATTTTCTCGTAATTTCTTTTCCATGTTTTCACATTTTGGATCAAACACCCCAAAATGTTTCAAATTTTGATGATAAACAATTCTTTTTGAAAAATAATTACTTGCATGACTTTAGAACAAGATAATAATTAAGTAAATCTTAATAAATAAATAATTGGTCCTGAGTGGCCGTTTCCTTTCAATGGAGGAGCTTAAATCAAGGTCTAAAGTCAAATTATTCAAACAGCTGATTCTGTTGAGTTGATAGGTATAAATTGGATTACGTAGGAAGTGCTTAAACCAAGGTCCAAAATCAAATTATTCAAATCACTATCAGGAGAAAAATTCTAGCATTCTCTCATTATTACATCAGACCATTGATAAAATATTTATATAGAGAATCCATTGTGGTTGTGGCAGCATATTGTTTTGCATGGTCAAATCTTCTTCCTGTCAGCACCATTCATTCATTTACTCATTCACTCATGAAAACTGGTCCATAAGCTTTTGTCATAAAAGAATACAAAAATATAATTCCAAGATGAATATGTACAACTGAGAACAAAACTTATCACAGAGCTAGAGTGAAAACTTTTATGATAAAATAAATAAACAAAATAATAAAAAATAAATAATATGAAATTATTTATTTTTATGTTACCTTCGCGTATTTTTATTTTTTAGTGCTTTGCTAATTAATTGCTAACAATCTCTATAGACAGAAGAATCAACAACAGAAGAACAAATTTGCCTCTTAAGAACACAATTAACAAGGTCGGGATTAGTTGTCCCACGTTGAATTATTGAATAACTGCGCAAACCGAGTTGACTCGCCTCCGGTATCGACTCGCCCGAGTCGACTAACTCGACGCCTTTCCCCATCAGCACGAACTCGCTGCTGGCGAGTTGACTCAGTACCGCCGACTCGGACACCGAGTTCTTCCTCTTCCTCTGCTGCTGCATCGCCGCCCTCACGATCTCCACCAGCACAGCGTTCGCCAGCCGCCGAACCCCGCGAGCGCCGCCCATCACGACTGCCGAGTTGACCAGCCGCGACCGAGTCGCTGACTCCGAGTTCCTCCTCCCGTGGTGCCTCGCGAAGAGGAGAACCGACTCGGAGCTCCGATTCCTGACACGCCCGAGCGGGTCACCGATAACCACCGCGTTCTTCACGTCCACGAGCATCACGTGCTTAAAGTTGCGCTTGACTCGGCCGAGTAGCATCGGGTAACACGCCCAACGCCGCAGACTCAGCGGAACTCGGTCAAGAAACCCGGCCAGCGAGTTCTCCGGGTCGAGCTCCGCCGCGTCGAAACTCAGCACCGATCCGTAACTCAGCAACGAGTCGCCTCCGTCGCTCGAATTGCTCCTACTCATTCTCCTCCCCAAAGCGGTTCCGCATTCTGGTCTCCCTTCTTCCCAGCCCTAACGAAGAACCGAGTCAGGTCGAAGCTCGACTCGGGCGATTGTCTCCACCGAGTCGAGTTCAACTCGTAGTGCAACTCAACGAGCGAGGTGAACGCGTCGTTCTCCTCGCGAATGACCTGAGCGAGCGACGAAGACAGTGAGCTCGAGGCGAAGAGGAAAACGACGTCGCTTCGCGCGGTGAGTCCTGACCGGTGGATTAGCCTGAGGAAGAGGCGGAACTCGTGGACGGTGGTTTCGTCTGCCACGTGGCAGACAACGAGATCGGTCATGGCTCTTGTCCCTCTTCGGTAAAGAGTGCCCATTCTTTGGAGCGCCTTGGAGTTGGAGGGGAAATGTTCTAAGTTGAAGGGCTTGTTTGGCAAGAGCTTTTTGGGGAATAACCAATTATTGTTGTTGTTGTTGTTGTTGTTGTTGTTGTTTGGGGCTTTGGGTTGGGTTTGGGTTTTTTTCGTTGTTGTGGGGGGTTTGTGACGAGGGTTAGTGGTGGTGTTGGGTTCGAAGGTGGAGAGTGTGAAGAGGAGGAGTGTGAGGAACAAAAGGAGTGCGCAGATTGAGATTGTGGATTGGGTTTTGGAGAGGATGAGGTTGTTGGAATTGGTTCTCTTGAAGGAGGGAGTGGGGAAATTGAGGTTGGTTTTGGTGTTTGGGGAGGAGGCATTGTCGCTGTTGTTGTGTTGTGGGAAGAACACTACGAGCAAACCCATGTCGCTATTGTTGTTGTTGGTGGTGCTAGTAGTGCTAGTGCTGGCTTTTGCTTTTGCTTTTGCCATTGCCAATAGACCCATGTTTTTGTGTGGGAGCAATGATGGTTCTAGTGGGAGGTTTTGCTGCTTCCTCTGCCTAGTGGGAAGTTTCTGTGTGTGTGTGTGTGTGCTTGAGGCAATGGTTGGATGTGGAAGATTGAGATTGTATTTGTTGGGTCATTTGCTTCACGGTCTATTAGCCAACGAAGATCACTCGCACAATGCAGCTATTATTTTTGCTTTTGCTTTTTCATTTTTTCTGAGTATTTATATTATAAAACCATTTTTTAAACAATGATGTAATCATATATTATTATATAAATATGGTAATTGATTTTTGACATTCACTACTTATCAAGCAAAAGAAATTTTTTTATTGGATTATACTGTAAAAATACATTTTACCATTATTGCATGAAAAATAGATTTTTTTATGGTAAATTACATTCATCTTTTAAAATTTGTGAAATACAACTTATATCTCCTAATTGTAACTTATACTCACACCTCTTTGTCAAATTTTAAGTATTTATATTATACTCACATTACCTATTAATAAACTTAATACATATTTATGATATTAACTTTTTTAATTAATAAAATTATAAAAACACCCTTATCAAATCTCTTGTTGTAAGCAAGTAGAGATATTAGATTTTTTTCACAATTAATGAAGAGGGTAGGTAAAGGTATTTTTGTAATTTTATTAATTAAGAATAGTTAATATCATAAAAAATATATTCTGTTAAGTTTACTAACCGTTTTTGTTAGTGAGGGGTATTAACATAATATAAATACTTAAAATTTGACAAAGAAGGGATGTAAGTGTAGGTTGGACAACTAAAGGTGATGTAAGTTATATTTCCACAATTTAGAATGAGTGTAATTTATCACTTTTTATTATTTTTGGTTGTTTTGGAATTTATAGAGTGTTTTGATTGGTGAAACATGATAGAATGGAATAGAATGAAATGGATATGAGTGAAATAATTACTCTATTTCATTGGGTTGAAGTTGTGTTTAATCTCATTCCTCATTATTTGTAAAGAATTGATGGAATTTTGATCTATTTTATTCAAATTTTATAAATTTATTTTATTTAAATTTTATAAATCTAAATGATTGAATAATTTAAAATTTGGCTGCACCCAACTCTATCAACCCGCATAAACGCTAAAGGTAAAAGTTAAGAACTGGAAAAACGTAGGGCGACAATGAGGGAGGGTTAAAAACTTTTTCTCAAATTTCCTTTTTCCTGTTTAATTCTGGGATGATTAGATTCATCGCAATTAAATATCACGATAATGATAGTTATATCTAACCTTTTTGGTGCACAATCCACTTATAAGACTCTAGATTCGTCTGAGTCATTTCAAATTATTTAGAGTATTTTGTAAGATTAAGCTGTTAATATCTTTTATTACAGTCTGTAAACAGTTCGTGAAAATGAAGTATGTATAAATATATTGATTAAGAAATAATATTTTTTAGAAATACTTAAAACTTGCTAAGCAGTATTTTTTTTTTCCTTGGTTTACAGCTAAGCAGAATTTTTAATTGATAATATTTTGCTAATAAAACATTATTAAGCATAAAGAAAACTCGGATATAATCATACTAACTTATGGTTATTATATTTTATTGAAAGAAAATTATGTAATTAAATTGAGACGAAATTTTCTTTTATATAATATTTTGTTATTAGAAAAAGGATAATAAAGCGGTAAAGGTAAAGCCATAAAACGTGGCTCATAATTCAATTTAGACCAGTGTTCACCGAAGAAAAAAAAGAGAGAATGGAAGAAAGAAAGAATTTAGATGGGTGTTGGGTACCCGCGGGCTTGGAGAAATCCTTTCCTTGTTGACAATAATTTGACTATCTATGCTTGGTTGAAAGGTAAAAATGAAATAATTTTTTTATGATTGAACTTTATGTGTAATTTTATATATAAAACTTTAGGACAACATAATTAAAATTTTTTATAATTAAACTTTATGTGTAATTTTTACCCTCCAACTAAACATAAGGTAACATCAAATTATATTTCAGGATTTTACCCAAAAAATTATATTTCAGGATTAAGGAAGAACGGAATGATATCCAATTGGAGAAAACTCTGGCTTTTAAGATTATAAGTCCCCTCTAAGATTATTTGTTTAACAAATTTTTTCTCAGAAAATAATCTTGAATAAATTATATTTATTAATTTACAATTTCACACATTAACAATAAAAAAATGCTTTTGCCTTTTATAAAAAGCATTGAACAAAATGTGCAGTAAATAATATTTTGTATTTTATATGAAAATAGGTAACTGATTTTTGTGAAATGTTGTAATAAAAGAAAATAGCTTAAAATAGAGTGACCATTTATTTTGGTGTTTGATTATGTTTTGCTCAAAACGTAAAAATCATTTGTGGCAATAGCTTAGTTGAATAACAATTTAAGAAATTATCAATTTACCATGGGTGATGAGAATTTGATCCCTTCTCAATATCTCTCTCATCTGTCAAAAATCACTTTGAGTTAATGTTTCATCAATTTTTAAATGTTTAAGATTTATTAAAAACTTAAATGAAAAGATCAAGAATAGGATAGAATAAAAAAATGTTAGTTTTTATTTAACACATATGTTATTTTTTCAGTTAATATATGTTATTCGCTTTATACTTGGTTCTTACATAGGGTGATGAGGTTAGTCAAATGTTGCATTTGGATAAATGATTTATTCAAATTTTTAAGTAAAAGTAACTTTTGAAAACTAATTTATGAATTAATTATTTTGTACTTACATACATATTAACAAAATATTTATTTTGACTATTTTGAAAAGTGTTTCTTGAAAAGTTAGATATTTTAACAAGGGGTGTAAACGATTAGACCGATCCATAAACATGATAAATCCAAACCAATCTAATTAAATTGATTTGATTTGGATTGGGTAAATAAATTCAAATTCGATTAAAATTTGTATTGGTTTGTCATTGTATTTGCATTCCTAACCCGAATCTTATCTAAACCAACTCAAATTTAGGCTTTATGGGCATATAATATGAATTGTGCTGTTTAATATTTTGAATTTGGAATTGTTAATATGATATTAGAATTGTGCTTTTTGGATACCATGGTGTGACATATGAGAACTTCAAATTTGAATGTTGTAATATTAGAATTGTGCTATTTGGGTACTATACTCTAGGCTTCTACCCTCTATTAGAATAGCATATTAGCATAAGGAAATCTACTTATATAAAATTTTGATGTTTTATATTTTTTTTTTAAATTTTTTTGGCCAATTTTTTTTTGGGGGGAGGGGGAAGTAAATTAAATGACCTGATTTGAATCGATCTAAATTTGATCCAATTGGTTTGGTTAAATTTAAATATGTATGTGTTTGTGTGTGTGTGTATATATATATATATATGCGTGTGTGTGTAAATCTGAGCCAATTAAAAATTGATCGGTTTGAATTTATTTTCTTTCAAATTCAATTCAAATCAACTTGTTTACACCCTTAAACATAATTTCTCAAAAAGCATTGAAAATAACTTTTTTTCTAAGAAAATAAATTGTATATCCAAACATAACAAATATGACTCCAACTTCCAAAAAGTGGAAAAAAAAAGCCATGGGCAGTATTATCCAAATGGGCCCAAGTCCTCAGTCGATGCTTAATGACTCTGGTGCTTGAGAGCAGTAAAAGAGCTTTGATGCTCAAATCATAATATTTCTTTTTAGCTGAGAGATAAGTAAGCTAAGTCATACTTGAAAAGATAGAGAGATTCATATTGTTGGTGTCTTATCTAGAGGTTGAGAGAAGAAGGTGTATTTTCTGACCTCCGATGAACCTTTCATGTTGGTTTATGAGAGGTATCTGCTATAAATGCAAGGCACCTATTAAGGTATAAATGCGTAGTGGATGAAAAATCTAGATTGAACAAATATATAAAAAATAAGAAATCAATCAATTTTCAAGGTGTTCTCTCTCTCTCTCTCTCTCTCTCTCTCTCTCTCTCTCTCTCTCTCTCTCTCTCTAATATATATATATATATATATATGAATTATTTGAAGAATTTTTATTCATTCAATTTTCAAGGTGTTCTTCCTAAATAAGGTCATCATTAGGGAATTTTTATGATCACAACTTCTCAAACGGCCTAGTTCTGACTTCCATAAAAATTCCAACCTTAAGGGGTTTAAAGCTATGTAAAACCTTATATGATCGCAACTTTCCAAATGAACCTAGTTATGACTTTCATAAAAATTCCAACCTTAGTGGGTTTAGGCTGAGCTATGAGCTCAATCTATTCCAAACCTCTTAATTGAATGAATAAAAATTAAAGGTTTCAAATAATAAGGAAGAAACTCATCAATATCTCTTCGCTCCATTTAATTCCTTCATAATCACTTATTACAATAATAAGATTGATCAACTCGTTTATGATAATTCTTTTTGTTATCTTTCTTTCAAGCACAATCTTAGATTTTGATTAAAAGATGTTGATCCAACTTCATATGATAGGACCTGAGCATGCAATGAATTGAACCTGTCCTAATCAGATTGTGTTTAAAGAGTGAAAGCAAGTTGAGGTGATTAAAGCTCAAGCTGAGGTGTTTATTGAGTTTAAACTTACTTAAAAGTCCCTCAAACTCGATAAAATAATTTTAGTTAGATATAAATTTGATATTTTAGCTTAATAATATATTTATTCTAAAATATAGTCTCAATAATAATAACAATATATGATAATAGATGTACCAAAAAAAATAAAATATGATTATAGACACACACACAATATACATATTGAGCCAGCTCACAATTAACATATTGACTCAAACATAGTATGGTTGAAGTTACATTTGCTAAATCAAAAGTTTCACTCAAACATGGTATAGTTCAGTTCAACTTTAAATACTTTCAAATTCTAAATATGTTTCTAATGTATGTTTCTAAGGACATTTGATAGCAAATGTTTGATTTTGAAACAAACCGACATATAACACCCAAAAAAAAAAAAAATCTACAATATAAAATAAATAATTGCGCAGTGTGGGGTAAGCCGTGTGCCCACTACTCGCACTAAATATCAACCAAAACTGCACCATCTTGTACAATCAAATTAGAAGAAATGATGTAACAGAAAAAAAAAAAAAAAAAAGAAGAAAATGATAACCAGTTAAAACTTAAAAGCAAAAGCATGTACTTCCTTGCCGACAAAATAGCACATGCTTAGGCTATTAAGAATGAGATAGCAGCAAGGGATTTGGATGATTTATATAAGATCATACTTTAAATTTTATTGTCTTTAAAATTCCGATATAAACAATAAAATAAATGAAAATAAAATTCTTGGCATGCATGGCAAAGTGTATAATATATTTTTTCTATTTCACTCCATCCGGAAAAAAAATCACACATATTAAGAAAATAATAAATAAATATTAATATTATTATATAATTATATAAATTGATAAAATAGTCCATATTAAAAAATAAAAATAATTAAATACAATTAATTAAAGTAAGTGAATATGATTAATTATATTAAGAGTGTATTTAGTTAGACGGTAAAAATGAAAAAAAATTCATAGATCAAGATGACGTGTAAGTTTATTATAAAGTTTATTTGTAAAAATTTTCTCCTTATTTTCACCCTTTAATCAAATACTCTAAAGGTGATAGTGGTAAAAAAATAAAATTCTTTATATGACAAGTAAAGTAGATGTTTAAAAAAAAATCTCAAAAAATTGAGGACTTGAGTGAAATGGAGCCAATACTAGTCAGTTAAAAAAAAAAAAAAATAACTACGTTTTAGTATTGAAGTCCGTTTTCTATTGACGATTATTCATTAGTTATTTTTAAGTTGTCATTACAATTTTTTTTTTGGGTATGGTCATTACAAATTTTTAATACACCATGTAGTGTCTTGTGGGTGTCTTCTAGTTTTTTTTTTCCTTCAAAATTACTCACGCAAATGTAGGGAAAAAACAAAAGTTTGATAAAGTCCATTTTCTCAAAACAGCAACTCTAAAATTCAAGTCTTTTCATTAAAAAAAAAAGTCAAAGACTGTTGTAGATAAAATCAACTTATGATAACAATTCACTGCCATAACATCCGACTATTTAGGATAGCTTTCCCGATTTAATTTGTAAGGAATATTTATCTTCCCGGTTTAAAATTAAGAGACCTCCAAACAAGTATATATCATTTTGGGTATATTTGGTTTGAGGTAAAAATAGGGTAGTTGATGGATGAGCCTTATGTATACATGTGTAAATCATCCACTATAGATGAAGCTCATCCATTTTTCACTCCAGCCAAACACAAAGTGCCAATTTTGAAATTCTTCCTTATTAAGAGTCCAACTTATTTACTATCTTTATTCCTTAATAACAATCCCTTTTAAAAATTGTGTCATTTTGGTATATTAACAAGTAAATATATCTAACTACATAATTTTTGTAGCAAGATATATTAATTTTTGAATGTATTAAAATAGCAAAGTCTCCTGAGATTGACTATTAATAAGGAATAAAAGGAATATCACTTAACTATTGTTGGATTTGAACCTTTGGGTGGTGTTTTCTACGTAGGTTGTCTTTTGTTGGGGGTTGAAAATAAGGTGTAAATTTTTATAGATGAATTCTATAAAAATTTAAGGCAACACAACTTATACATCAAACTCGTTGACAAAAATTTACACGTACTTTTGAACCCCCAACCAAGCATACCCTAATGACATCCCTCAAGATTTTTGTGTTGGACAATTTATGCTATTTGATTTGAGTTTCTTTCAATTTTTATTTTTAGTTTTCAGAATTTGTGAAAGAAAAATTGAAAATTATGAAAACTATAAATTCTAGTTTTCATAATTTTTAGTTTTTTCTTCACAAATTCTAAAATGAAAACTGAAAATGAAATTAAAACTCAAATCAAAAAACACCTTTTGTCTCTCAAAGAAAAAAATTTGTCCCTTAGTCCCTCAAGAATGCAAATGGTGGACATGTTATTAGTCCCTCATTAATTCTTCGATAATGGAGTCATACACACGTGGCACGGTATAATAATAATGTGTCATAGTATTGTTGACTTCAATTAAAATAATGTTATTTTAGAACACCTTCCTCTACCAAAACAATATCATTTTATCCAAGTGATAAAAATGAAGGCTTTTTCACTTCAGATTTTATGTATACCAAACCAAGACACAACCCTTTCTTGGTGTCTTTCACTCTGGGGATAAATAAATCATTTTGCATCAGAGTCTTTTTTTTTTTTTACTTTATGTATACACATATATACATGATATCTCTAAAAAAAATACATAATTGTGCTTATTAGGGAGCTAATATGTTTTGTTATATGACACTAGTAGAAACTTGTAGAACATAGGCAGAATATATAGACAAATATTTTTCGTCTCTTTATAGATGGATTTGCAAACGGGAAAATATAAATAGGAAAAGAAAATTTGGCAAGTTATATAATTTATCTGTAATTGTTGGCACAACTTCACACCACATAGTACATAACTGTTACATATGGAAATTATAGACGGATATTGAAGGGAATTTTATTTTATTTTTTTTGTAAACCTTATAGACTGAAAATCTGCCTAATTTATTTATTTTATTGAATTAAAATAATTTTTTTCCATCTATAATTTGAAATTAAAGGTACGTATTTAATGCGCACATTACAAACAAAAAATTCTTCTATAATGATTGAAATTAAAACACATCATTCAAGTAAACGATTATAGACGAAAAAATCGATTTGTAATCCCTTTATTGAAACAATGCCGCATCTCCCCTTCTTCTTCCCCATTTCTATTCTCTCTTATCTCTCTCTCTCTAAACGCAACCATGCTGCCGCGCTTCTTTTGGCCACCCTGGTGATTGGAGCCTCCATTATGCAAACGGTGTACACCATTGCGTTCATGGTAATTAATGTTCTCTAGCTTTTAATTGATTTAGTTTTTTCATTTGTTGCCTTCTTTTTCGTGGGTTCTATTAAGTTATTAGTTTTTAATGTGTAGGATTGAAGAGAACAAATTTAGAACATTGGTGCTTTGTTTGATTTGGGGTGGCAGGTTCCACCACAATTAGCATGCGCGATGGAAGATATGGTGGTAGTGGCAATCAGTTTTCCCTTTTTTTTTTTTTTGAGGTTTGAAAAGATTTGGGGATGATTTTGTTTGGTTATAGTGGTGGAAACAATGGATAGTGGCAGCGATGGTGGAGTGGGAGTTAATTTTTTTTTTATTACAGATGGATTTTCCTATTTATAATGTTATAAACAGGAAAATCCATTTGTAGTTGGCAAATTTTGTAACCTGTTTTTTAGCCAATTACAAATTTTAAAAAAATCCATCTGTAACATTTATAGAAGCAAAAATAACAAGAAGATATTTCTGTTTGTAAATTTGTCTATAATTTTATCTGTATTCTATGAATTTCTTGTAGTGAGAGCGGAAAAATCCAATAAGGCGTAAAAACTCTAAGATTTTTTGTTATTCAACAATTCTCAGATTTTTTATTATTTTATTTCACTCATTTTTATCCTCACCCATGTCATCTTAAAGGCCATAATAGAAAGGTTTTTGCTTTGGCTGCGTCCATTGTATAATTAACTATTGTGACTTTATTTTTAATTTAATAGGTTTTATATATGACTCATTCTTAACCATAAATAATTAAAGAATATTTGTATGCTTGAATGTTTGAATGTTATGGGAATACAGAGAAATCTCCAAAACTAATAAAAAAATCCTAATTTTTCCCTCTCTTTTTAATTTCATCATATTCACTCCCCATAATATTTATGTCATATTTTTGCCTCTGTTCGGAGGCTTGCGTTGTTCCTGTACTAATACAAGTTTCTCTTCAAACTAAACTTTTTTATTAAAAAATAATAATAATAATTTTGTGTACACATTTGTAAACTGAATCTGTATCAATTAATAATCATTAAGCTGGTTTTGTAAATTTATTTATTTTTATCTAATGAATATTGACAGACTTCAAGCTAGCCATCAACCATACATATACTGGATACACCCAAGCCGTCACCAGACTGTCCTCCTAGAAAGGCTGGTGCTATGCTATAGCATGCTTGGTCAATCATCGAATTTAATGCTCTTACTTTTATTTTTCTCTAAAGTCACAGGAATTAAATTAATACAATTGACAGACTTAAAAAAAAAGGAAAACATCAAACTCAGTGACAACTATATTTTTCAAAATCACAATCACTAATATATAGTTGTTTAAAAAGTTATACACAAAATTAAAAACAAAAGTTGTACAATATGTATTAATGTTATTTTCATATTATCATTAATATAAATTTAATTTTAATATATCGACAGTGTAAAAAAGTATCACATTTTCATTCAATTATATACTATTATATTAATAAATATAGTTAACTAACACGTTCACCATTTGAAAGGCAATATAGATAGAAGTATTTGATTGTATGAAAAATTTTACAATAGTCAGTCTATGAAAATTACATTATATTAAATTTTTTTTTATTATTATTATTAATGTACCCAATTTATAAAAAAAAGGCATTTCTTTTACTTTCTATTGCATATTATAATCAATCTCCTAAATTAATTTGATAAAATATAAAGATCTCACTTCTTCATAAGTTTGTCCGAGACACTATCATATTTTTAAAATTTAATGTTTTAAAGATATTTTTTTAGGGTAAATTACAATGACTTATCTTGAGATTTTGTGAAGTTTATTTTAACTCCTTTTTATTTGAGTGATATTGATATTTCCTTAATATACTATGCAATGGAGGGAGGACAATATAATGATTTTATAAATTTAAATATTTTCAAAACAAATTTTACAAATAAAAAGAGGCAAATGAGATGAATTTTATCAAAATTTCAGGGGAAATAATGCTCTTTATCATACTTTTTTTAATAAAATACCAAAATCATATTTCAAAAAGTGAGATATTCTACATCTAGTAAAAAAGTATACGAGATAAATTCACATTATTAAGGTTCTATATGAGATAATTTGTGGCTAGCTCGCTAGATCCTCCTTTTCATGTTTTTTGATGCCTTTGCTTTCGTTTTTGCGTATTATGGGTAGCCCTTGTTTCGTCCTTTTTCGTGACTTTTGGGTTCGACTCCTTTAATTTTGATGGCAATATCGGAGTTTATGGAGATTTTGTTCTCCTTTGTTTTGTTGCTCGCTATCTATTGGATAGTTTGAGCGTCCTTTATCGGAAAAAAAAATTGGTTAACTAGCTTCTACAGAATTTACTGTAGCTTTACTTTGTTTATGTGTAAAATTGAATACTGTTAAAATATAAGTTTGGTTAACAAATTAAAATATTATTTTTTCTCCTTTTACCTCTAAAGCTAAAGGTCTTTCCTTACAGATCCCATCCCATCTAATTGAATACTGTTTAAAAACTTGTTTGGCTAACAAAATCAAACATTAATTTCTTTTGTTGATTTCACTTAGAAAAACCATTCCCCCCCATCAGATACTGTTCCTTTAACAATATTGTCTACGCAAAGGATCAAAGAAATAAAATATTTGCATGAAACACGAGGACACAAACAGAAGTTATTATAGCAAAAATATCCAGCTAAGCAGATACGGTCATGTGAGTTTATATGCATGACAAAAATTAGGATTTAATTTCTATATATTAAAAATATAAAAGACTTTTATATAGTAATCAAATTATATATTATCACATTAATTATGATAATTAATTTTTATATTTATTATTTAAAAAATTAAATAAGTAAAAATATAATTAAATGATTATGTAAAATATTTTATTATTATAATATATTAAAATTAAACTTAAAAAATTATGGGTGAACGGAAGAAAAACAAAATGCATATCTGATGATTGAAAAGGCCAGGTGGCCAAAAAAAACTGGACGATCTCGCGACAAAAATCTATGAATGACGATATGCTCTTGTCGGAGCGAAAATAAGTACGGTTTCTTGTTCTCTTACGAATTGTGAAGTGCTACGCACCAAAAAAAAAATAAAATAAAAAAAGAAAGGATTATATGATAACAAGGAAAATAGGAAGTTTTTTTCTCCTAGCCGGTGCTTATTAAAAGTGATATGTCTTTTTCTTTTTTTTTTTCAAAAATGGATTTTTAAGTTTTTAATGTTAGATATTTAATTCTTAAATTCTCTTGGAGTTTGATAAAAACACGCTAGTTGCCCTTTATTTGTCTGGATTAGACTGACTTCCACTAAATATAATATTCAATGTACAATGGAAAAAATGATAGAATAATGATTTTATAAATTTATAGGAGATCAGTGTAATAATTTCATAAATTTAATAATCTCTAGAGTAAATTTTATAAATAAAAGGGAGTAATGATAAATTTCACTAAATCTTAGAAATGTTAACATAATTTGTTCTAAATTCTTTATAATTTCAAAATCACTCATATTAAATCATAAAAAAATTAAAAGACTAAATACAAAATGGTATCTAAACATTCACAGAAATTGATATTTGAACTTATGACTTTTAATCTTTAAAGTTGATACTTTTGAATTTTTCAGATTAACCTTAAATTCAGGCCAATCTTTATGATAACTCGTAATTTGCAATTATATAAATATATATAAACCCACAAATTCTAACATTTAATGCATTGAATATAATAAAAAAATTAAAAACGTAACTTATCATTTTTATTCTTTAAACAATAAACAATACTTTTGAGGCACGAGTTCTTGTATGATCATGTAATATTAGGTAAATTATATTCTGCTAAATTCCAAATAAAAATATGGTCCTAAATTAACTAAAGTCGAAAGATTGTTTTATTATTAGATGCTGTAGACCACAATCATATTGATATTGAATGACCATACAAAAATTCCTCTTAAACACTAATTAGAAAAATCCAATCAATAAAGAAAGAAGACTTTTGATAGGAAGAACGGGAAGTAGTTGGAAGCTAAGGAGAAACGTTATGCCTATGGTAACACGGAAATCCAAACAGAATAATTTATGAGTTTAATTTGAATATATTATTGATGTAATATAATTTTATATTGACATTTAATGATCAAGTGGAGCCATATGAGTAAAAATATTTTACTTAACCGCATTAAATAAAAAGTCATATAAATAGAAATATATGATTGATTGATAATATAAAACTCTTTTATATTGATAAAATATTAAAATTAAACTCATAATTTATATGGTACGTGTGGTGTAGGGGAACCATCGAACTACGAAGAAAAAGACGGCGAGATTTGAGAGTGCTTGTAAAGTTGTAATTGTGTGTATCAGTTGATATAAGAAACTGCTGTTGTAAGGTAATTGCTTACGAGAGTTTTTGACAGAACTCTTAATTTTTTGAAATTATGAGTATTAATTATATAGTTTTTCATCGTAGAAAATCCACTTTCAAAGTTTGTGACATTGTATTTGTAAAAGTTAAATCCATCTTTAATATTATCTTTTATTGTTTAAAATATTCTTTTATTTGACAAGTGAAAGAGTAATTTCTTGAAATGCTATCAGATATTGAAGTGGCAGCCCCTTCTAATAGTATTTTTCTCACGTATGAATCCTAATTTTTAATATTACACTGCCGTCAATTAAATTAACTCCTATTAAAAAGTTAATAAATCAAAGTTTATCGTAACAAACTTAAATTAGGGATATTAAAATGAAGATTTACTCTAGGGTTATTTGATGGGATGGGGCCATGTGTGTGTGAGGAAAGATCAGGTCATTAAAGGTAGGGGGGTCCCAATTCCTTACAATGCATGGGACTGTGTGTCACAATCAGATGCAGTGGAAGCTTCCACGTAACAAAGTAGTAATAAGGACTAGGAAGTCATGGACATTTTTCTTGTACACAAGCTAGTACTGCTCTTCTAATGTGTAATGGCTAATGGCTCGAGCGAGCTGCTTCTCCCACCAATCCCTGATGCGATGTCGGTGCCTTTGGAAAGCGAAGCTTGTTGCCTAGCTGTATCCTTCTGCTCCACCCTGCATCTTGTTCATGTTTATTTACTCTCAATGCCTCATCAATTATTAATCTATTATGTAGTTATAGGGTTTAATTTGTAGGGTCTTTTTTTGTTACATATATATGTGTTTATGATATAAAATTTTTATATATTATTATATAATCATATATTATTATATTAATAAAAGTAATTGAGTTTCATATTTATTATTTAAAAACTCATTCAAATAAGATGATTTTATTGAATAATAGTATAAAAATATTTTATATAATAAAAAATGGTTTTCTACTTCAGAATATAACATTTCTCATTTATGAAATTAATATGAAAAGTCAGACTAACTATATATATGTCTGTAACAAAAAACAACTATATATTTGTCTTTGTTTAAAATTAGGATGGAGTAAGTTAAACGGGTTTCAATTTGCAGAGTGTTTGACCAGCTCTCATCAAGCAATTTATTGTGAGTGAATAATGAACGTGAAATTGCTTGGAATGAAGCACAAGTTACATACAGTATTTATACATAGTAGACCACCTACGGATGTAACAGATCATTAACTAGCTGGTACAACCGACATAACAAACAACATAACTAGCCGCTACTTAATATCCATGAATGCGTTTTGCTAAAGGAATACACGTTCTTTTTTTAAATTTTTTTTAATACATTTAATACGCTGAACACTTAAAAAATTATTTTCTTAATTCAAATTTTAACTTTTTTTATTCCTTGCAATTTTTCTCCTTCTGATGAGTACTTTGCGAAAGTCATATAATATTCTTTAAAAAATTATAGTTTTGTCAGTGACGTATAAAAGCATAATCAAAGAAATCATGACAACAAAGCTTTATTGTTTCTAATATATTTAATGCAAAAGTAACTTAAACATGTTTTTGTTTTCAATTAAAATTTTCTATTTTTATTCCTTATTCAGTGTTTTGAATTTTTTATTAGCAAAATCTTATAATTGATATTGCTTCATGAAAATCTTATAATTAGAAAAATATTATATTAATTTTATTTTATGAATCACCTCTTAGTAAATATTATAATTAAAATGTAACAAAATTTGGACTATATGTGTAGTTTGTTTTCAATACGGATATTAATTTTTTTTTTGTTTTTTGTTCTATAGACTAAATTTATATCTAGGTCACAAAATTTTACGTTGGTGATCTACTCCTTAACACATATTTTATGAAGTAGATTAAAAAAATTAGATTTCAATTTCTTAATTTGACCACAAACATGGTTTGTGATAAAAATATTATGCATCATTTGATCCATATAATCAACTCTAACTAATCTCACAAATCTTGGTTGTTAGTTACTTACGTTGTTAAGTTAGACATACAAATTTATAAATGAATTTATAGACAAAAAATCTTGGATGAACTTTTAAAATAAATTATGAATTTTTATGAAATATGTGAAGTGAATATATGTTAAAAAAAATGCCTGCAATTATTTTAATTCTTATATCCAATTGGACAATACTAATTTAATTCTAGTTCACATGTAAAATTTATCCCAATCTTTTAAAATAAAACATTAGGAGAATACTCTGAGAGCAAAACAAAGCATTTGATATATCTCATTTATTAATTGACACATCAATTATTATATTATAAGTACAACAAAAGTGGAGGACAATAATAATTTAGAAATTAATAAATCAAATAGTGATCATAAGATAAAAGTAAATATTTTTTCTTCCCTTCAAAAAACCTTATAAACTTCTCAATTTTCAGAAACAAAATGATGTACTAGGACTGAAATTGGCAGTGTTCCCCAGTAATTTAAAAAGTATAAAAGCCAGATGGATCCAAGCTTAAGTATTTCTGGACATATAATATTAAAGATAATAAGAGAAATAAATTAATGAAGAGCTCTAATTAACGAGATCGTGATCACATAATTCTAATGATAAGCTCATCAAAATACTTGGATGCCTTACCCACATGTCACATACATATTAATTATAACTATTCACAAATCAATGATTAGCAACACCCGGAATATAGGATGAATTGTGTGCAATTGTAATGCAAAAGTAAGATATAAACAAAAAGGAATCTCCAAGGGAGTGATTAAAATTTGTTCCCATGCATGTGCGCCAAATATTGCTGCTTCATTGACAAAACCTTCACCAACAAGTTTCTTTCAACCTTTTTGGGTTATTTTAACTGGTTTGACAGCTAACAGCCTTAACAATCTGTTCCTTCCTCTAGCTTGTTACATAGATTTCTTGGCGTACTTATTCCAATTTGTAATGTGCAAAGCACTTGCACTTATAAAATTGTCAATTTGAAGACTTGAAATTGTACTGTTTATGAAGTCACCAAATCAAATTGACCAATCATGTGGGTTTTGAAACGACCAAATAAGCACTGTTTTTAAAGAAAATTTTGAACCATTGCTCGAGAAAGTGGGAAGGGTGTTGCTATATTATATTCGAGCACGTTTATGGGCTGAAAACTTGCGACTATGTGTCAATTTTTTCTCTTTCCTATCAGCATGCGAATGAAACTTTGCAGTTGGCACTATTATTTGGTCATAGATACTCATGTAATTGAAAATGATATCACCTTTTTTATGTGCATTGCACTTTCGCGTGGGAGAATATACATACAAATTGTAAAGGAAAAATTATAGGCTGGGTGGGCCGTGGGATTCATCATTCATCATCATGATTATTGTTATGATTATAGCTTAATTATCAATTAGTTACAGTTACTTAACACTAAACAAATTTTCCAAGTTTAACATGCGTTGCTACTTTGTTGTCTTGATAATTCTTCTTTTCAATTGTGGTGAGTGGGATTCAGATTATGGATTGGATTCTTTGAACTTTTTGAGAGACAAGGGGAGATTCTTACATTTGTTCTCACAACACCTTTTGTACGATGGAAGAATGATTAATAAATGGAGAATTATCTAACTTTAAGAGGATGCATGGTTTAATAACGTACGTAAAAACATGCTATAATTTATTGGTAGGTAAAAATTTATTCATTCGAATTTTAGCTATTTCAATTTCTTGGGATCAAGTCGCAATACCTTTTTAGACTAATGTGTCTTAGCAAATTCAACTCATATGAAGGCGTATGAAATTAATTCTCGTGTAAAGTTATGCAATCTCCTCATAAATTTTTTTGCTTGTTATTGCCATCTCAAATAATTTTTTATGGGTTCATGAAGAATATATATCTTTTAAGAATCACCTAATTGATTAGGGATGACAAAAAAATCTGTAAATAAGTACCTATAAAGATTACCTGCAATGGGAGGGATAGAGACAAGTTTAGTTTCCATGGGAATGAAGATAGAGTCCCATTTATTAAACAGGACAGAGATGGGGAATGAGATCCTCATCCCATGAATTGGGTAATTCTCCATTTATATAAATTGTTTTAATATTTACTTATATATATATAAATATATATATAGGAAAACCTTAGCATTTTTTTATTTTTAAATTATTTTTATTAGATTTGTATTATGTATGTATTTCTATTTTTAATTTAAATTATGTTATATTAATAGTATTTGTTGTTGTGGATATCTATATGTCTAATTTCAATGTATTTTTTTTATTTTTTGAATTTTTTTAGTAAACCAGGATACATGTGGGGATTCAACTCCCCTGAGGAATGGAGAATGGAAACTTATGATTGGGATAGGGATGTGGACACGAGCCAAAATTATAAACTAGGATGGGACGGGAGGCATGTCCCGTCCCATGCATATCCATTGCCATCCCAATTATTGGCTAATCCATACATTAAAAATGTGTCTTTGACCAAACTTAAGAGATGAATTAGTTAAAATATGAGGATGGTGATTCGAGGCTCGAGCGCATCAAAATTAAAAGAAAAGAATAAGGGTAAAATACAAGAACACCCTTTAAAGTATTGAGATATGACACATAATCCCATTCTTTCTTAAAATATGCAGTTCGTCCCATCTCTTTAAACCACCATCAAAGTGTTTAACGATCGTTAATCATAGTGACGTGGTGAGGATTTTATACTAACAAAAGCTTAACCAATCTCAAACCCCATTTCACCAACTCGGGTTAATAGTGGCTTGCCCAAGATTATACAAATGGTTTCTGTCTCTCCACTTCTCCATCACTCACCCATTGTCTTCACTTCTGATTTTTTTTCATCACATTTATATGGGTCACTCTTACTTGGACCTATATGTTATCCAAAAATCTTTAACAATATCTTTATTTCATTTGTAAAAAGATGCTAATTTCGTCTAATATGTTCTTACCTTTAGTTGATTAATCTAAGATGAAATTTTCTATAGATAAGTTTTATATGTATTTTTATATATGAAGTTTATCCATAATACTTTCCATCTCATTTTTACCTTTTAATTAAACACACTCTTAGTCATAAGAATATAACTTCAATAATAACAATATAATTTTATATATGTTGAATTAACTCACAAACCATTAAGTCGAACATACCAAAGTTTAAGTTTGACTCTTTGAACGACCTAAAGCCTTTGACTCATACTGGAGAATATAGAGTTGAGCTTATAGAGTCACTAACAATCTAAGCTCGAAATGACTCACAAACTCACTTAGCTCACTTTCAACCTTAACAAAGAGACTCAAGCATTGATTAACCTAAAAAAAAATAAAAAAGAGAATGCTCATTCACTGTTGACACAGTGACAACTCCGCCAGCTGACGAGCCTAATCACAAACCCCATGGCCCAATCCAGACCCATATATTTCTGGCCTAGTTTTAAGTAATAAATTTAATTAACGAATTATTAGTCATTAATTAATGTTTAATGTGGTTACAGATACAAAACAAAAAAAAGGGCCCCTCACAAAAACAGATATCTTACTCATATCTGAAAGCGCGGTTATCTTCAACCCATGGCCACCGCCACCACAGCCCCTCACTGCGTCTACCAACTCGGCGGCCGTGCCGCCGAGTCCGCTCGCCGGAGAACTATCATTTGCTGCAAAAAGAAGGCGAGCAAGACGGCATTCGAGGAGACGAAGCAGGGCTTCGTGGACTACGACCGCGGCCAGCACGAGGTCTCTGACAGGCTCCCCGGCCTCCGCAAGGACGACATCCCCGCCCGCTACCGCCTCCGTGTCGCCGGAGACCGCTTCCAGAGGGACTGGACCGTCTCCGAGGTCGTCGACCAGGTCCTCGCGCTCACCCCTCGCGACGACATCGACGGCCTACTCAACCGCTGGGTTGGCCGCTTCGCACGCAAGAATTTCCCTTACCTAATTAGGGTACAATATTCAATTACTCATTGATTGTTTAGTTTCACCATCTTCATTTGAATTGTGTTCGTTCATTTTGTGCTGTGCGCTCATCGATTTTTGTGTTTTTGTTGTAGGAGTTGACGCAGAGAGGGTCGATTGAACATTGTAACATGGTGTTCCGGTGGATGAAGAACCAGAGGAATTACTGTGCGCGCAATGAAATATACAACATGATGATTAGGTTGCATGCTAGGCATAACCGAACTGACCAGGCACGCGGCTTGTTCTTCGAGATGCAAGAATGGAGGTATAATAATACTTTCAATTCCATAGTTACTTTGATAAAATTCTGATGCTTATAAAAAATTATTTTTGGACTGAGTGGAATTAATTGACTATGATGCATGGATAGTTTAAAATAGTTGACATACCTTACTTGTACCTTCTAATTATATTATGTTTTTAATTTGATTTATGTTGTCTCGTGCCATAGTGGATACTCCTACAAGAATCTGCGAAACATAATTAATTACTAATGACTTTGATATTGTGAATGTTGATTGATTTAGTGCCATTGTAGTTAATCCTTGTTTGTTAGCTTATTATTTTGGTTTGAATTTTTTTTTTTGAAGGTGTAAACCTGATGCTGAGACTTATAATGCTCTTATTAATGCGCATGGTCGAAGTGGACAGTGGCGTTGGGCTATGAATATCATGGATGACATGCTACGTGCTGCTGTGTGTACTCTGTATTTTTCTTCCCTTGTCAATCTTTAGTGAGTCTGGCTTGATATGTGAGCAACCTTCTTTTTGTTTTTGTTTCCATAACTTCCCTCTATTATAATTTTAGATTTTTTTGGGGATAAACACTCTCAGAATATCACATCACATGGTGCCATGCTTGCGGTTGCTGTACTTTTTGCTGGAGCTTTGTTTTTTTTTTTCGTTTGGCTTGTGATATGTTATATCCTAGCATGTTCATACTTAATAAAGGTTCATTCATGCAGGCTCTCGGGGACATTGTTGACTTGAGATTCCATTATTAGTTACATATACATATAAATGAAATTTATTTAATTTGATGGTAGAAAATCTCTCCCTGCCACTGCCGGTTTGTGGGAATCACATAGCCATAGATAGGTTTCAATTTGGTCTATGTTGGTTTGTTCTATGCATCATCCACTTATCTTACTAGCTTTTTAGTTTTTATTCAATTTTTTAAAAGATACTCTGATGTTGCTTGTGACTGGAAATTTAAAATAAAAATAAGCTCTCTGTTAGTTGGTATCTTAACTGTGGTTGTGGTTTGTGACACTTGACATGTCATTGCAGATTCCACCAAGCCGGTCAACCTATAACAACTTGATAAATGCTTGTGGGTCTAGTGGAAATTGGAAAGAAGCGCTTAATGTTTGCAAGAAAATGACAGACAATGGAGTTGGGCCTGATCTTGTTACTCACAATATTGTGCTATCCGCATTTAAAAGTGGAGCTCAGTATTCAAAAGCTCTGTCTTATTTTGAACTAATGAAGGGAACTCACATTCGTCCTAACACAACTACCCTTAACATTGTTATCCATTGTCTAGTGAAGCTTCAACAGTATGACAAAGCCATGGATATTTTCAATTCCATGAGGGAAAAGAGGTCAGAATGTCACCCTGATGTTGTAACATTCACTAGCATTATACACTTGTATTCTATGTGTGGGCAAGTTGAAAATTGCGTGGCTGCATTCAATATGATGCTTGCAGAAGGGTTAAAACCCAACATAGTCTCATATAATTCACTAATAGGTGCATATGCTGCTCAGGGGATGGACAATGAGGCTCTTTGGGTTTTCAATGAGATAAAACAAAATGGTTTCCACCCAGATATTGTATCTCATACATCGCTGCTTAATGCTTATGGAAGATCACAAAACCCTCGAAAAGCAAGGGAAGTATTTGAAATGATAAAGAGCAACAACTTGAAGCCAAATATTGTCACTTACAATGCACTGATTGATGCCTATGGATCTAATGGTTTGTTGGCCGAGGCAATTGAAATCTTGCGTGAGATGGAACAGGATGGAATTTATCCAAATGTTGTCTCAATATGCACCCTCTTGGCTGCCTGTGGACGGTGCAGTCAGAAGGTGAAGATTGAAACAGTCCTATCAGCAGCTGAGATGCGAGGCATTAAATTGAATACAGCTGCATATAATTCAGCTATAGGAAGCTATATGAATGTGGGGCAATATGATAAAGCTATAGGCTTGTATAAATCTATGAGGAAGAAAAAAATAAAACCTGATTCTGTTACTTACACTGTGTTGATAAGTGGTTGTTGTAAGATGTCAAAATATAGTGAAGCCCTAGCTTTTATGGAGGAAATGACACATGTAAAACTTCCATTGTCCAAAGAAGTCTACTCATCTGCCATCTGTGCCTATAGCAAACAGGCAAGGGCTTCATTTTTATTATGCCTTTTGATTGAGTGTCTAAATCTATAAAATTTGAGACCTGTAGTTCTTTTTCTTAACATCTTGTTTTTCTTTGTGATATTGTTTTAGGGACAAATCATAGAAGCAGAATCTACATTCAACATGATGAAATCATCTGGCTGCTACCCTGATGTGGTTGCATATACTGCAATGCTTGATGCATATAATGCAGCTGGTAAAATAAATTTTTAACCACTGAAATATTAGGATTGTATTTGGAAAGGTATACCTAAGTTTTCTACCTGTATTTTATGACCAGAGAATTGGGAAAAAGCATATGCACTCCTTGAAGAAATGGAAGTACATGACATCAAGCTAGATACTATTGCATGTGCAGCCCTGATGAGAGCTTTTAATAAAGGTGGCCAACCAGGAAGAGTCCTTAGTCTGGCAGAAAGTATGAGAGAAAAAGAGATTCCTTTTAGTGATACCATTTTTTTTGAAATGGTATCTGCCTGTAGCTTGTAAGTTCAAATTTGTCTTTATATCTCCTGAAGAAGCATTAGAACACATTAAACTTGTGTTTACCTGTTTCTTTTCTTTATTTTATTTTTTTCTCCTTTTCTTTCTTCTTATCATAGGCTTTCTTGAAGCTTCCTAAAATGTTCTTCTTTTCCAATAGTGCCTTCTCTCTAGATGGGCTTCATTCTTTGAACACAATTCAATGAAATTCATATACTTTCCCCCTCCCCTCCTCCACCCCCAACTCCAACACACACACACACACACACACACTCTATGGTCATTATTATTTGGTAGAAACTATATTTATTGACCCATAACATTATGTTAAAAATTTGTTATCAGCGGTGGAACTTGAACTAGAATAGCATGTTCTTATTATGAAATCATAACTTCCAACAATATATATGACCCTTTGGGACATTTGATATTATCTGTCCTCACTAAAGTTCGTAAGATTTAATTAAAAGAGTGGGTGATAGAATGTCTATTGCTCAAACTGCTTTGGTTTGATACCATATTCACAGTAGGATATTTTCTTCTGCAGTTATTGTTTTCTATTATCATATTCCTGTCAAACTGAATGTGCCTTTTGCTTTAAAGATTACATGATTGGAGGACAGCTGTTGATATCATCAAGTACATGGAGCCCTCACTTCCGGTAATTTCATCTGGATGCTTGAATCTTTTCCTGCATTCTTTAGGAAGAAGTGGAAAGACTGAAACCATGTTGAAGGTATCTCTAATCGCCTCCCATACACTTTTGATAAGCACCTTAAATATGATTTTCTTCTACCTTGGTATCTCTTTCCCATTATCTTATTTTCTGTGCATGCAGTTATTCTACAAAATGTTGGCATCAGGTGCTGATGTTAACCTCAATACTTATTCTATTCTATTGAAAAACCTCTTATCCTCTGGAAATTGGAGGAAATATTTAGAGGTAAGTGCTCCCTCTCTCCTCTCTCTCTCTCTCTCTCAGTTTCAATTTAATGATGATATCAACAGATTGTAAGTTCATTTTTTTTTTGGTTGGTGGGAGAGGAGGGGGATTTTCTGTCTGTTGCCAACTGGGCAACAACAGATTGTCAGGTTTGTTGCCTGCATACTTTTTCATAAATAAAAGAGTTTATTTCCTTTTTTTTTTTTTGGGTTTGCTACAGTATTTGCAGGTTTAGCTTAACTCATTTAGTATAGTTGAAAGTATAAGGAATGGATGGAAAAGGTGGAAAAGGAGAAAAACAATTATATTTCACTGCTAGTGAGATGTGTATATAATTAATGGCACTAACAGTTCCTTTTATACTCATTATCTTGGTTAAGAACTCGTACAGTACAACTAGTATAAGCCCAGCCAAATAACACTCTTTACAAAATAAGGATCACCAAATTATGACAAATACGATCTGTTGTTGCCGAAGTGGCCAGTGCCTCCAATGCCAACTTATACTAGTTCTGTGGAGAATTCTGTTTTTCATGATTGCATCAGATGTTTAGTAATGTGTAGTTTCATTTTTCTGAGCACTATGTTGTAAGAAACCACATCTGGAAAATTGAGCAAATTCTGATGCAGGTACTGCAATGGATGGAGGATGAAGGAATTCATCCATCAGATGAAATGTACCATGATATATCCTCCTATTCGCAAAGATGTTGTGGGGCTGAAAATGCTGCAGTCATAAAAGACAGACTTGGTATGGATAGTAACTTCGTATCAAGACATTGTGTTTCCTAATGTGTGTATATGTGCTTGCATTCTTTTATATATGCAATCTGCTGGCTTGAAGAGGTTCATATTATTCAGTCAACCTGTGTATGTTCAAACTGGTTTCTCATCAAACGTGATTGGCAGAAGCCATAAAATAACTCACTGATCCTCTTTCTCGTGCCAGTGCTGGAAATTAAAATGGAGGTGCTTGAAAAACAATTTTCACAAAAGTAATGGTTTGTTTTATAAGGAACAACACCTCTTTTAAGCTCGCATTTCCTGGTATAATTTTTTTACCCCATTAAAGCTCTGATGTTTTCTGACGTATTGTCTAGGTATAGCATGGTTATGATGGCTCATCTTTCATCTATGTGCTCTTACTTCTACCCCATTATAGAGTTTTTGGGTCTTCTTCTCATGGTATTTAGAGTCAGGCCTAACATTTATACTGGTCATGAACTTGTGCAGAATCCTTGAAAAGAAAATCCGGGGATCAAATTTCTGCAAGCCAACCGTATGAGTCCACTGTACTTAGCTGACCATTCTCATGGAATAGCATTTTTCTAAGCTAACAACGCTGTCCCAAACCTAAACTGCTCTGGGAGTAATGAGTCTGAGATTTCGTGAAAATCAAAGTTGGACCTCAACTTAATTTATTAGATCAGCTATTCTTGTATAAGATTATTTGTCATATTATACCAAGTGCAATTGTGTAAATAATCATTTATGATCTACTTCCTTTGCACATACTGGTAAGTTTGGACTGAAATATGACCTCAATTGGAATGTGTATAAGCCTGATCATGTTACTTAATGACTTTCGTTTGGAGATCTCAAACCGATGAAAATCCACACAGTTAGTTGCAAATATCTTGAATAATTGTGCTATTTATATTTTGTTAGTGAAATGAAATTGAGTTTAGTTTTGATATATTGTCAGTGTAAAAGAATTATACATTATCTTTCAATTTGATCTCTCCATTTGTTTAATTTTTCAAATAATGGAGATAGAAATTAATTATATTTATTGATATGATAATATAAGATTGGATAAATGTGTGTAATTATTTTATATTATCAGTATATTAAAATCAAATTTAATGAATTAAAGTATACTTTTTCCCGTCGAAGTGCAAGCGTCGAGCATGTGACACTAGTAATCTTGAAGAAACTGTGTGGTAGGGATTATTAGAAAGAAAATGTTAGTATACATTATACAATATCAATCAGAAACTTTATAATATGTATATATTTATAACTTTATATTATATTTTGAATGGTCAATATGTTATCGTATATAAAGTTAATCGAGAACTTCATGTATGGGTTTACATTCCTCTTCTTTAAAGGCCTCGTGGCGTATAGCAAGTTGAGCAATAACTAACGTTCTGGTCAGGGTTCAAATCTCCCTCCCTGAAGCCTTGTCTTGTGAATGAAGGCCTATTAGCACTTTTACTCCTTTATACCTTGTCAAAAGATTAGAAAAATAAATAAACTTGTCTGGAAAAGTAAAACACTTGCTCGGCAGTTGGAACTTGGCATTGCTAAAGAATAATAAGGCCACGATGAGAGTCCTGAATTTTCTTCAAAATGACCGTTACTTCAAACTTTGACTAAAGTATTATTGCATGCAATCATGTGGCATCTTGAACTCCAAGTTTAGTGAATGACCTCTCCCTTCCCAACCGGTTCACCAAAAAGTAGTCAAAATTATTCACCCCCACAACAATATAACATAATCTGTCACTGCAAATTCTGATCAACCTCTCTCTTGGTGTCTCGTGTGGATTTGATTCTTTCCAATGACTTCCTTTAAAATTGACAAACTCAACAATTTGGCATGTTTTACAATAAAAAGTTTAAGGAATCGCAAAATTATTCTGATCAACAATTTTTCATTTAGCGTTACATTATCACATTATAAAAAATAATTGATATACTAATAATATATCAAAATTGGACTTCTATATTATTTAAGTTTTGATTAATTTGTATGTAATCAATTTAGTGTTTTTGCATTCTAACAACTATTGACTAGGTTTATATCACAACGTCAAAATTGCATGGCTAGGGAACCTCAAATAAAGCGCTTTGAGTGAAAAATTATTAATATATGAATAAATATCCTTTGATGCAGTACTGTAGCACAAAGGATTTCTATCAAGTTCTTCCGTACTATATATCTCTTATATTAAAATCTTATGATTTGACAGAAAAAATGTGTTAAAATTTGGTCTTAAAGTAAACCTAATTTTAGAGGTGTTCAAATATAGTGGTCACGCAATAGAAGCTTCAGTAAGATCATCATCATAACATATTCCTTGGAAACTATGCACCTTTCCGACCAAACCACTCAATGCTATGGCATCCTTATCAAAATATTCTCAATAACATTGCAAACCCTATTTGGATAGGAATGATTCATCATACTTCACTGGCCTTCCCTTTTTTTTTCCCCTTTCTTTCCTTTTTCAGAAATTTAACCTAATTAATTGTTCTTAGGAAATGCCGAAATGGATATGAATATATCGTATACAAATTAATCAGTTTGTTTTTCACTTTATTCATATCATCATAGAGATTATTTAATTTAAATTTAATGCAGTATTAATATACTTTTTATATTATCACCTAATGATATATTTGACTCATAAATAAAAGGATTTAATTTTAAAGTATGCATTTTTTTTATCATTCATTAATCATACACTGTCACATAATTAAAAATATTTAATTCTCATAATAATTATACAAAATATTCTATATAGTAACATATAATTGATTGATGATGTAAAATCTTTATATTAATAATAGTATATTAAAATTAAATTTTGATTTTGATTTTCAAACTTTTTAAATAATATTTATATTAGACATTTTTGATACACTAAACGAGTTGCACTTTCAAAAATTGGATAGTGTTTAAATCTTGAAGAAGACAATTATTAAAATAAGTCTTCAGTGGCAAACAATACTCAAATGGTTTGTCATCACCCATCATAGCAAGTAGGGATTAAAAAAAAGATCAAAATACGATCCTACAATTGATAAAGATGATCTCCTTCAACTTTGATACACGTTAAAAACCTTATTCTTTAATTAAAGCAAACGGATAAGCACGCATATAGTAATTGACCATCCAATCTAGGGAAATTGATTTTAATATGGAGGTTAGGAGACTAAATTACCATGATATGAGATTAGAGTGAAAATTACATGTAGTATGGGTTTATAATCTCGCATAATGCGAGCTTATATCAACTAAACGAATGATTAACGGTTTTTCACACTATAACACGTGAAGCAACCTCTGATCATGTCAGCACAGGCCGCGTGGCGCGCGGAAATTGGGCCCTCAAAATCTCGCATGGTGCGAGATTTCCGCCTTGTCCCGTCCTTGCAAGGTGCGGCGTCCGACCAAGCCACGCGGCTCCCTGAAAATCTCGCACGGTGCGAGCTTCAACACCCGTCAGTCGCGCGCCTCCTCATGTGACGCCACGCGCTCCCTGAGGACCTGAAATCGCGCATGATGCGAGATTTCACCCGCGTCCCCTCGTGCCGTGGTCCTTCTCCTGCATGCGAGCCACGCGGCGCCTTCCGTGAGACGCCAATGTCCCCTCCCAACTGTGCACAAGCACGCGTGATTCTTGAAAATGTCCATGCGTTGTGCTTCACTTGCCCGCCTATATATGTGAATGCAACCGTTGAGAGATATCAGAAGAGTGAAGAAGAGGAGAGGAGCAAGATTCAAGATTTGGCTGTGTTTTCTTCATCTTTTGTGCAAGTCTGTGCTCGTGAGTGTAGTGCAGTGAGGCTTACACAAAAAAAGTTGTGAGGAGGAAAAATGCCTATTGATAATACAATAATTTCTAGTGAGCATGTATTAGTAAAAGTTCATCAAAATATTGTAAGTTCTTTTTTTTTGTCAAAATAATCAAGAATTAGCTTTAGCGTTTAATTTGAATTATGTCTAAAATTTTTATTTATTACATATTGAATTATACTGCAACTCACTCACTTACATTTTATTATTTAAAAATAGTTTATTGTACGGGTTCATTTTTTTAATATGGATTTTGTGTGTTAATTGTATAATAATATTGAAATGAAAACATAATTATAGGAAAGGGAACTGTTATTTTATTAGGAACCATTTTGTTATTTTATTATTGACTCCTGAAATTTTTTTATTTGTTACATTTTGAATTATCCTGGAACTCACTCACTTACATTCTATTATTTAAAAATAGTTTGTTGTATGGGTTCGTTTTTTTAATATGGATTGTGTGTTAACTGTATAATAATATTGAAATGAAAACATAATTATAGGAAAGGAAACTGTTATTTTATTAGGAACCATTTTGTTATTTTATTATTAACTACTGAAATTTTTTTATTTGTTACAGGAGAGGGAATTGTTGAAGCCTCGTCATTTATTCATGGAAGCACCTGTAGTGCATATACATGAGTATCTTCAGCAAGCTGGGTTTCACTATGTTGCACAGATTTGTCAAATGGGAATAAATAAATATCTTATAAGCGCATTAGTTGAAAGATGAAGGCCAGAAACACACACATTTCACTTTCCTTGCGGAGAGTGTTCAATTACACTAGAGGATGTCGCGATTGTGCTTGGGCTTCCTCTTGAAGGTTTACCAGTTATTGGAAGCACTAACGGCAACTCAGAAGTAATTAGGAATATGTGTGAGCAGCTACTTGGTGGTCGGCCAAGACCAAATGTTGTTGCTGGTGAAATAAAATTTGACTGGCTTACAATTCATTTAAATTCACTTGCATATGATACTCCAGAACGAATAGCATGCCATGCCCGTGGCTATATCTTATCTATGTTGGGTCATTTTTTAATTCCGAATAAAAGCACAAGCATGGTACATGGAAAGTTCCTGTCACCTTGAAAATTTGGAACATATTGGGTTGTATAGTTGGGGCTTAGCGTGTCTCTGCACTTTATCATGGGCTAGATTGTGCTTCACGCAATAATACAAAAGAAGTTACTGGCTGCATGGTACTATTGCAAGTGTGGGCGTGGCGGCGGCTCCGTGGTTAGCTCCTTTGCCAACCATGCCATTTGCTTTTCCCCTTGCTATAAGGTAAAAATATTTTAAATAAATAAATATTTTTGTTGTTATGAAGATTATATCTAAACAAAAAAATATTTCATAGATGGAAACATTATCGGTCCACGTAACACTCCATACAATGATCTCCATAATATCAGGCTTGCATTAGATCAGATGCAATTTGATCAGGTAGATATTAATATAGCAAATACTTTCTTTTATTGTTAAATTAAATATTATTTGCATATCTTATGCAACATGTTTTATTGATGCAGTTTGTATGGCAACCATATCAAGATCCAAGAATTGATGGCCACATTCCAAATGATGTGCGAGTTGAGCGTCCTTTATGGTCAACGGTTAGTCCATTGATATGTTTTGAGACAATAGAGTGGCATGCGCTCGACCGTGTGATGCGTCAATTCGGGTTTGATCAGCCAATTCCTGCCCCACCTCGTAATCTAGGAGCATCTCATAATAAAGACTTACGGGGTAGAAAGCCAACTGACTGGAGACAGAAGCATCAAGAGTGGGTTATGTTGTGGGAGTCTCGACATGACCGTTCCTGCAAGGACAACCCACTAACAATTATGTCCCATCAGATGATTCCGGACTGGTATATAGAATATGCAAGAAATTGGTTCTGGTTGTCTCATCAAGTGCAGGCATGACAAGCCAATTCCTCAAGAGGCCAATCCCTCAAGACCAGCCAATCCCTTAGCATGAGCCGAACAGGCATTCCCACAGGTACCATCAATTCCCACCTCACCAACCAAACCAGGCAATCCCACAGGACCATGCATTCCCACATCACCGGACGGACCGTCATGGGCAGTATCATCAATTCCCAACATATGAGCCATTCTCACAGTACCAGTCGTCCTACAATTTCAGCCATTCCCTATGCCTCTCCAACCCCTTGATCGCAGGATGTCTATGTACCCTTACCTGTTATAAATGATGACGTGGATCAATGGTTGAATTTGAGTGGGAATATTCAAGTTTTCCCTAGTGCAGAGCGACATAGTGTTGAACCGAATGTCTGTTGATGCAAGGGCGGACGGGTTCAAGGAGCCTTCTGAGTCGAGGAAGAAGGTCAATGACAGTGCACTGAGTTCGGATAAATGATTATTACCACCTTGATGACGCCACATCTGAATCCGTGACTTTGATTTGAATGTGATGGCTAGTGAACCTCCTACAAGAAGATGTGTACCAACCTAAGCGGTACTCTCCCCAGTTAGACATACATCTACCCAGTCGGAGGAGGGTACATCTACATCTGTCCATGTGGCAACACCTAAGTCTAAATCTAGGAGATGTCACTGGAGGGGGAGGGAGGAGGGAGGAAGGGATGAGGGAGGGAGAGAGGAGGAGGAGAAGTAGTAGTCCTAGCACACATTTTCAGAGAGGGATTGGCTCTGGGTTACGAGAAAAGATTTGGCCGCCTTTCAGATGGTATCTTTCGAAGGAAGCCGCCTAAGGAAAAATAGTCATTAGTATTCTTATTTTATCATTTTTGTATAATATGTACTTTTTGTGGTTCGCTATAATGTGAATATTATTTTTTGTCCATAATTATAAAAATAGTTGTTGTATTAATAATTTTTTATTTTCAAATTTCAAGCTTCACTAACATTACTAAAATAACATCAAGCTTCACTAACAAACTATTGCTAACATCAGAAATTTAACTAAATTTATAAACAATTATTCTAAATAAACAATTATCATTTTAGATGTTTTAGTTATAAACATCTAAAATTTAACTAAATTAACAATTATTCTAAATAAAAATAAGGAAAAATAAAATATAAAAAAAAAGCAAACAAAAGTTATAAACATCTAAAATTCAACTAAATTAACAATTATTCTAAATAAAAAAAAGAAAACATAAAATATAAAAAACTAAAAATAACTAAATAAAAATAAACAAAAAAGAAGTTATAAAACACTAAAGTAAACTAAATTAACAATAATTCTAAATAAAAATAAGGAAAAATAAAATGTATAAAACTAAAACTAACTAAATAAGAAAAGACAAACATTGCCATTGAAATATACTATTATATTTGCATTAGTATATATTTTTATCCTTTTTTTTCCTTACAAACTAGTAGTATAAAAATTACTAATCAAATGAAGATGAAGAAGAAGACCAACAAAAATAACTTAGACAAAGAATAATATTCTGTTTGACTAAAAAAAGGATAAAAAAAAACTCATTTTTTTCTTACTAATACTCTGTTATGTTAAACACAGAAATTAATAACCTTTTTTTTTCAAATTATTAACACAAAATAAATTGAGCACAGGTAAGAAAATGGAACTTAGACAAAAAAGAAGAAGAAGAATGCATGACGTGAATGCTCTGTTGAAGAATGCAAAAGTAAATCTTTCATTTTTTTTCCTTCTCACAAGAGTACTTCTGTGTTTTCTCATCTAATGCGATTACTTTAATATTTCAACATAGATTTATATAGGCAAACTTTTTAAATATTTTAATGTATCTTAAAATCTCGCACCATGCGAGATAAATATTTTAATATTTTTTTCAAAATCTCACACTGTGCGAGATTTCTAGTTAAAAAAGTTATTAAAAAAAATTCTGCTGTCCAATTTCTCGCTTGGTGCGAGATTATATTCTCCACACTCCTGTAATTTCACTCTCAAACCCATACTATGGAATAACACCGGCCAACAACCCATATACAAATTAATGACCCTCCAATCTACGTTCCCAACTTTAATTCATTTTCTCATCCCAAAAGTATTGCACAACGTATATTCCACTTCATTCGTTTCTCTTTCAAATTTTCGATGGACATAGCAGTGCGATAAATTCTTAGATATTTTTAGTGTAAGATAAAATATTTATTCTTTCCATTTAATAATTGATAAATTAGTTATTATATTAAAAATATAGGGAAGGTGAGAGATAATAATAGTCCATAAGACTTATA
Organism: Dalbergia oliveri; assembly: GCA_030441495.1. Taxonomy (NCBI): domain Eukaryota; kingdom Viridiplantae; phylum Streptophyta; class Magnoliopsida; order Fabales; family Fabaceae; genus Dalbergia; species Dalbergia oliveri. The sequence continues at coordinate 17,803,508 of JAMLFY010000008.1, forward strand.
TATCAATTAATAAATGAATAAAAGCAAATGTTATCTCTACTCTAGTGCATATAAGTATTTCCAAGCTCTGCACACAGAATTCCCCTCCAGCATTTCCCCAACATGAATGAGGGTATATACAATCTTTTTCATATTCATATTCATATATTTCTTAGAGGGAAGATGATTTACTTTGTTGTAGTAAATTAAGGTTAGTTTGTTTGATTTTTCAAAAAAAATAATAATTAAAAATTACACATTAAAAATGTTCATCACCAGAGAAGCAACCTTAGATTCACCACACTTGGCCCCCAACCCATAGCCTCAAGTTATACACTAATCTTCAACGCCAAACCCACAAATCAGCCTTAAAGCACCACCTATGGCATTGTCAAGCTAAATCCAACTACTCCCACCAGCTCCACACGAATTAAACATACTTCAGCCACGAAAGTGATGAATTTAATTTAATAATAGATTACTCAATAATTGAAAAATCTTTTGTATACTTATAGTATTTCAAAATTAAATTCAAAAAATAATTTTAAAAAACACTTTTTTTTACTCTATTTAACTCTGTAGGGTTAACATTTATAAAGCGACCTATACTATTATTTACATACTATTCTGATTTTTATATAAAATTATTTAATTTTAATATATTACCAATATAAAAAAAACTTTACACTAGTCAATTATATATTATCATTACAATGAAATAAAAACTAATTCCTAAAATTAATTATTTTTTTATAATGAGAATTTAATTTTAATATATTAATAATATTAAAAAATTTATATAATTATCCAATCACATAATATTATATTAATAAATATACTTAATTTTCATATTACAAATCTTACAAAAGAAAGATATTTGATTGATTGGGTATGTATATAGTATTTCTTTTAAAAAAATAAAAAAAATGTTCGATTGAGACATGAGAGGTGGCACCGTGGGCAGGTAGCAGAGCCCCGGCAAGTGAAGCAGCAGACATGTGGCACCGAACATGCACCTTCCTCACAACTCATACATAATACTTTCAAAACCCATCAAATGACCTTATTACCCTCACCACGTCCTAGCCGTTACACCCTCTCCAACCCCCCCACACAACAATACCCAGCTCACCAAAACAGTAAAGGGCATTCCCGTAACTCCACCCGCACCCACTTTCCCTCTTAACAGTTTCTCCTTTGTTTCTTCCACACTGTAAACCAAAAACACACTCTCTCACTGAACTCACTGAACTCTTCAGTCTCTCTCTCTCTCTCTCTCTGGATATTGCGTTGTTTCTCTCTCTTAGGGTTAGGGTTTTGGTTCTGTTGTTATCATCATCATGGCTTCGTCTTCCTCCGATCCCGGCAAGTCTGATGCCGGCGGCGGTGCGGCGGAGACGTCGGAGGCTGCGGCGACGGTTGCGGCGGCGAACGATCAGCTGCTGCTGTACAGGGGACTGAAGAAAGCGAAGAAAGAGAGAGGATGCACCGCCAAAGAGCGCATCAGCAAGATGCCTCCGTGTGCCGCCGGAAAACGCAGCTCCATATACCGCGGCGTTACGAGGTACGTACACCACCGTGTGATTTCAGCTTGCGTGTTACTTCGTAGTTTGTTCTAAGCAGAAGGTTTGAAGTGCTGAAATTGAAATTGCTTTGTGTTTTTTTTTTTTTTCCTTGTTGCATAGGATTTGGTGTTTTGGATTGGTTGTAATCTTAAGAGTGTGTTTGGATTTCAGTTTCGGTGGCTAAACCATGCTTCGAACGGTGTGAACTGAGTGCGTGTGTTGGATTAATTTAAGTTTAATGATAGTAATCCAAAGTTGCATGAGACACCTTTTAAAAAAAAGAAACAATTATCTAGAGAAAAAAGTGGTTGACAAATATGCTTTGGTTTTGCCAAGATCACGTTGAGTAAAAGTGAAAGAAGTTGTTTTTTCTGACAAAACCATGGATTGCAACTTATAAACCAAACACGCGCTTGTTCTACGGATTTATTTATTTTATTTTTATCTTTTAATTTGCCCGTATAATTTTGGACTTATTGTTATAGTTTCTTGAATGATTTATTACTAGGCATAGATGGACCGGTCGTTACGAGGCACATCTTTGGGATAAGAGTACTTGGAATCAGAATCAGAATAAGAAAGGGAAGCAAGGTTCTGTTCTGAGCTCTCTGCGTTTGTTTTCTTTGTCTCTTTCGAATTTTGCATTTATTTGAAGGTATTTCTTACGTGGTTTATTGTTATGTTGTGCATGAATTGATTGGACAACAATTCGTTTGTGATTCCAGTTTACTTGGGTAAGTTGGCAACAGGGTGCTCCCTTCTTCTTGATGTTCTTGTTCTCTGGTTTTCTTCTTCTTCTTCTTCTTCTTCTTCTGCTTTTTGATGAGAACTTGCTATCGTTCATAATGGTGTTTGTTGCTAACGGGATTTCAACAGGGGCTTATGATGACGAGGAGGCAGCAGCTAGAGCATACGACCTTGCTGCTCTGAAATACTGGGGTCCTGGGACTCTCATTAACTTCCCAGTAAGATAATTGGTTGGATGATTGTATTGATTTGAAGGATGCAGTTGAGTCTTGTGCTTATTATTCTACTGTTCCTAGATGGAACTGATGTCTGCTTACTTTCTCCTGCTTCATATTTTGATATCAAAACATGCTTTTGAAATGGCTTGAATTTTCGAAATGGCTTGAATTTGAACATTTGTTAATCGGAGCTGGTGATTCTAAAGTCCGCTCTATTTTGCATGTTAACTATTGTGTATAGTATCTACAATGCCCTACGATATCAGTTGCATAATATGGAGATATCTTGTTGGCAACTAGGTTTTGACACTTGACACGATAAATCCAGTGCTATTTGATAGGAGAAGGGCATTAGCTATTCTCTTTGGCAAAAAACATAGTTCGTTTTTATACTATGTTTGATCTGTGCGCTGCAGGTGACTGACTATACAAGAGATCTTGAAGAAATGCAGAATGTTTCCAGGGAGGATTACCTCGCATCTTTGCGGCGGTGTGTAACTACTACACCAAAATATTTTCTGATGTGCAATTGTACTGTCGCTTACGTGTTGATGCTTTCTGCAGGAAAAGCAGTGGTTTTTCAAGAGGAATATCAAAATATCGTGCACTCTCCAGGTGTGAAACCATAAAAAATTTGCCAAATGCATTCAATAATAAATATAAATGCACAAAAACAACTTTATATCTGTTGTCTCTGTGCTTTAGTGGTCATTCTTTGGTAGAAAGCTATTAAATAGATTTTGTCATGGAAGTCGTGCTTTCAAAGCTTTCTGGCACACATTTTGGATCATAAATCTCCTTGCTGCATAATATTAAGGAGTGTTAGACTTGAGGATAGGTATTTTTCTTCAGTACCTTTTGGGGAGGAAAAAATCACTTTGAAGTTTACACATATAAGTAGTGAATGGTTCGCACTATTATTTTGTGCATCAATTAAACCTAGATAGTAATTTAATTTTATCCTGTAATCCAATTTATGTTTATTTATACAGAAATTATCTGACAAACAACATTTAGAGTTTAATTTTGATACTCTAACAATGTAAAACTGTAGAACTTTTTTACTCTGTCATCCAATCAAATTATCCCATTTGCATGACTTTTTAAGTAAGGGTTGTGAGATTTAACGACCTTTGCTAATGTGGTAATACATGATTGGATACACTATCAATGCATTGAAATTAAACTCTACCATTTATCTATTTTCACATTTCTAACTATCTATGGGTTTGTATGGAGTGCTGGTTCTTCATTTATCAGCAGACTTTTCTTTCCATGCTCTGCTACACATCTAACCTTTATGATCTGATGTAGTTGTCATCCAATATATAGATTCTGACTTGGGTATGATTGTTAACTTTAACAATGTTTCATTTTGCATGTGGTGGTACTAAAAATTAGTCGATGGGAGCCATCATATGGTCGTATGGCTGGATCTGATTACTTCACTAGTATGCAGTATGGTATGTTCTAATAGGTTCAAGCTAATCTTCTATTGAACAGAGTTATATGATTATGAACCATATTCATATGGGGACCTCCTTTGGCTGTTGAAAAGAAAAATAAATAAAATATTTAATTAATTGCACCTGTTTTATCTGCAAGATCACTATCACCTACCTCGCTGATTTTTAACATTGATACAGGTGATGAGTCAGCAGCAGAAAGTGAATATGTAAGTGGTTTCTGCAAAGAAAGAAAGATTGATTTGACAAGTCACATCAAGTGGTGGGCATCTAATAAAAGTCGACAACCTGATGGTGGAACAAGATTATCAGAAGAAAAGAAACATGGGTTTGCTGGAGATATCTGCAGTGAACTTAAAACATTGGAACAGAAAGTCCAACCTACTGAACCATACCAGATGCCGGAGTTAGGAAGGCCCCACAAGGGGAGAAAACATAAAAGTTCTGCCGGCTCTGCCTTAAGTATTTTGTCACAATCTGCTGCTTACAAGAGCTTGCAAGAGAAAGCAGCAAAGAGACAGGAGAATAGTACTGACAATGATGAGAATGAAAACAAAAATACAGTCAATAAGTTGGATCATGGCAAAGCTGTTGAGAAATCCTCAAATACTGATGGTGGCAATGATCGACTTGACATTGCAATGGGGATGAGTGGGGCATTGTCTCTTCAGAGAAATGTTTACCCATTGACTCCGTTCTTGTCCGCCCCGCTCTTGACAGCCTACAATGCTGTTGATCCATTGGTAGATCCTGCTCTCTGGACATCTCTCGTTCCTATACTCCCTGCTGGCCTTTCTCGTACGGCTGAGGTTGGTCTAATTGCTATAGTGCTTTACTTGCCTTAGTAAGATCGAGATTAAATGAAAACTTTATGGGTACTGCTAAAAAGTTCAATTGGTTTATAGTAGACTTAAATAGTAATCCATATTATAAATAATGTCTTGTGGAATTCAAACGAAGTATGTAAAACTCAAAATATATTTTTTCACTAAAATATTTTTTGAATTATTACCATTGTATAAATTTTTGTATGTCAGATCATTACATGTTTACGCTGACTTGTTATGCTAAGCTATTTAGCCGACAAGGTAGCATCAGAAAATCTAATGTTCTTTCTTGGAACAATATAATGAATGCAATTTTAAGCAAACAGTTCTTGTCACATTTTTACTGATGAGTTGACAAGAAGATATGGAGACACTATGGAGGAAAATCTAAAATTACAAAGCCAGATAGTTGCAATCTTAGATGCATCATTACTATTTTAAGACTTACGTTACTTACTGAAGATTGGTTGCCAATATTTTTCTAATTATCATTTAACAATTTATAGAGGAAAATCAGCCTTTGGCAATAGAACTTTTATCTGACAATAATAAGGTGGCAGGGACAGTAGTTGTTCAAAAGCATACACGAAACAATTGATATAACCTCCCTTCAGCCCCAGGTGACTGGATATGGTAAGATAAATATTACTTAAGACATTCTTGTAGATTCACCTCACCAAGAACGCGTGGATTGATGTGCAGGTTACAAAGACTGAGACCAGTTCAACGTACACTATCTTTCAGCCAGAGGAGTGATTAGACATTTGAGTTTTTGATTGAAGAAAGGCAAGCAAGTGCCTGAAGAGCTGAGCTTGTATCAAACCAACACACAGCATAAGCGTTAAAGGGCTCAAGCAGGTCAGAGAGAGAGTGCTCCCACGGCTTTTTCGCTATATTGCATGGATGATATAGAGGTCAGAAAAACGAAAGTGTTAGCATAAACTTACATTGATGATATAGATACATATATAGGATTAACATAAATTTATCCAAGACAGACATGTATCAGCTGATATCTCTATCATGTATATGCAATCAGCGTTAGACAAATTTTGATTTAATCCGGAATGCTATGTACAGAATAAGAAGTGGAGTTATGCCAGAATATGATTTGGTTTGCATAGGAGTTTTAGAGGCGTATTATGTTGATTATTTCTGTATTGGCAAGGCATTGAGCAACAAATTAACAAAATTATGTAAACTAAGTGACGATATAATGCACATATTTTGTGAACAAACCGTAAAATGCGATGAGATACGAACGTGTGGCATGAGATCAACGCAAACCCAAACACTGTGACAGTATGTCAGCATCATTTGCTCTGTTCGCCTTTTCTTTTTTTTAATTTTTTGGTCTGCATTTGATCTGCCGATGAGGCCCTAACTGCAATGTTTGATTTGCAGGCCTACTGAGATGAGAGGGAATTGACCCTAACCCCTTAAAAATTCCTCACGCTTGACCCAAAATGAAATGATTTAAGCCTCGACCAAAATTAAAAGCTGACAAAAAAAAAAGACCAAAATAAAAAGGATGTAATTATGTAAAGCTCAAAACTATGAAAAGCAAGGGGTTTATAAAGTGTAAAAATGAAAAGTTAATTATTCTTAGATTATTCAGTGGATTTAATTCCTCACTTTTTTATATTTTATTAATCTCATCATTTTAGGTGGGCCAAATTTCAAAACTACATAGCAACATTCTGCATCAAAACGACTCCATTAAGAATTCAAGATCCCTCAAGCAAGATGAGTTAAAGAAAGAATCCCCTCGCAAAACCTTCCCACAGCCATGTTCATTATATTCTGATTTATTACCCACTCGTGTATTAAATGCACATTTAAAGGATAAATTAAATTTGACGTGATTATGATGTTGGAACAAAGAATAGGAGAGAACAAAGGGTCTGTAATTGTACCAAACAAAAAAGTATATTGAGTTGAGTCAAATTTTGAAGCAACATATTAATAGTGCGTGATGCTTAATGAGTTATACAAGTAATTAAATCATATACTAACCAACTAGTGATCCATAAGTTACGTTACTTAATTGACCAATTCTTTGTAGTTTCTTTCTGGTTGAACATTTCATAGCTTGGATTTTTCAATAACTCCTCAAACATCTACAACTACGTGGCAAAATAGATGTAATGGTGACATCCTCTTCCATAACAAAATATTTGGTCTTTTGTCCTGCAAGATTTTGAGACTAATTTTGTTCAAATGCTGAAACTGTCCTTTTCTTTCCAATGTTTTCTTTTAAGCTCTTTCCAAAGTTTTCTTTTAAGCTCAATTTTACTTATTATTCAAGTCACATTGAGCAAACAACCTCTTTGGTCCTAATTTCTAATTTTTTTATTTGACATCAATTTAATTCTAACAAAAATTTTTACGTCAATTTAGTCATAACATTTTTATTTGTAGCATCAGTTCAGTTATTTTGTTAGATTTCAACTTTAAATAAATGATTAAATTGATGTTGAATAAAAAATACTTTGACTAAATTGATATAGAGATTAAAAATACTATAACCAAATTAATATAAAAAAATTTGTTAGGATCAAATTAATATAAAAATAGTTAGGACTAAATTAATATAAAAAAATTTATTAGGATCAAATTGATGTTAAATTAAAAATATTAAGAGCAAAAGTTGTCTACTCAAATAATTTTAAACAATTAAAGAACCTTCTCCCATGGGAAAAATTAGTTGGAACAATCGAATCAATGCAAATAGGATTCAGTAACCAAATACTTCCAAACACAATTTTGAAAATAACTCACGAGATGAACGAAGGAACGAGATTCTGATTTTGAGTACGAGATGTGCATTACTCCCAATCAATTTGAATCCCCATCTCAACCGAAAATACCTTTATGAGCATTGTTCACAAATATCATTGGATCTTAATCCAAAGTTTCTTGCAAAGGGAATATGCTCCAGCAAGCTTCACTGGACTTGGGAATTATTCTCCAATTGGACTTACGTACAGTCAATGGCGCTCCTCATGTGAATTGGCGCATCACATATTCTGAGTCTTTCAATTAAGTCTGACAAAAAAAAAGTTTTTCAATTAATTGTATAACTATGATCTATGTTTGCTTCCCCTACCCAGATAATGTGAACTTTTCATCATATATATATATATATATATATATATATATATATATTATATATATATATATATATATATATATTATATGGAGTGAAGAGCAATTTTTGTGGAAGAATGTGGTGAAGTACGGTTTAATCCAACTTTAAGAGTGGTTTAATTTGTATTATTTACCATTTATTTTTTTTGGATAAATTGAGTTAGGATTATTACTCACAAATCAAGAAAGAATTGGATAATTTCCTTTGAGGACTAACTGCTATAACGATCTTAGCACAATTATCTTTCTTGACATTTCTCTTTTTAAGGGTGTGTTTAGTTAGTTAGTCAAAATAAGGATAAAATTTTTATTGATCAGTTTAATGTGTAAAATTACAAATAAAATTCATTCATAGAAACTTTACTCTCATTTTTTCTCCTCAACTAAATATACCTTAAATCAAGTAGGAAAAACTTCTCAAGAAAACTCAAATGCTCTCTCTAGATGACTTGATGAAAATGAGAATGATAATACTCAATGTATAGTTGGATTTCTCCATTCATACATCCATAACCAGAAGAGATCTTTAAAGTTTTCTCTCTGTCATAAAACAAAAAAGGTTTAATTATTGAAGGTCCATATAATTTCATTCAATTTTTAAGTAGGCTTTTATAGTTTAAAAATTTATAATTAAATTCATATATTTTATAGAAATTTTTAATCAAATTCGATCACTATAGTTTAAAAATTTTCAATCAACTACCTATATTGTATAAAAATTTTCAACCAAATCTCTATATTGTGTAAAGATTTTCAATTAACTCTCTAAATGTACATAACTTCTAGAGAGTATAATAGAAAATTTTTAAAAATATAGGGACTTAATTAAATTTTTTTATAAAATATAGGGACTTGGTTACAAATTATTAAATTATAGGGATTTAATTAAAAAATTTTATAAAGTATAGAGACTTGATTATAAATTTTTAAACTATAAAAACCTAATTAAAAGTTAAGTGAAATTAGATGGATCACTGGAGTAATTAAACCTAAAAAAAACATTAGAGGCAACAGCAATATAGGAGGCTCTCTTTCCTTCTTTTTATTTTGAAAATAGCTTTACGTTTAGTCAATTAGGTCTGACATTATTGCATGGGCACAAGTTTAACAATTCATATTTATACATATACTTACAATAAAAATGAGACCCATTAGCTTTATTTAGCATACAATCACTCGTATATCGATCCCGCTAACTTTGAAATGCTCTTATATGAGCACAAGTCTAGCACCTTATTTTTACATACATTCACAATAAAAGTAAGTTCTTTCAACTTTATTAAAGATATATTCATTATGAGTCCCACAAAGTTTATTACGAGTGTGCAAAAATGTGTGTTAAATTTGTGCTCACCTAAGGATTTTTCACTGACTTTTATTTACTTGAGTGTGCCTAAATTTGAGTCGAAAAAGTAGTGTCCATCCAAGAATATATTCGAGCTGGTCTTGCTGAGTATTGGGGAGCTGGTCCTCCGCTAGTGGGAGCATTCGTTTCAATGTCACCCTTCGATCCAATACGCAAACTGTGCTAGCTAGCTGCTGACTTCGTTGCACTGCTGACTTCAGTGGTCTCACCCAACCCAGGTCCTACGGAATGGGCTTAGCTTGCTGCGTTTGTATGTATGAGGCTTTTCACCATATTTTGTGGCTTCATGTAATTCATGTATGTTGGGCTTCTTCATGTATTTACCTGAAGGAAATCACAGGTCTCCGCTTTTCAGTGTTCTCCTGTCAGGAATCTGGTGCACATGCTGTTGGTTGTCTCGTTGTTCACACTCGGGTTGTTTTCCTTTTGTTTCCTTTCGCTTTCGTGTGTAAACTTGCTTTCACCGGACGGAATGTTTTAAATTGCATATGCGACCATAGATATGGTTGTGGTTGCTGTAGTGTAAAATTTTCACGTGTTTGCAAATTGAAAAAGAATCATTGTGACCCTGGTGTGCTGCATGGTGCGGTCAATTTATGTAAAATGTATCACACTTAATTGTGACCTGATGCACTACAACCAATATTGCGATATCACATGAAACGTCACAATTTAAAATCTTGACTGAAGAGAACTTGTCGCAGAATATGTGAGCTACAGGCCTATATCTCCATGGATTAAACATGTATTCTGACTATGGGTAAGGCACATTAAAATCTTATGTCCCCAAATAATGTCTCAATCATGTCTTATCAATCATTTATTGATATGTGAAAAATAATTATCAAAACAAATTTATAAATTATAAGGTACATGATAGCTATCTATTACGTGTCAATAAATGATTAAGGATAAGGAAGGGGAGCCAATTTGAGGATAAAAGATTTCTATCAGGATAAAAGAATGTGTGTGGTTAGGAGACAAGCAGTTTTTAGATGATTGACATAGAAATAATTTGGTTTGAGTATATTTTTAGTCTTCATAAACTTATATATAGATTATTTTGATTTTAATTTCTCTGACAATATTTTGATTTTCTATTTTTTAATATTATGGTTTTGCTGTTTGCATTCTAAATTTACGTTTTTATAAGTATTTTTAAATATTCGTTTAATATTTATGCATCATCGTAGTAATTTGAATTCAATTTTTAGGTTGTCTCTTGAGACATGATTTGTAAATATATTCCTTTTAGTGTTCATTCCTCTCCTGTTATCTAGATTTGTTCAATATTGAAAGTGTTATAATACATGACATGATACAAGGAGAGCAACAAGAAAAATAAAAAATTAGGAAAATGTTGTTTTAATATATACATAAATGTAGACACCCATCATAGATTCATAGTATGAGAAGAGTGATGGAGGAAGATTAAGTTGAAAGAAAAAATAAGTTGTGAGATCCATATATTTTATGAGTAGAGTGTTTAAATATTTAAAAAAATTAGGTATTAAAATAATATTATTAAAAAAATTAAGGTCGCATTGAATTATAAAACAATGTATAATATATATAATATATAATATACTGATACAAACTAATACATGACATTGAATTATATAATTACAAAGTAATATATGATATCTCTAAACAAAAATTGGCATTACTAATTTTTTATCTTTATCTTTATCTCGTAAAAGTGCTAGAAATTTATCAATAGTTACACATATAAAAATATTATATAAATATATATATTCTTTTGCATATTAATGTTATATATATATTTTGGATCGAACCAGTTAAACTTCAATCAACATCAACATATTAATCGGTAACTCATTTGGTTTGATTTCGGCTCCCATTTCAAAACTTTGAAATTAATACAATTTTTCCGTCAATTGATTTTATCCCTGTATTAATTTTAGACTGTAGTATCTAATTTGATCCCTTATATTTATAATGAGATAAATTAGTCTCTTTAATTTAAAAAAATTTATTATAGTTCTCAAATTTCATAAATAGAAACAAATTAGTTTTTTCATGAATTGTCATTCTGCTATGTCCGTTAACTTACTTATATATAATGTTAGCTTGTTACGTGTGTAATTAATTTTCATAGTGGGACATAATTTGTTTCACTCTTCTATATGAAATCGATTACACATTTTTTTTATTGTTTCTTTCACCATAACTTTCTACCTAAAAAAAATCTTAACTTTAAATTATTATTTATTTTACCAGAACTAAAATGAGATAAGTTAGAATCTACTTAAAAATATAATACATGTAAATAAATTAATAGAATGGATATTTCTATTAACCAAAATAATAATTTGATGGAAAGATTAATTTCTCCCTATGTGTAGGATTAGTATGAAATTTTTAAAATTTAATATATTAATTTAGTCTTAATTTTATTTTATGCAAAGTTTATATAACTATACAATTCAACCTGTCACCTCATAGTGGTGGGTGTCAGTCTAGGTGGGGTAGTGGCGTGCGCATGCACTTGGCTGGAATTAGGAGTCGGTCAAATTTGGCTGTCTCCCAATGGCAATTGCCAATTGGCATTTGGAAAGGAATAGACTGCATAGATTGCAAGAGATACTGGCATTTTGGCGATAAAAACAGCAACGAGAAGATCAGAAGAACAATATCTCAGATAAATTTATGAAAAAAATGGTCTCAACATGTCTTTTCGATGCACTTTTATAAAAGTTAGTGGAACTTAAAAGATATATAAGTATATATGAAATAAAATTGATAAATTTTTTTATAAATATATATAAAAATAATGTGTTAGACATATGCAATAAATTATCAAATATATCTTATTCTAATCAGACAGTCAGACACAAACACAGCGCGAGATATGCGAACACAAATAACGTAAATTAAAATTTGCAATTATAATGCACCAAAAAAAAAAAAAAAAAAAGCAAATGTAATGAATCTACCTCACTTGATTCTGAAGTCTGAATCTTCCTTCTCCCCTCATTGTGCCTTGCTTAGACTGAATGTGCTTATTAATTATCTTAGAATGTCTTATACTTGTGGTGATCATTAAAAGGATACTAAATAAAATTAAAAAAACAATTTATGGGAAAGAAAATATTTATCGAACTCATTCACAATTATCAAGTTTCAAATTTATAAATTTGTTATAAATCTTTATTTTTATTTTTGATTACTCCACTAAAAAGAAAAGGATCAAAGTCAGAGAAATCCGGCAAGAGTAGCAAGCAAAGACAGGATGACCCACTTTATTAGAATTTTTACCTTTAAATAATATACTCCACCAGTACTTGAATAATTATTTAGTTATAAATATTTACTGGAATTAAGAAAATAATTAGTAAAATAATATTAATATTAGTAAAAACTAAGAATAATTTACTGAGTTACCATTGCTTTTTTCAATACTTCAACTTCCTTTCTCCTTATTCACTAATGAGTCAATAGTATTTAATATGAGTATTATTGATAAAAAATAATTAATATTACTTAAATTTTTAAAATGGATAATTATTTCTAGATAAATTAAATTTTTAAAATAAACAATTATTCAATGACGAAGGGAGCACGTACCTTCAAATTGAAGTTTATTTGTATTTTTTATGTTTTTTCTTTAATTTTTTCCATCCCTAAATTTGTAGCATATTTTCTTGGGAAAAATATGCTAGGAGTATTTGAAAATTAAAAAAAAAGTGTTTTTAGTTTTAAAATAAAAGTAAATAACACAAATCACTTTTGAGGTTGGGCAAAATTGCATTCCACCCCAATCTTAATAAAAAATTGCACTCTACCACATTTGCTCTATTAATAATTAATTATTATACTAACATCAATATTAATAATACTTCATACTAATTATAATAGAGTTTAATTTCTATATATTGATAGTGTAAAGCTTAAAATAGTCATCCAATTATGTATTGCTACATTATTAAAAGTGATTAAATCTTACCCACGACTTGAAATATCATGCAAATGGGATAATTTGATTGGATAATAGTATAATTTTTTTTTTACATTGTCAATGCATAAAATAATTTTTTGTTAATATTATAATTAATTAATTAATAATAACAACAACAACAACAACAACGACAATAATAATAAAAGGAGGCAGTGTAAATTGCTTTGGTAATTAGATTGCCGATGATGACTAGAGGTGTGTGTGTTGGATGACACAAACCAACAAGAGATGAGAGTGCGCACTATGGATCAGACATGCACTAATACTACTATTTCCCCAAAATTTTCAATGGCATTCATTGCAATAAACTCGTTGGCATATAAAACCTTGAATGATGATAAATAATTACATATGATTTCATTTAATATGTGTGTTAGTGTTTTAGTATCTTAATGAAATTATTCTTAAAAGGAAAAGTTTCACAAGGCCAAATGCCTCCTAAATCAAAGGGGAGACATTCATTCACAGTAGAATTCAATGATCAACATTTCAAATGCTAGCATGGCACGGATATCCTTAGATGAAGACAAACTCTCATTCTATTTCTTATTCTAAGGCAGAAGGCCTAATGAGAGATGATATGGATAAGGAAAGCTCATAGAGGAAAGAGAAAATGGGTTCATATGATGACAAAAGGATAATACACTAGCTGCACAATGACACCTCACTCTAATAGGACAAAGTGTAACATGCACCAACCTGTCACAGCCCTGCAATGGTCAAAAAGCATTTCCTTATCTAAAGAAACAATGAGAGTAGCAAGAAAATCAGAAAAAAGAACACTAATATCGAATAATCCAAAAAATTGCTCATTTTGCTTGCAAAAACCTCTTTTTCTAATTCTTGATTCCATTTTGTGTGTGTAATATCCTAGTTTTAAATAAAAAAGGTTAGAATTTTTTTTAACTTTTAAGGGTGCCAATTACCCTTACCTGTCACTTTGGTCTAAATTTCACTAAGTCTGATCCTATACGTCCTTGGAGGGCTATATGATATAATCACATTCTTTGGATCAAAAGTACAAGTATTGGTTCCCAAGAGAAAAATAAGTTAAAGAACGATTTTTAATGAATTTTATGAAACTTTTAAACGTTTCGTTTTCAGCTCACAAGTTTATAAAACTTTCAAAATTCTCAAATTTGAACTAAAACTCAAAAGTTGAATTTTAATTTGTTGGTCTTTTGATTTTTATAATATTTTATTTGAATCCAAATGGGGGTATTTCCTTATTTACATTATGTTTTAGGGTATGTTTGATTAGGGGTAAAAATAGGGGGTAAATTTTTATGGATGAGCTCTCTGTGTAAAATTACACATGAACTTCATTTATGGAAAATTTACCCTCATTTTATTTCTCAACCAAACATACGTTAAAGTTAATGAAGAGTAAAATAAATGTAAAGTAAAACAAATGTAAATAAGTGAGTATTGAGACAACACATAACAGAAAAATGCAGAAGCTAAGTGAATTGTCACCGCTAGCGGTCGTTAGTGGCATTGGCGGGGCACGAGGACGCCCTAATTGCCTGGCAGTCCCCTGGTGTTGAAACAGTGCAAAACGCCATCGTTTCGCGTAAGTGAACCCCACCCTTTTAAACACCTCAAACTTTGGATTTTCATCTTATTTTCGAAAATCTCTCTTCTCCAAACCCTTCATACTCTCTTCCATTAAATCCAACCCTAATCATTTTTCCCCAAGAGATTAAAGGTGAGTTTTTATGGGTTTTGTTTTCCCTTTCTTCTTCATTTCATATCCTAAAGTATGAGTTGTTATTTGTCTCCATTGTTGTCAAGTGGGCGTACTCTCTCAATGTTGTAGGAGTTATATTTGAGCTATCTAAAGATTGTTAAAGTCTAATCTTAAGTTTGTGGCTTCAATGGAAGATGTTGGTGTCATCTCTCCTCCCAGAGACCTGTTGGTATTGACATCATCACTTCCTCCCTCTCAGGTGAGTGAGTTCAAGTCCGATGACTCTTATGTTAGCCATTAGAGTTATTTTCTTTAAATTATGACATGGTTGTATGATTTTAGAGAATATTTCAAGAGATTAGAGATTATGGTTGATTTTACTAAGTTTATGAAAATGATGATTTCTAGTAGGGTATGAATTATATGTTTTAAGAGACTCATGAGATTATTTATTGCTAAAATGATTTTTAAATATGAGCTAGATTATGAATGTGAACTTATTTAGAGGATTATGAATTACTACAGCAATTTCAGAGAGTATAGTACAAGTATATGATAGAGCTTTAAACCCAAAGGAGAGCTTAGTAGAGCTTTAGAGGATATATATATATAGCAAATTAAGATTTAGCTTGTGAAAGTTGATGTTAGTATAATTTAGAGTTTTCATTACTTAGATCCCAATTTGTTTTGGAATGCAATATTAGAGTTATCTAGACTACAAGAAATATGTTAGTTTAAGATATAAACTTAAAACTTCAGCTTTACTACCAAGAGGTACGAAATTCATTATTATTCATAACAACTCCAGATACATATTCTGTGGACTTGAAATCTCGAATACCTATAAGCAGGTGATCTCTTGGACATGGTTTTCCTAGCCACATTATGCTAAAGTTAGATTGTTAAAATTATATGAGTCCATAACTCTCAGAGTATTAAGAATTTTAGGGTTTCATGTTTGCTAGGGGAGCACCCACCCTTTTGTATGAAATTTCAGTATTGTTAATTTTATTTATTTCCGTTGAGTTATGTATGATGAGATGTATTAAACAGCCATGGAGGCAATAGTATTAAATAGCCATGGAGACAACAATATTAATCAGCCATGGAGGCAAACTCCTTTAAATGGCTATGAAGGCAGAGCTTCTAGAGCACAGAGCAAATTGGAATCTAGTGAGGTGCCCATAGAGAATAGAGAAAAATTTCAAGCAACTATGACCATTCTTGTGTGCATGTATGTTTATCAAGTTCAGAGTACTATTGACTACGACTCAGAGGAGCTTAGAGCTTGGTTTTATATGTTTGAATATGGGATTTCTAGAAATTGTTTTAGAATTTGTTTATGTATTGTTATTATTATTATGATTTTTATGCAGCTTAGTTGTTGTCCCATGAAAAGGTTTACGGGTAATAATTCATTCAAGTTTTGTAACAAAACTCACTTCTCTCTTCTTCCTTTTCCTCAGATAGGTATAACTTTGGATCCTCTACTCCATCCTCCTCAATAGTAGTTATTTCTAGCTTGGGTGAGTTTCATGTTCCGTGAAATGTCATTTCTTTTTGTAGAGTGCTCAAGTGATATGATGGGTAAAGTCCAGACCACATGCATATGTATATGTTCATGTTTGCATTTTGTACACCATAATTTAATTGTACTTAAATGATGTAGCATTCATGATTCTTTTGAAAATGAGTAACTCGATAAATTCATGATATGTCTCCAGTTTCAAATTTATTTAAGGAAAAAAGGTTATTCTGATTTATTATAAGTTAAATGCAAAATTTGATTTATGATTTGAATTTTATTTCACGAATAAAGTATGCATATAGTATGGTGTAATGATCATGAGGCTTATGTGGGGATGAGATTTCTTATGTCCTGGTCATGATGCAGATCGGGTCATGATAGTGTGAGAGCTAAAAAATTCCTTATATAGAAAAGGCTAAGCTATTAGTGAAAGACTTAATTATAAAAGCCCTTTAGTGAGAAACTTGTCATTTGTTATAGGAGCTGTGTTCCTTTCTGTTGTTCTTTTTGATTGGTTTTTGTTGAAAGAATGTCTTGTTGTTGTGCTTCTCTTCTTTGTAGAGTGTGAACTCTGATTGAGACTTCATTTGTATTTGAAAAACATTGAAGTTAGTGGAACTCTCATCCTTAGGGTAAGAACTGGATGTAGATCTCACTTTGAGGTCAAATCAGTATAAATTTGTGGTGCACTATATATCTTTAAATCTTACTCTTTTACAATAATTTTATGTCTAAAGTACATCATTTGCATTATTAAATATACTTTGAAAATACTGAATTTATTGTGCGCTTCTGTATAGGGTTTAATTTGGTTCTATTACTATAATTGTTTGGAGACATTCATTCAAATATCTTCTAAAAATAAAAGAGTTTTTCATTAACCTTTTAAACTTTTACTTTAGTGTGCAGAAAAATTAAAGATACACTTGATTCAATTCTCTTTTCTCAAGTGCATTACTACCATCAAAACCAAATGATGAAACCATTCATATATTCAAGGATTTAGTTTTACGTCAGAAAAGATAGCTTTGAAGTTAAGTATAATTATATCGCACTGGTTAAGGTTTCTGTTGTCGAGTAATAAGTTGCGAGGTGGATTGGCTGATAAGTGTAGCTTCCTTTTCCTAAGTGTAAACAATGGGGGGTACCTGCAAGGACTCTCCTGAATTGTGTGAGTATGAATCCTGCAAGTTTTAATATTACTTAGGTTAGAATGCTTACTTGATGTGGTTTCCCTTTTTAAATAGCTGAGATTCCCAATTGCAATTGGCCTGGGATCTCAATTGGGGCTTCTCGTGTAATCATTTTTCGGGTTCATGCTTTATTCAAATTTAAATTGAACATCAACATCCCACGTTTTCAACCCTAGCAACTTCGTGATCTCACAAAGC
This sequence comes from Dalbergia oliveri, assembly GCA_030441495.1. NCBI lineage: Eukaryota > Viridiplantae > Streptophyta > Magnoliopsida > Fabales > Fabaceae > Dalbergia > Dalbergia oliveri. The sequence goes on from JAMLFY010000008.1 coordinate 17,821,414, forward strand.
AACAATTTGCTAACAGGTTTGTTGTTTATTTGGGCTTAACCAATTTGGGCTTATTCCATACCTCAGACAATTAGACTTGTTTGTGTTGGGTTAGACTTTAGCCCATAATAGTTTCCAATAAAAATAAATCTATAAATTTGGTGGTGGACTCTACACTTTAAAACTTAAAAAATCACTCATTTCCAATGAAAACTTACTATTTTAAAACCCTTAACAGGACCTGGTTAGCAAAACCCTAATTATATAAATGTAAAGAAGAAGATTGGTTGTGTCTTCTTAATTAATTAAGACAAAGAAAATAAGAAACTTTTTTTTTCTTTATGTTTTAAGGTATAAGAGGCAAATGCTAATTTAATTGAAGTGAAGCTTTCTTAAGGAGTTAAACCTTTGGCCATGAACCTCTTTCATACACTAAGAAACCTTTTTCTTTCTTGCTTGGTTAAATAGATAATTCTTTAAAAAATATAATTACATTAAATGGTGTTTTAATCTTTATTATAATAACCAATAAAGAAATAAATAAAGTTAAAATTGTTATTTTAAATAAAATCATTGTTTACTCTTTTTTTTTTCAAATGTGAAGAAAAAACTTTTGGTGTTTTTACCCTTATTTATTTTTCTCTATGCTTTATCCATATCTATATAAGGAAAAACTGTAAAAATTATCTCAGTTTGTTAAATTTTATGTTCATTTCAATTTTTCCTAAACTAATTAAGCAAGGGGTTGTTAGACTTCAGTTTAAAGATAACGAGGGGCGGCTACCCCATTATAATATGTCATCAATTGTGGCTCAATCATTCCATAATAACCTATCAACATCGCATATAAAAAAAAACCTATAAATACCTATTTAAATAAGAATTTATTTTATTAGTGCCTTAAGAACATTGATTAAAGAGTTAAACATAAAAAATTTAGTGTTAGAAAGATGGATTTTAATATTTTCAGAACATTGGACTCACTAAAAATTTAAAATCTGGCTTCTTTTAGTATCCTAGCTACCTTAGAAAAGTCCTTTAAATAAATAAAAGGCACGACTTGTTTGCTTATCTTCTAGCCATAGCCCCAGTTTGTTTGTCTTTTTTTTTTTTACGTTCTAGGATATATTTGATTGGGCAATAAAAATAGAAATAAAATTTTTATAAATAAATTATATGTATAATTTTATATATAAAATTTATTAATAAAAATTTATATTTTATTTTTATTTTCAATCAAACACAGTTTAGCATTTTGTTGTATTTATTTGATAAAAATATCTTGGACCAGAAGTCCAAAGCCTGCGGTTGGCGCAGCATTTGTTTATTTAATTTATTACATTATCTCAAGATATATTGCATGTCTTCTCCCGTTGTCTTATTCTCACGAGACGATAAGACCACACCGGCGCGCCAACCCGCAACCGAAATCTGGTAAATGGTGACAGAACGCAGCCACACCTCACCCAATTCTTCATTATTTTTTAAATAAACGGTTTTTTATGAATTTTTTCTCATAAATATTCCCAAACGTTTATTCCAAGTCCAAATAAAATAAAATAGTATTACCCGAACTTAACCACTCTTTCGAGTATTTTTATTCAAAAATAAAGCTAATTAAAATTGGCACACGCGACAAAGAGTAGGCTGTTCAATTCTTGTTGCTATGTAAGAGCTCTTTTAGGTGAAACCCTGATTTTGGTGGAATGATAAGTGCTAAATCCACCTACCCCTTGGTTTAGTTTTAGTTTTATTTTTAATTTTTTTAAATTTTATGAAAAAGATATTGAAAATTCTTAAAACTATAAATTTCATTTTTAATTTTCATTTTTAATTTTCAGGATTTCTTTAAAAATTTTAAAATTGAAAACTAAAATAAAAATTGAAAATTTAAAAATATAAAATATTGAAAAATATTATTTATCCTCATAGTTTATATGATATTGTATTAATTTTTATTTATTATTAGATTATGACCAACTAATTTAAACTAATATTATCTAATAATAAATAAAAATATATTGATACGATTAGATAAAATAAGGGCACAAATAACACTACTTAAAATTTTTCATGAAAAAAAAAAGAAAATGACAAGTTATTGGCTTTTTCAGTTATGGACTCCCTCAGGGCTCAGGCACACCATCCTGCGAGTTGAGTTGAAGAGTACACCCCCACATACAATTTGATCTATCTCAAACAAGACACATTCCACCATTCCACCGAACCAAAGCCTTTTTTGTCTCATTCGCATTCTTCCTTCTTCTTCTTTGTTATCCTCTAGAACTAGAACGGCACCGTTTCACCGCGGTTTCTAGTTCTAGGGTTTCGTGCAGCAGCCATGGGAACTGCCAAGAGGCAGTTGAAGGTGATGCTCCGCAAGAACTGGCTCCTCAAAATTCGTCACCCTTTCGTCACTGCCGCTGAGGTGAGGTTTTCTTCAACCTTCACTCTCTTCTCTACTCTTGTTCTCTTCCTTTCACTCTGTTTTTGTTGCTTTCCTTTTTTGTTGACTTTGATCCTCTGCATATTGTTTTTTTTTTTGTTCCGTGATTTTCACTTCATTTATTTACTCTTCTTTTTTTTTTTAACGGTTTTCTTTTGTGGCTTTGGTACAATTCTTATGATAATTCTTCTTACGGTTTTGTTCTGTTCCTTTTATGGTATGTAATAATTATTATTATTATTATTATTATTATTTTTGAATCATATGTTTAGGGTTTGGTGTATGCGTTTGTTTGTTTGTTTTTTGTTCGGATTGCATTTGAATCACGAATAGTGGAATTTCTGATGCATATTGACTCATCAATTCATGGCAGATATTGCTCCCCACGGTTGTGTTGTTGCTGTTGGTGGCTGTAAGGACACAAGTCGACACACAAATTCATCCAGCTCAACCGTCAGTGTTTCTATTCATTGCTTCATATTGTTCTTCAATATGTTATTTTTATTCCGTTTTGAGCACTGTTTTATTAATGCAGTAGTAAAAGTAGGTAGAATTGGGTTGTGGTAGCTGATTATATAAATGGAAGCAAATGCTCACTCTCTTCTTTGAACTCATTTTACATTTGATATCTTTTTTTTTTGACGAGTAACCCTTTATGTGGAAATGGAGCAGGCACATTACAACAGACTTTTTTGTGGAGGTGGGTAAAGGTATATCTCCAAACGTCCAACTAGTTTTGGAATCCTTGAGGGAGAAAGGAGAGTATTTAGCTTTTGTGCCTGATACTGTTGAGACGAAGCTGATGATAGATGTGGTATCAGTGAAATTTCCGCTCTTGAAGGTAGCTATTCATTGCCTTGATTGAATACAGTTTCTCTTGCCATGCATACCTACAGCTTTTCTTTGGCTGTCTTCCTTCCATTCCCCCAAACCCCCTTGCATACATTTCTTGCTATTCATTGTCTATCCATCCCAGTTGTTACTCTTTTTTTGTTACCCCATTTTTATCTTTTTTTTGTCACTTGTAAGGCATTAGACTTGCTTAGTTTCCATCCCCTGCTTTTTTGGGAAGATAAAATTCAATGAAAAGCATGGATATTCAACTGCATTTCAATCTAAGCAAATAATATCCTAGAAAAAATAATTAAAAGAAAAAGATTTAGACTGTGGCTATGTGGTAGATCTATATTAAAGCACACCTTGCCTTTTTGTACTTGTTTTTTTTTTTTTTTAGTTATACAGGTCTTACTGTAAAAGGCTAGTGCACAAGGCTCCCACCTAGTGGGTCTGGGAGGGTAGATGTACGGCTTTACCCTCGCTTTGCGTAGAGGCTATTTCCTGGATTTGACTGGTGACCTTCAGGTCACAAGACAACAACTTTATCATTGCGCCGAGATTATACAAGTCTTACTATAAAAAGAAGAAATTTTGGTATTTAAACAAGTAGTGATAGCAAAACAGAATTTTTGTTGTGTTTTGTTTAGAATAGAACTTTTAAAAAAATTCAACAATTGTTGTTGTAATAAAAGTTGTGTGTTGTATTTAAGGGTGGGAGTGAGCCGGTCATCTTAAATCTTAAGCTTGTTGCAATAACAAGGTATATATGTATTAACTTCTGAAAAGAGCTGTCATGACTCCAGCTAATTCAAATTTGGTTCCTGTATGCAGCACGTTAGTTTAGTATACAAAGATGAGGTGGAGTTGGAAACCTATATTCGGTCAGATGCTTATGGTACCTGCAGTCAAGCAAGGTAAAATCATTTTGTGGCTTCAAAGGCTTTACACGGGATTTGAAGGTCTACTATCACTGACACATTACAATGGTTTTGACTTTTGAGGCAAATAGTACATTTAGTTACATAGCTAGGAGACCAAAGATATTGATTATCCAATAAAGCTTCATTCACATAACCAACCTCTCTTCTATTAAATAAAGCTTCTGTTCTTACTTGACATTTGGATTTTTGGTTCTTGTAGCATACTATTTTGTGCATGAATTGATTTTAATTTGCTTTGCATGAATACATTGACATGTATGTTAAGTGATCATTATGCAGGTTCCTTGTCGCATTTTCTTCCTTGTGAAATAAAAAGAAGAAAATAATCATGTCTTCTCTTCTCCTGTGTTGTAATTACTTTCTTCCTCTTCTCCCAGGGAGATTTGTTTTTCTATAAAATTGGAAATTGTTCATATGAGTAGCTCTTTTAGATCATAACTTTATTTAGTTGTGGCAATGCTTTTGCACAAAATTTTAATTGCTAATGTCTGGTAAAATATAATAAGCAAATGATGCTTTTACTGATTATTGTTTATTTATTTCCATTCTTCCTGTTTAGGAATTGTTCAAATCCCAAAATAAAAGGAGCTGTTGTATTTTATGAACAAGGTCCTCAGTCATTTGATTATAGCATACGGCTCAATCATACATGGGCATTCTCAGGTTTCCCAGATGTAAAAACAATAATGGATACAAATGGCCCGTTTCTTAATGACTTGGAACTGGGTGTTAGTGCTGTACCTACAATGCAATACAGCTTCAGTGGATTTTTAACTGTATGATTGCTTAATTCTTATTCTACTAATTTCTTATTCATTCTTGTCTTTTACCCCCTCCCTATTTTGTTACCTCTAGAAAATGTATACTGAAGTTATACTAGTCATTTTTTTAGCATACTTGAATTGGGCGAGGGCATTGTTACCCTGTGATGTTTCTTGCTTTAACTTAGGGAAGATAGATGGTTATCAGCTGCTGCATATGTATTGAGGAAATATTGGTCTGCATAGGTGTTGTGTGATATGATTAGTTATCAAGATTCTTAACTTTTTTAAAACTTCTTGTGAAAGCTGAAAAATACTGAATGAATTGTTCAAACCTTTCACATGCATATTATTATGAACTAACAAGAAGAAACATATGATCTTTTCATTGAAAACATAAAGTTGCTGGTGGCAAATTTCCACTGGTTCAATTATGTATAAAAATTTTGCAATATCTGTTATTGCTGGTAAGAAGAAGCACAACATCAGTCAATTATATGCAGTGTCTGTTATTGGTGCTTTATTACAACTACAAGCTCCATGACAGAAAACAATTAGAAGACAAGATTATTATTATTATTTTTTTTAATCTTTTATTTATAGCTTATATGTTTAGTATTGAAGGAACTATGACTTAGAGAGAATCAAGCATGTGACATCTTATTTTCTTTGTCACTTTTGGGGATCTGCTGGTTGATGCCTAAATCTGTCACAGGTTTAAAATTTTGTGGCAATGTGCTGTTTATGGGTTTTTGTGATTAGAAAGAAATGCTTGCATCTCCAAGGGTGTTTCCTCACCTCTGAATTTGTTATGTGATAGAATTGTTTTGGTGGCTTATGTCTGGTGTTCAACACATGGTATTTTTTAACGCTATAAGTATTTCAGATAGCCAAAGGGATTGGATAGCTCTTCTAAAGTGACTACTTTTAAGAGTTTCCTTTTTTGTTTTTTCTCTTTTTAATGAGGATTTCTTATCCTACAACCTTTTGTACTTCTATATCTCTCGCTTTCTATAGTAAAATCTCTTCTTATAAAAAAAGTATTGTCTTGTTGGCTAAAGCAAGCATTATGGATGGAAGGATGTGTTTGATTGAATATTGGAAGGCTAAATTTTGCATTTTGTTTTATTCCGGACTGTTTAGTCAGAAAGCAGAACACAACTACAGGAATATTCTAGTGTTGTAACAATTTATTCTCTCTTGGTTGGGTTTCTTGGAAAAGTCCAAAGTCTTTAAATCCCTATATATAGCCCTCTGCATGGGAAGGTAATATTTTCATTTGAGATATTGGCCAGGATAAATAGTCTGAAATATGCAGATTGAATCCCATCTAATCTGACCCTATTCCTAGAAATAAGGAGTGAATTGATCTCCTTGATTATGTACAGTTATGTTATCCTAACAAAAAGGAAAGATTACAAGGATGTGCTAATAAGGGAATATTAGAGGGAAAATCACATAAAATATTCTCCTATAATGAGACGATATTACCAAGATATTCCTACTCTCCTGCTCAATCTGGGTGGTAGATATCTATTATTCCTAGATTGGTTTTGAGGTCTTCATATGTGGGTTTGGAGAGTCCCTTAGTCATGATATCGGCTGTTTGGTTGACTAAGGGTATGTGTTCCAAATAGACAGTCCAGTGTCTATCTTTTCCTTTATGAAGTACGGTCAATCTCCACATGTTATGGTTCGATCATGGTGCACTGGGTTCTTTCCGATGCTAAGGGCTGCCTTGTTTCACATAAGATCTTCATAGGGTTTTTTGAAGTGAATCGAAGTTTTGTGAGCATCCTTTGGAGCCAGATTCCTTCACATATGCCATGCGATAAGGCACAAAATTCGGCCTCAACACTGCTTCAAGTGACCACGGGCTGTTTCTTGCTTCTCCATGTGACCAAATTTCCCCCACACAAATGAATAGTATACAGTGGTGGATTTTCTGTCTATGAGGGATCCAGACCAATCAGCATTAGTAAATATCTCAATATTCCTATTTTGGTGTTTCCTAAAGTGCAGTCCCTTGCTCGGGGATCCCTTTAGATATTGAAGGATTTGGTGGACAGCTTTCATGTGTAGTTCAGTGGGTTTATTCATGAAGTGGCTAACCATACTTACCGCAAAGCCAATGTTAGGCCTATTGTGAGTAAGGTAGATTAGTCTTCCCACAAGTCTTTGGTACCTTCCTTTATTAGTTGGAGGGCTTTCCTCTTCTTCTCCCACTTTCCTTGCTGGGTCTATTGGATTATCCACTGGTTTGCATCCTAGCATTCTTGTTTCTTTTAGAAGATTCAGTGTGTATTTTCTCTAGCATACTGAAATTCCAGCTCTTGATCTTCCCTCTTCCATCCCTAGGAAGTATTGTAGCCTTCCTAGGTCCTTGATTTCAAATTCTTTGGCTAAGAGTCTCTTTAGTTGATCAGTTTCTTCTTCATAGTCTCCTGTGATGACTATGTCATCCACATAGACAATGAACAAGGCTATCTTACCTTCTTGGGGTGCTTAACAAACATGGAATGGTCTGTTTGGCACTGGATAAAGCCATTTTCTTTGACTACCTTGGTTAGCCTCTCAAACTAGGCTCGAGGTGATTGTTTGAGCCCATATAAGGACTTGTGTAGTCTACACACTTTCCCTGTTGTATTCGGCGTCTCAAGTCCTGGGGTACGGTCATGTAGACCTCTTCTAGCTCACCATTAAGGAATGCATTTTTGATGTCAAGCTGGTTGAGGGGCCAGTCAAGATTTGTAGCAAGGGACAAAATGACATGCACTGAATCTAGTTTAGCCACTGGAGCGAAGGTTTCTTTGTAATCTATGCCATATGATTGGGTGGATCCTTTGACCACTATTCATGCCTTGTATCTGTTCACACTTCCATCTACATTTCGTTCACAGAAAAGATCCACTTGCACCCGACTAGCTTCTTTTCTTTGGGTAAGTCTGAGAGTTCCCAAGTCCTGTTCTTTTCTAGAGCGTTCACCTCCTCTTTTCCAGTAGCAAGCCACTTTGGATGCTGTAGGGATTCATAAATATCCTTTGGTATCTGTATGCTGTCATGAGTAGTCACAAAAGCTCTATATCCAGGGGTAAGTTTATGGTAAGAAACATGTCTTGAGATGGGGTGTTGGGTGCAAGATCTTACCCCTTTTCTCATAACAATTAGCATATCAATATTACTAAATTCATTATCAAGTGGAGCATCAAGGATTGTGTTACCTTGGTGACTTTTGGAGGCATTGGAATGCAGTTGGAATCTTGACTTTGCTGCGGATTTTTTTTTTTTTGGGGGGGGGGAGGCTGCCTTTGCTTGAGTGCCCCTTTTGTCTCCTCCATTAAACCATGCATGGCTTTTCCACTTGTGTAACCAGGCACTGTTTTGATGTTGCAGTCTCACCCGCAGCTGGTTCTGCCATGGCTGGTTCTATCTCAGCTTCAGCCGGTTCTGCCATGGCTGGTTCTGCAGCAAAGAACTCAGGTTCATTGGTTTGTTGCTGCAGGTGTTGCTAGTCACTATCAGGTTCTTTAGTTTGTTGCTGCAGCTGTTACTGGTCACTATCCATGATAGTCTTCTAGAACTGGAATTCGTCATTTTTCTCCCCTTGAATTTGAGTTCTGGTGTAGAGGGGTTTGTGCTCAAGGAAGGTTACATCCATAGAATGGTAGAACTTGTTGGTGAATGGGGAATAGCATTTGTAGCCTTTGTGGTTGGGGGAGTAGCCCAAGAAGATGCACTGGATGGAACTAGCATCCTGTTTGCTGTGGTTGGGTCTGTAGTCATGAACAAAAGCAGTTCATCCAAATATTTTTAGGGGCAGAGAGGTTATGGTGCGTGTATGGGGAAAAAGGTTTTGAGAGTATTGGATGGAGTCTTGTAGTGGAGGACTCTAGAGGGCATGCAGTTGATAAGATAGGTTGTTGTAAGAGCGGTCTCTCCCCAAAACTTGGCTGGCACATGGGCTGCCAACATTATAGATCTAGCTACTTCTAGAAGGTGGTGATTCTTGCGTTTAGTCGCTCCATTTTGTTGAGTGTTGACACGAGCTTTGGTGGACAATTCCGTGATTCAGCTGGTAGGAGATGAGTTTAGAGTTGCAATATTCTTGTCCATTGTCTGTTTTGAGGACTTGAATGCATGCATTGAATTGTGTTTTCACAATGTTGTGGAAGTATACAAATAGTTGTGTTACTACGGACTTTCCTTTCATGAGAAAAACCCAAGTGATCCTTGTGTGATCATCGATGAAGGTGACAAACCATTGAGAACCCCTAACATTTTTTATTTTGGAGGGTTCCCACATATCGCTATGAATTAAAGAGAATGGATGTGTGGGCATACAGGGCTGATTTGGATAGTGATTTCGGGTATGCTTAGACAATTAGCAAATTTCACAATTAAAGGACTTGGAATTTTTATTGAATAAAGATGGAAATAATTTTTTGAAGTACATGAATTTTGGGTGTCCTAAGCAGTAGTGCCATAGCATTACAAGATCTTTTTCAGATGTGCTGGCTGCTGTGCATTCTGTTCTTTACCCTGCTTGTTTATTCTTAATGTTTTCGGGTTGGAGAAGGTAGAGGCCCCCACGTTCTTTAGCATTGCTGATCTTCTTCCTTGATCCCAAGGCCTGAAATTCACAGTGATAAGGAAAGAATTTAGCAACAAAGTTTAAATCTTTGGTCAAACTGCTAAATGCTAATTGAGAGTAGGTTACAATCAAGTTTCGGGACGTGAAGTACATCCTTTAGGACAATGTCCTTTGATGTAGCCACTGAACCTCTACCTGCAACCTTTGAGTAAGGACCATTGGTAACACGGACTGTAGAATTGTCATGACAGGGACTGTAAGTGCTGAAGCTGAGTATGTCCGTTGTCATGTGGTCCAAGGCTCCTGAATCTACAACCCAATAATGCAGTTTCTGTTGCAAACTGACAATGTATTAAATGTTGTACCTTTTAGTGCCACATTGGCTTATACCATTTGAGGTCTCAGTTTTCATGGCCTGTTGAAGAAGTGTCTGCAGCATCTCCAACTGTTCTTTGCTGAAAGGTTCAGAAGGTTGGCTAGCTGTTCGAGGCCCGCGCTGTTGCCTCTGGTTGATTTCTCTCTTTTTGAATCTGAGGGAAATCCAATGATGAACCAGCATGACTCCTTTGTATGGCCAGGTTTCTTGCACTTTTCGCATCTCACCTTCTTCTGCTGGGACTGCACCTTAGGATTGCCTGCAGCCAGTGCAGAACTTTCTGTCACATGAGTGTTGTTTTGGTCTCCAAGCATGATCTTTCTTTGGCTTTCTCCCTTCTGACTTCAGCGAAGACCTCTTGAATTTTTGGAAGAGGCTTAGTGCCAAGTACCCTTCCTCGGACTTCATCAACGTCCCGATTAAGTCCGAGAAGGAACTTAAATATGCGGTCCTTCTCAATCACGTTTCTGTACAGCTTCTTGTCGTCTGTGCACTTCCAGTCGTGGTCCTCATAGATGTCAAGTTGCTGCCAGTATTGAGTCAGAGTGTTGAAGTACTCAGTTACGGTAGAAGTGCCTTGCTTCAAATCGTGGAGAAGGCTCTTGATCTCAGTGAGAGCCAACTTATTGTCCACGTTTGAGTAGGTCTCTTTTGTTGCTGTCCAGATTTCCTGTGCCATATTAAAGTACACAAAATCCTCTTCGATTTCATTTGTCATTGTGTTGAGTACCTATGACATAACAAGGCTGTTCTCAAGCTTCCATTTTTTCAGTTCTACCTCCTTTTCTGGTGGCCTTTTTGCCTCACCAGCCATGTATTCTTCCTTCCCTTTGCCCTGAGAAATAGTCGAACAGCTCTGGCCCATTGTGGATAGTTTTGGCCACTCAATTTATGGCTGGTGAAGGGAAGAGAAGAACTGTCTGCTGGGCCAACTGAGGTTGAACCGCTGGCGTCCAGTGGGGACTTAATTTCATCTATAGCTGATGCCATGGTTTCCTAGGGTTTTTGCTTAATGGTACAAATCAGCTCTGATACCATGTGGAAAGGTAATATTTTCATTTGAGATATTGGCCGGTATAAATACAGAATCCTATCTCATCTGAACCTATTCCTCAAAATAAGGAGTGAATTGATCTCCTTGATTATGCACAGATATGTTATCCTAAAAAGGAAAGATTACAAGGATATGCTAATAAGGGAATATTACAGGGAAAATCACATCAAATATTCTCCTATAATGAGAAGATATTATCAAGATATTCCTACACTGTTTGTGATGGAAAATTTTATTCAAGGGACTAGGGTAAGTGCAACTAGGGGATGTATACAACATCCCAAAACATATTAAAAGGGTGGCCTTGTGCACTAGGCTCCTACAATTATGGAAAGGAGGGTGAGATGTACCATGTCTTATCCCTGTCAGTGGACAGCCTGTGTCCAGGCTTAGAATCTTTGACATCTGGTCACTGAGGTAGCAACCTTACGGTAGTGCTTGCTCATCCTCTCCTTCAAAGCAGATAAAACAACTCTGTCTTCATAAACACTTTTTTATAATTTGAGAGTTAGGGGGAAGTACTGCAAGGGGATCAATAGGATATCTCCAAAAATGGATAAAATAGAAAATAAGGAATGAAGAAAGACTTCTCAGCTTCATTGCATGTCAAGGTGGACGGTCCCTTGAAACAGCCAAGAGCAGAGCACCATAGAGAAGCCATGAACACAATCATATTTCAAAGCACATAGACATCCTTGAACTCCAACCAAATATGCATTAGAATTGCATGATCCACGTGCTGAATCATGGCCTCCTTTCCACCAGAACTTTTACACTTAGCCATAAGAAACTGATCCAAAATGTAGGGGGACATCCTATGTTCATCAAGCACAATGAAGAATTGATTCCAAATGCAAGTAATTGTCCAACAATGTATAAATAAACGGACCACTGTTTCTAAATTGCAGTTGACACAAGGGTCAGGAGAAGGCCCGCAAATCTTCATGTGATTAGTGTTAATCCTATTAAGTGCATTTGTCCAGGCAGAAGTGTTGACTTTGGAGTTTTAGAATTTTAAATGGGCTTGTGAAGAAGACATCATCCTCTTGGGAGAGTAATAAACTGCAAATAAGAGATGCAGAAAAACAAGCCAGAATGAATTGCTTGCTCTATGCTATGTAGTGATATAAATTTGGGAAGATGCTTTAGCTTGAAAATTAATGGTCTATGAAACTGCATTTTTTTTTCATTATATCCATTACAATTCACTTTCTTTAGTTATTTTGAATAGTGCTTGTGTTTTTAATGTACTGCACACACAAACTGTTAGGTCTCTTAATATTTGATGTTAAGGCTATATTTTATGTAGGGATACACATGTTTCATAAGGGGGCTGTTGATGTATACAGGCAATGGGTAAGGAATGTAACTTGCTTTGGTGATGTGAGTGGGAAATGGGTAATGGGTTTTGTAACAAACTATGCTATCTAGACAGAGAGAATATTTTAATTGGTTAAGGGAGAGCTTATATAGGCAAGGGGAGGGATACTGAGGGGGCATCTCATAATTGGAATTGGGACTTGGGAGAGTAGCTAGGTCTCTCTAATACCTAGCAACCTTTATTTCTTTCATTTTGTGATCAATATAGAATCAAATACAGATACATATTATACATTATGTTTCCATTTTCTTTATCCAATACTATGATCCTATCATAGACTTTCTTTATAATCTATCTTGCCTTCTTTTGTCAGTCCTTAATTCCCTCGTATAAATTTGCATCTTCATCACTTCCATTTTGGAATTGACATCTGTAATTGTTAAAATATTAATGCATTGGTATTTTGTGGGTCTGCAGCTCCAGCAAATGGTTGATTCATTCATAATATTCATCGCTCAACAGTCTGACCTAAATTCCAGCACTGAAAGCGTAGAGCTTCCTGACACTGATTTCTTTCTGAAAACTCAGTGGACTCAGTTTAACCCTGCTCACATACGAATAGCTCCATTTCCCACTCGAGAGTACACTGATGACCAGTTCCAGTCAATCATAAAGAAAGTCATGGGAATACTGTAAGCTTATCTTGGAAACTTTAGTATTGTATTTGTGGAGTATTAGTAATTAGTAATATATATTGATATTTTGAATGGGGACATCATTGTACAGGTACCTATTGGGTTTCCTCTATCCCGTTTCACGCCTTATCAGTTATTCTGTGTTTGAGAAGGTTTGGTAATCTGATACTTTAGTGAAAGCTTACTGATTTACCAAGAACCTTCATTGTTTGCGACTTTGTGTGCTTTTTTCCTTTTCTTAATTTTTTATTTACCTTATTTCTAAATATTTATGGGAAGTAGAAAGCCGTCCTCTTCTATTAAGTTCTCGCCTCCTGATTTATCAATGTAATATTTCAGGAGCAGAAGATTAAAGAAGGGCTCTATATGATGGGCCTGAAAGATGGTATATTTCATCTCTCTTGGTTTATTACATATGCTTTGCAGGTAAGTCTTTCACTATTCAATCTGCTATAGTTTTTTCTTTTGCTTTTTTGTGTTCACTGTTCCATATGGTTTTTTGTGTTCACTTTTCCATATGGTTTTGTGTGTTTACATTCACTTAGTAGAAAAAGGCTTTGTTGTTTTTTGTGTTCACTTCTACACACACTAGCTCTCTCACATGAATAAGTTGGAAGGCCCGACATGATATTAGGGGCTTTATGGGAATTTAATTTGAAACTTGTTGATCTTTTCAAGATGTTTGAGGAATTCCATAGGAATGGAAAGATTGACACTAATTTTCTCTTTTATCTTTTTGGTTCCAAAGAAAGATAGGTTAGTGTTAAATATATAAACCATTTATTTGCCTATTTCTACTAGCTTAAGCTTTTTGAAGAGATAGTCCTTAAGATGTTATCAGAGCCTCTATGAATAAATGATTTAGAGCTTGGTTCTTGTTGCCTCCCCGTTCTAAATAAAAGTTGAATTTCGGCACATGTTAAGTTGGGTTTGTGCATTGTTTACATTTCAAGATCCAGTGGCTCGTGTGAAAGGCAAGGTTGCTAAAATTGAGATTCTACGTAGGATTGGAAGGGGAATGCAAACACGTAAAGCGCAAGATCATAACATGGATCGTAAGATCTTACCAAAAATAAATAATTAAATTTATATAAATATACTGGCATGTAACATACTATAATTAAGCAAAGTAAAATATAAAAAAGATAAACCCAGCCCAATCAATTTTTTATATCTCTATTGTATTTTTTTTTTGTGGTTCAAATTTTCTTGAAGATGTCTTTTTTTTTTTTCCCTTTGTTTCATGATCTTTGACTTAAAAGGCTCACCAATTTTTTTAGCAAGGATAGAAGCCCAGAAAAAGTAAAAACAACCCAAACAAGCTTGCACTCAGCCCAAATGGAAGTTTCTAGCACAAAAGACATGTCCAGCAGCAGATGCAGAACTCTGTTCCCTTCACCAGCAATGTTTGATGACATTTTTTAACACAATACTAATAAAAAATCCAAACACAGAAATACTCCCAAGTTTCAATCATAAAATCAAAACTTTTTTAGAGTTGAAATAACAAAGGCAGCATGCAACCAAGCCATTGAGCAATCTAAGAAGGAATAGATTGTAAAAGAAAGAAGAGCTTAGCTTTGCCGCCGATCGCGAGCTCACTGGAGATGATGACTTTAGATGAGATTAGAGAAGAGAAGATAGAGTGCAACCAAGCCAGGTGCCAAAGAAGCTCCAACCCGTTGAGCTTCGAAACCTTGTCAATCGTTGTCCTTGAAGAACTTAGACCAGAGGAAGAGACAAAGAACAAAGAGAGAGAGAGCGGAGAAAGTGGAGAGGCGGAGAGCGAGAAACTCATTTGAATAGTGTTTCCTTTGGGCTCGGGACCGGGTTATGTCACAAATGGGCCGAGTTATGTCTCAGATTCGGGTTGGAGCTTCTCAACCCTTGGACGTGTAGAGCTTGCAAAACACGGCCAATTCCACCAAGTTCACGATCTTACATGGCGATTCGGTGGCAGTGAGTTGAGGGATGGAATCGGGATCGCCTAGGCTTGCCGAAGTCGTAAAATCATGTGATTCTACGTTTCAAAGCATGATCCTAGCTACCTTGGTGAAAAGGGCGTGTTAGACATAAAAACCATGTGCTTGTTCTTAATAGCTTTAGCTTTCAGGAATGATGGTTCGTGGTTCTTGAGGACTAGTGAGTTGATAATTGTAGACCACTATGCCTTGTCACTAGTTTGTGTAAAATTATTACAAAGGTATTCTCTCTTCGTCTCAATGAGATTTTAGGAGGTGCTATTTCAGAGAATCAAAGTGCTTTTGTTGCTTGAAGGAAAATCTGAGATGTTGCTTTGGTAGCTAATGAATTAGTTGATGAGATGAGGAAACACTCAGAACAATGTCTAGTTTTCAAATTGGACTTTGAGTTGACAAAATGGAAGCTTGTACCTTAATGATGGTGGAGATTGAGTTGACAAACTTGACAGACTCATCTTGGCTCAATCTGAAGCTCAATGATTTTCAGTGTTAGTGTGATATTTAACTAAGCCAAACGTGGATACCAGGTGTTTGAGCTTGATAGACTTGACTGGAGATTGATTACTTATAATATTCTATTATATTATATAAAATTGTTATAATTAATTATCTATTTATATTTTAAGTAGTATAGCATAATTTCAAAATTTAAGATAAAAAATGATTGAGAAATGTGGTTTCAATTATGCTTGAGCGACATCAAGCTTGGGCTTTCAAGCTTGATAAAGCTCTATGTACGGTTGAGCTCAAATTTCATGGAAAGATGTTTCAGGGAAGGGTTAAAATCTATTGGAATTTTCAAGGTCTTCTGGGCTTGATTCCTCGAGTTCCTAGATCTTTGCGTCACTGTTTGCTGTTTCTTTAAAATTTGCCAACTTGTTTTTTTTTTTTTCTGGTGAAAAATTTAGGATTTACTTTTCTCTTTATAGGTTGCATTTTCATCTAGCTTGGAGGTGAGTTGCAAGCATAATTGAGGAATATGATTTAGGCCTAGGGAATCCAGTTTCGAAGAATAGTGCTTTAGTGGCTAAATGGTTGTTGAGTTTTCCTTAGGAACAGTATTCCCTTTGGCACAAAATACGGAGAAAGTATGCTCTTCATGAGAATTGATGGGATACCAAGCTAAGTTTAACACTACTCATGTGAGTCCTTGGAAGTTCATTTTGCTAATATACCCCTTTTTGTTATTTTGCTTTCTCCTTGTGAGAGGAACGGTGACCATTTCCAGTCCTGGAAGGATGAGTGGTTGGGAGATTTTTTTTTATTTTGCTGGATCTTATTCTAAATTTTTATGTAACTGACAGTGTCATGATTTGGTTCTTTCCTTGTCTATATCAAGAAATTATTTTGTTCTCACTTTCCTATAATTTGATCATTACAGTTTGCAGTGTCTTCTGGGATCATTACTGCTTGCACCATGGATAATTTATTCAAGTATAGTGATAAGACACTGGTTTTTGCCTACTTTTTCATTTTTGGGCTTAGTGCGATCATGCTATCATTTTTCATATCAACATTTTTCAAACGGGCCAAAACAGCTGTAGCTGTTGGAACTCTATCTTTTCTTGGTGCCTTTTTCCCTTATTACACTGTCAATGATGAAGGAGTTTCGATGTGAGTACTTTTCCTACCAATAGATCATATTTTAGTAGTCCAATTTTTCATGTTTGACTGTAGAGTTTATTTGTTTGAGGTTGCCTGCTCAGGATATTGAAGGTTATTGCTTCTTTACTTTCACCTACGGCCTTTGCTCTGGGGTCAGTAAACTTTGCTGATTATGAGCGTGCTCACGTTGGACTTCGTTGGAGCAATATATGGCGGGTGAGTTTATGCAGTATGGACCTGACCTTCGCTATTTTTAGTTTGACCTATCTTTTCTGCCAAAATTTCTAAGATTATTTATCTTGCAGGAATCATCAGGAGTGAATTTTTCCATATGTCTCCTGATGATGATACTTGATACACTGCTATATTGTGCAATGGGTCTATATTTTGATAAGGTATGACTTTAATATCTGAGTAAGTCCTTTAGAATTTGAGTAGTTAGGCCATAATGGTAGTGCATCACTCTTTAGTGTCTGTCCTTCTTGTGTCCTACCTAGAATCTGGCATTTAACTAGATGAAGTCCATTTCAACCATCTGTTACTTGCCAGGAGAATGAAGCACATAATTCATGACAGACTTACTGAAATATTAATGTATATGAATTTGGTTTGCATAAAGAGGCAAAGATTCTATGGCAGGCTGCTACTTTTGCTGTGATTTGGTGTATTTGGTTGGAAAGGAATTCTAGGATTTTTAATGGTTCCTTTTCAGTTATTGATTATATTTGGGATAAGATCACCTTTTTGCCTTCTCTTTGGTGTTTAGCACATGACTTGTTCAATAGTATTCCTCTAACTGATATTCAAAGGGGTTGCCATGGTTTGCTACATGGTTCATCCCTTTAGGTCCTAGCTGTATGTTTTGTATCTATTTGAGGATGTCTTACCCTCTTTTTCTCATTTTCTAATAAAATTTCTTTTTCTATTAAAAAAATTGGATAAGTATGAAGACCCTTCAAGAAAGGAGCAGCTTTTGTTTATTATATGTATTGAATGCTTCATGAGGAAGAAGCAGATAATCTTGACAGCTTTTGTGAACAATTTGATTCTGTAAATAGTTTTTCTTAGAGTCCCTCATTGCTTAAGGATATGACCTAGATAATCTTTCCTCCATGAGCTAGCTTTTGGGGTTGAATTAGGCCCACTCTGTTCAAAGATGGTATTAAAGTCTATCTTGTGGTTGTTATTGGGCCACTCGCAGATGTCCAGTCCTGTAAACTTCATGCTTCAGATGTCTTGTCTTGGGTGTGAGAGGGTGTATTAGTCTCCCATTGCTTAAGGACATGATCTAGATAGATAGCTTTTATAAGAGCTTGTGCAACCCTCCCCTCATGAGTTAGTTTTTGGGATTGAGTTGGGCTTACTCAATTCTAAGAGTTTTCTTGCTTTGAAGCAATTAAAACTAAGTTTTTGCCTTTAGTTTTTCAGCTGTATTTTCATGCATTTTTTGTTTGTTTCACCTATTTTGTTCTTGTGATAATGTGTAAACTGTTCTTATGTAAAGTTGAATGAATACTGACTTTAACTAATTGATGGCTAGGCAATTTCCTCTCTTTTCAAATCCAACAACTGAATCAAAACTACTTTCAAACTGTGATATATAAAATATGATCTATGAGAAGAGTTACTTATAAAGAGGGATTTTGATCTCAGATATGTTGAAAGATTGTAAAACTTTGCTTTATTGATGATTTTTTAACCTTTTTAGTTCCTCTCTTTTGTAAAGATCTCTTTTTCTTCTTTGTTTGTATTCTTCCACTGTTCATCTTGATTAAATCCTCCTTTTGTCCAAATTACTCAAAAAAGAGTTCCTTGTAGTAACGAATTTCTCTTATCCCTTTAGTTACCGTTGGTTTTTTTTTTTTTTTTGGCCATAAGCTACTGAAAAATATAACACTTAGGCGTTTAGGAAATTAGAGAGAGAGTAGGGAAATTCTGGTTCTGTAGTAACATTTATTTATTTGTTTATAGATTATATTCTATTGCTATTTTTTGTGTGTGCTGATGAAATAAAGAACTGTTAGAACAGTCACAAATTAGTATGATAACTTTTTTGGATATCACTAGAGAGGAAAAAAGTGGAAGGGGAAAGAACTGGGAGAAAGTTATCCTATAAAGTTATGCAGTGTTGCAAGATTGTTTTTGTTTTACATAGTGTCAACAGATTCTTACTGTTATCATTCTCTCTGCCTGTCTGTCTGCATATATATCATGTATTATATTATATATATGTGTACAAATATCTAGATTTGAAAGTTCATTTTCCTACAAGTCCTCAGAGTTTTGTCATTTGCCCCTGATATTCCTTTTTAGATTTTTATTTTTATCAATTTATTTCAGTTGTACTGTCATATATGAATGCACACTAAGAAACGACAAAGTAGTTACATACCTTCTCCAAAAATGGATGTATTTCTAACCATATGCAACCACAGACAAGTAGTGGTGGTTGTGTCTGGACAATCAGTGTATGAACGTTGCTCTTACCAGCAACTATAGCAATAGCACAGATGCTTAGGTGATCATAACAGCTATTTATATTTGTTATAGGCTGGTTTTACCATGCAACTATAGCAAAAATACTTAGGTGATCATCACAGCTAATTTATGTTTCTTACTGTAAGCATTATCATTCTATTTTCCCTTGTATATGATAAGACCATTCAAACTCCGCTCATGTTGAAGGTTCTTCCAAGGGAGTATGGACCACGATATCCATGGAATTTTATTTTCCAAAAAAACTTTTGGAGGAAGAAAAAAATTGCAAAACTTCGTTCCTCCAATGTTGGAATAAAAATTCCTGGTGAGCAACCCGAGTCAAATGGAAATCTTTTAGGGGAGGATACTTCCAAACATTCTGTAGAAGCAATAAGCTTGGACATGAAACAACAAGAGCTTGATGGCAGGTATATGAGTACAATTGAAGTGCATCAATTTGGTATCATGTGATACAATGTCTCTTTCTGATTTATTATTGCTTTAAAACTTCAGGTGCATTCAGATCAGGAATTTGCATAAAGTGTATGCTACCAAAAAAGGAGATTGCTGTGCTGTTAACTCATTACAGCTTACATTGTATGAACATCAGATACTTGCTCTTCTAGGTGAGTGCAGTTATTCTTCTTTCTTAAATTATTTTTCAGTCTGATTTATTCACTTATTCTTATATCAGCTCTCTTTCTTCTACAAGGCTTTGTTTTAAAATTACCTTTGTATTATTCTGATGTGTAGCCGTGTTACTTGTAAATGGTCTTAATGATTTGTACTATTCTTTGCTATTATAAACAATCAACTCCTTGTACAGTTCTACACACTGATATATACATACAAATAAGTGTTTCTTTGAACAATCCTTCTCTCTCTCTCTCTCTCTCTATATATATATATATATCTGTCTGTCTGTCTATCTATCTATAGATATATTTATGTATTTTAAGTGCCATCTGGTAATTTTTTTTTGTTCTCAGTTTTCCTTTGAATATTGTGGTTTGAGGACTTCAGTATTAGTAAGGGATTGTTTGTTGCTGTAATGTTAGAATTGGATTTGTGTAGGTCTTGGGACTTGTTAACTGAAAATCGAATATCTTCAAAAATAAAATTGTTGTCTCTTAATTGAAATTTGAGACGGATAGTATGGTGGGGAGAGCTAGGTATAATAGAGTATTGGAGGGATAGAGATGTGACTTGGAGTCTTAAAAAATTTGATTTGGGTTTGCAGAAGCATGAATTTTTAAAGGTTTAAAATGTTAAGATCTTTTAGAAGTTTTGCATTTTAATTTTCTTTCATTTGAAGACTTCTATCAGTTATCTTTCGTTTGCTGAGTGTCTTTCTCCTTGCATAAAATTGGTTGCCATCTTCTTTGGATAACATTGTCTCTTTTGGTTTGTTTAATGCTAAGTCAATGGTTGAACAAGCAATGGCTTTGATGGATATTCAGGGAGATAATAATTCCCTTCTGTTTTAATATTTATTGCTTTAGGAGGATATCTTAATAGCTTTATCTATGTCAATTTGGGAGAAAAAGTTGTTGCTCATTGATTTTGTTTTTTGAAGGTCATAATGGAGCTGGTAAAAGTACAACAATCTCAATGCTTGTTGGCCTTCTTCCACCTACATCAGGGGATGCTTTGGTGTTTGGAAAGAACATTGTATCAGATATTGTAAGTTGTTTGCTATGGAGTCTTGTTTGCCCCATAATTGCTAACACTGCATAGCTCCACAGAATCTTGACCTCTTCTCTTCTCCCAAATTCTGTCAGCCGTACTGTTAAGGTCTTGAACTATTTATTTATCAACGATGGTGAATAACATATTTTCTTGTGAATTAAATTACTTAAAGCTTTTATCATAAGTAGATACTAACTGTGTGTTTCGTTTTAATTAATTCTATATAAAATCAGCTTTTCTGCTTGAAGTTCTCTAGCATTTTGATTATATGTTTCTCTGCACACCAAATATGTGAATCCAAACATACACAAAACAAAGACTTATATATTGTAGCCCTTAAATATTTCATGGACATTATTTACTAGAACGAAGTTTAGAGATCATATGTTGAGTTTCTGCTAGCATTGACAATGGTTTCTACAAAGAAAGTGAGCCAGTAAATCTAATCCAACTTGTCTCTCTTCTAATAAAATTTCTGTTTCTACAAAACAGGAATCCAATTTGTCAATCCATGATTTCAAATGTTCTTTACTACCTTCTTGTTATGCTGCTATGAACTAATCAAACTTGTCAATTCATGGTTTTCGGGGCTGTCAAAGCTGTGAACATCATGCTTGTGTTAGTAAAGGTGTAATATATCTAAGTTCGGATTTGCTTACTTCTTTTCTCTGTTGTATGCTTTTTTCAGTTTTTTGTTGCTTTCCCTTTGTTTGTTGAATATTAGTTGGTCTTGTGTCTATTCAAAATGCAATTATCCTGTTTTGTAGGATGAGATACGGAAGATTTTGGGTGTGTGCCCACAACATGATATACTCTTTCCTGAATTGACTGTAAGTAGAAGCCTGCTTTTATGTTGTTCTATGTACTGTGACTAATTATTTTCAGCATGTTTGCTGAATGCTGATTTTAGAAATCTATTGCTACTGTTTGTCATATAGCTAAATGTATGTCTTTTGCTATCTGCCTAATTCATCACTGGAAAATCTGTTGAGTATTTTCTGTTGTTTCACTTTGGTGGGCTTTCAACATATATATACTTATGAGTTGTGGCATATTCTTTTATGCAAAGGCATAAGAAATAGTTTTAACTTTATCTTTTAGTTTTATGTGTATTAAAAAGCCATATTAACAATTGTGTGTACATATTGTCCTGGTTCTTGCCCCAGAACCCAAATTCATCAGTCCATCACTGGTTGCACTACAGGTTATACGTGGACTT
This sequence comes from Dalbergia oliveri, assembly GCA_030441495.1. NCBI lineage: Eukaryota > Viridiplantae > Streptophyta > Magnoliopsida > Fabales > Fabaceae > Dalbergia > Dalbergia oliveri. The sequence goes on from JAMLFY010000008.1 coordinate 17,843,388, forward strand.
TTCACTATTATAAACACACACAGCCACACAGGAAAGTTGTTAGTGGCTCATGGCAGCTCATGGCGGTGGACCAAAAATTGGCCATTTAAGACTGCCATGGTGCTGCCATGGCCGCCATAATGAACAAATTCTTCCATGGCAGTGAGACCAAAATCCGCCATGCCATGGCTGCCATTTGACAAGTATGGACCACACAGTGCCACAATTATGCATATACACAATCAAGGGTCCCCTCCAACATCTTCTCACTCCTTACAGCAATGATTCTTTGAAAAACTTTCCCCCTCTTGTACTTGTTCTTTTTTCTATCATCACTCTGGAAATCAGAATCATCATCCAAAATTAGATACGTAACTAGCTTTGATTTCTGATTTAATTGCCATGTTATTTTTTTTTAATTTATTGTTTTGTTATAAATACCTTTTATGTTTTAAATTTTACATTATGCTAAATTCTTGCATTGACTTTATGCAGGTGAGAGAGCACTTGGAACTATTTGCCATATTAAAGGGTGTGGATGAAGATTCATTGGAGAGTGTTGTTACTAATATGGCTGATGAGGTGAGTTTGGTTATATTTGTGACTCTTATTTTTTACTGCAAAATTGCATAAGTATGATTAATAAAGCCTTGTTGATCATTTCAAGGAAATTGGATTGGTAGAGATTTGAAGCTTCTATAAAGAAGTTTAAAGTACCAGAATTATTATGAAGTTACTTTAAAAACTAGCTAAAATTTTTTTTGCAACAAAAAAATATAAGTACAAAAATTATTATAAAATTCTGCTAAACTGTAAATAATCTTTAAGCTTGATTGCTCTTGTAAAAGGTTTATAAAGAATCAAGACAACTGTGGTCCGTGCTTAGGTTTCAGCTTATTTACTAGTCAGTGGAACTCTCTGTATATTCCTACTTTCCTATGGCTTTTATATTCACCAAGAGCATTGAATTACTTGAGAAAGAGTGTTTTTACTTAATTGCTTAATTGTTCAACACAGAGTGTTTATACTTAATTGCTTAATTGTTCAACACTTAGCATGCATCATATTTATATACATCTAGAATACATTAATCATTTACAATAGGAGTGCACATTTTCTAGGTACATCTGTTCCCCATGCACATGAACTTACGTTGTTATTAATGTCTAATGTTATTTCCTACAATCTTATCGCTCCAACTTGTATATATATATATATCACTAGTATATATATATATCACTAGTTGATTGTTCCAAAAAAGAAATAATATCACGTGGAAATCTCTTTGATGGATGACTTGTGACAATCAATTGTTATATGTTTGGTCCTATCATGAAAGAATGGATTGGAGGCATTGTGAATGCTGTTTGGTTGCCTGAAATGTGTTTCATAGGACCAATCTTACAAAACTCTATTTCTTTCAATATATGTTTTGATGAAACAAGTTCAAATTTATTAAGAGCTATAGCTTAATATTTTGCTTTTGCACTTTGTTATCTTGTAATAAGATTTTGTTTTTGATTTTCCATGGGACTAGATTACCACCAATGACCAATGTGAACATAATATGTACAAGTTGATCTCTTGTCAATATCATTAGGAGAGATCTAGACTAATCAGCATTTGTATAGGCAACAATGTTGTCCTGACCTCTATTCTCATAGATCGACCTGTTTCCTAGAGAACATTTGATATACCTCAAGATTCAAATTACTGCATCCCAAAATGTCCATGGAGATTTGAGGAATTGACTTACAATGCTGACTACAAAAGATATACCTTTCTTGCATTTTCATTAAGAAAATAGTTTAGCTTTCCCACTAACCTCTGATATTTGTCAGGATTTGTATAAGGCTCCCCTTGATTTGGTAGAAGTTTAATATTTGGATCCATAGGTGTATCCACTAGCTTACAATCTAGCATCCTGGTTTTTTTTCTAATTATAATTTTCAGCATTTTTCCTTTGAGAAATTGAAATACTTGTCCTTGATTGAGCTACTTAAATCCCAAGAAAGTATCGTGGCTGGCCTAAGTCCTTAGTTTGAAAGTATTCGAACAAATGCTGCTCTACGTACTTAATACCCTCATAATCATCTCTTATAATGACGGTATCATCCACATAGACAATAAGGTAGATGCACCTATTGGAAGATGAAGTCTTATAAGACAATGTGGTGAGATTCACTTCAAACCATACCAAATTCTTGTATGACTTTGCTAAATATGCTGAACCATGCATTGGGAGATTGTTTAAGACCATATAGGGGTTTATGTAGTTTGCAAACTATGCGAGACTTGGTTGCTCCATGTACTTTTCATCTAAGTTATCATGGAGAAGCACATTTTTAATGTCCAGCTGATACAATGACCAGTGGTCCTTTTTTTGGTCAGGCAAATACCATTTTAATGATAGGAGAGGTGTCATCGTAGTCAAGCCCAAAAATCTGACTATACCCTGTAGTCACAAGATGAGCTTTCAATAGGTCTATCAAAAACCAACTGTAGATTTTACTGGTGTTCATGGAGCAAGAGTCCATTTGTGATTGGCTTCCAAGGTTGCCATCTCATCAAAAATAGCCTGTTGTCATTTTGGATGGGAATGCTACCAGAATATTTTTAGGTATAGAAACGAAGGACAAGATAGATACAAAGGCATAATGGCAGAGGACTATGATAACTCAAGAAATTGTAAATAGGATGAGGTTTATGGGTAGAGTGAGTACCTTCATGAAGAACTCGGGGTAGATCATTTGATGGTGCAAGTAGGCTTGAAGCAGGTGGAGACACTGGTGCGAGACCTAAATCACCTGAATCTTGAGTGACAATTGAAAATAACCTGTAGAATCTTTTGGGGGTTGATGTCAATAAGTTCCTGATCTGCACCTTTTGCTATGCTTAATGCAATAGCTAGTTGAGCTTTTAGAGTGGACAAAGCATCTGCCTCATACTAACTTGTTGAAATTTAATTAAACTGAGAGAATCGATTTGGTTAGGATTGAACTCTTGACCACTTCAAATACTGTTATTATCAACTGCTCCTAAAGGCTTAGGGTATTAGGAGTCATACAAATGTTTCCTATAGATATTTTACATTTGATAATAACATTTTGTGAATTAGGTCTGTGGTATGCCTAATACTGAATAAGGTTGCCATGGAATTTGTTTTAGCCCAATGCTACTGTATTGGAAATTGGTCAATGTACATGATCGCTCTTTATGCAGGCCATAGTGTGAATTTTGAATTGTTTGAGCATTTTGTAGTTTCCTTTATTGGATATTATCCTGCCTCCTTCCCTCAATTTTCCCTTGTGATTGTGCTGTTTTATGAAAAATCAAGATGGGATTCTAGATAACTGCTATTGCATGAGCAGGTGGGCCTGGCTGATAAAATCAACAGTGTTGTGAGAGCTCTTTCTGGTGGTATGAAGAGGAAATTGTCTCTTGGTATTGCATTGATAGGAAACAGTAAGGTAGTATACATATTGACAGCACGTTTTTATATTCATTTGTTGAAAAAAACTGGAATCTCATGGTCTTAATTTGCAGGTTATAGTTCTTGATGAACCTACTAGTGGAATGGATCCATACTCAATGCGTTTGACTTGGCAGTTGATTAAAAAAATTAAGAAGGGCAGGATAATATTACTAACAACACATTCTATGGATGAAGCAGATGAACTAGGTGATCGGATAGCTATCATGGCCAATGGTTCTCTGAAATGCTGTGGAAGGTTTAATTTCCTTGCTTCTCTCAGATTTTTTAATGTCTTGGATCAATTATGAACAACACCTGGTATCTTAAGTGTCAATTATGTGTCAAAATGGTGTATTTGGCTAGAGAAAGACTTTTGAATATTTAAGTGAATTTCTTTGACTCATAATTGATTTGGGACGAGATTTGGTGATTTGTGTCTATTTGGTTGAAAGCTATGGCCTTTTCTGTGGGGATTGGAAAGTACTATTACATTGATATTTTTTTTCCTCCTGTCTGTTTTCTGCTCTACTTTTTAGTTTAGGTGGATTCCTTGTCCTTTTCACTTTTTATAATTTTATATTTTCAAATCAATAAAATTCTTTTGCCATAAATCAAATAATTTTCACTTTTTGTTTCCCTGGTAATTGATAGATGTTTACTCTTGACAATTTCATTTGGAAATCTGAGACTCAACTTTCAAGTTAAGTCCTTTGTCTAGACCGGGGTGCTTACTAATTGCTATTGGCATGTTGTAGACTTGCAGTCCTTGCACAACTCTCTCCTGATGTTTGTGTTATGTGCAACACTAGTTCAGAGCCTTTTCATTTTTACATTGTAGGGAAGCTGCTTTCCTTTTGAATTAGTAGTTTGCTGTGCCAAATGGATATGGCATGCCCTTTTACTTTGCAGCGATATTGTCTGGTTCATTTGAAGTTGAAAGTAATAAGGATACCAAAATTTTGTGGCAATATGCAGCTTTTTGTTGTTTTGGAAGATCCTTTACACACACACACACACACACACACATGTATGGTCGATTGTTAAAATTTGTAAATTTCATGAAATTTTATGGTCCAGTTACCTTCTTAACATTAAGGAAATCCTTGAAACCTTGAATGAAGTTCCAGTTTTTATTGAACTCTCTGATGACTTGGTTTTTAGAAGTGAAATTATGGAAGGTTTATTTACCTTTTTCCTGCTTATCTTGGTATACTTGTATTATACACTTTTTCTCTCACCTTATTTGTATTATTTTTTGACAGCTCCCTCTTTTTGAAGCATCATTATGGAGTTGGTTATACTCTAACTCTTGTGAAGGTTTGTTTCGTCCTGATAATTGTCTTTGATTCCTCTAGTTGCTGATGTTTCATAGCTAAAACACTAATTTTTTTCTCATTATGATTTCTTTTTATCCTTGTCTTTCAGTCAGCTCCTACTGCTTCTATAGCTAATGATATAGTATACCGTCATGTTCCCTCAGCAACCTGTGTAAGCGAGGTAATTTCCTCACAGTATATATATATCATTGTGATTCATATTGAAAACATTAATGTCATGAACTTAATACATATGCATGAACATTAGATAATCAACAGAACCACCATTCTTATTTTTCTAGTGTGAAAGAAAAATAAGAATTGGATTAATGTCCTTTATTTAGTTGTGTCAGTCTGTAAAGAAAGGTGGGACAGGATTGGTGCAGTATAATGCATGTAGTGGAACAGGAAAAAAATGCAATTAATATGACAAAAAAGGTTCAAGACTGCACACGTGTCTGATTTTTGTACATATATAAAATTTATTCAGAGAACTCATTACTTCTAACGTAAATAATGTGATGCTTATCACTTCCATTCTTGGTGAACTTGCTACCACTCACCATAGGTGTAGGTAAACTCTCTGAAGCAGCCACATTAGCCTTTCTTAGGAACTCTCGTAGCATTAAAAGCATAGAACCACTTGGAGTGAACTTCAATTCCAAGAAAATAATTCAAGGTGCCCAATTGTTTTAAGGAATAGAAAGCATTAAGCTTTTTAATCAGATCCTGGATAAGTGACATGGTAGTACCAGTGACAACAATGTCATCTACATACTACCACACAAATGATATGGATGTTGTGAGTGAAGAGTGATGGATCACATTTACCAGCTTTAAATCCAAAACCTAGTAGAGCTTTGGAAAGTTGATCAAACCAGCACAGGCCTGTTTTAAGCCATAAAGTGCCTTATGTAGGCAACAAAGCAACCAGTAAGAGACTTGCACTTCTGTAGCATGTCATTAGTGCTAATCCCGTTAACATTACAGGTAGCTTTGGATCTCAAGTTGTGTGTGTCCAAAAGAAAACTATCTCTATTAGGGGACTTGCTCAAAAACCAAAATTAAGATTTAAAAGAGAATACAGTCGAAGATTCAAGAGACCAATTTCGTTTTATCGTTTTTCTGATGGTGAAAAGATTCAAGTAGAAGCAAAAGGGACTGTAACTCAATTCCCTGTAAAGCAAGCTCTTGTATCAATGGAAATTCCAAGAGATGTTAGATGAAGATGAAGAGTAAAATTGACAAATAGGGCATTATATTCAGAAAAAAGCTAAAGCCTTGACAGATAGCATGAGTAGCTTTTCTCGCAGCATTGGCATCCCACTCGCTCTGATGCAAACCATCCTTTGAATAACTTTATGGATGAGATCGAGCCTAGATTTCCTCTGTCCTTTTATTTTTGTGAAGGATTTAATTATCTATATCATTTGATATGATATGCATAAAAGGTTATGCATTGTAGTGGATTTGAACATTGGATTTCATTATTAATGGTGGATTTCAATGTTAACGGTTCTGTGGTCTTGCATAACCATATTAGAACACAATTAGAAAATACTTTTGCAGCAGAAGTTTTTCTAGTAGTTATAGCTGATTATCTGATTATTTGTAACGTTTTACTCTCTTACTGGATATGCATTTCAGGTGGGAACTGAGATTTCCTTTAGGCTTCCTTTGGCATCCTCATCAGCCTTTGAGGGGATGTTTAGGGAAATTGAAGGTTGCATGAAAAAACCAGTTTTGAACATGGAATTAAGTGGTAGCGGTAACGAAGGCAGTCTTGGTATTGAAAGCTATGGTATATCTGTCACAACCCTGGAGGAGGTATTCTTGAGAGTAGCAGGATGCGATTATGATGGAGTAGAATGTTTTGAGGAAAATAACCATTCTCTTATATCCGACTCTCTGGCTTCTCTTGCTTCATATGACAGTCCATCCACAAAAACATGTTTTTTTGGAAAGAAGTTTCTTGGTCTCATATCTAGCATAGTGGGAAGAGCTTGTGGTTTGATTTTTGCTACAGTTATAAGCTTCATCAACTTCCTGGGTATGCTGTGTTGTAGCTGTTGTCTAATTACTAGGTCAACATTTTGGCAACATTCTAAAGCTTTATTTGTTAAGAGGGCAATATCTGCTCGGAGGGATCACAAAACAATCATATTCCAGCTAATGATTCCTGCTCTATTCTTGTTTATTGGTCTTCTTTTGCTCAAGCTCAAGCCACATCCTGATCAGCAGGGTCTGATCCTATCAACTTCTCATTTTAATCCTCTACTGAGTGGCGGGGGTGGCGGAGGTCCAATTCCTTTCAATCTATCTTTGCCTATTGCTGAAAAGGTTTGTCACTGACTGTTGATTTGTGTCTGTAGTCTTGGAGTTATTGGTGGTCAAAAGTTGACTCTAGTGCATCCTGATGGAGTTTTACTGGAATTTCTATTGTGTTGAAGGTAGCACACAATGTCAAAGGAGGGTGGATTCAAAGGTACAAGCCAAGCTCATACAAATTCCCTGATTCAGAAAAGGCCTTAGCTGATGCAGTGGAAGCAGCAGGGCCAACTCTAGGACCTGCTCTACTTTCAATGAGTGAATATCTAATGTCCAGCTTTAATGAATCCTACCAATCTAGGTTTGTGAACTTGAATTATCTGCTCCACTCTTGATTTTTTATCGTTTTTCAGATGTGCAAGCAATCAAGAAAAATCATATGGAACATGGAAAGATTCTTCTTTTTGTGCAAGCCATGGTATTTATTGTTATCAATTGTCCTAGAAACAGTATTGATATTGGTTTTTCCATGAGGGAAGGTCTTAGTTAATATTTTCCTAACTATTCTCTCTCTTTCCCACCCTCGTGATTTTATTATAGAGGAAGATGAAAATCTATTTGAAAAGGAGAAAGGATTACAAAGAAAAAAGGATAAGAAGAACAAAGTTCCTCAAAACAATATAGCTCACCAATAATTTTGACCTAAATTTCTGCTCTATCAGTTGGTGCACATTTTTGTTTGTTTTTCTTTGTTTTAATAGGATTCCTGGTTCAACTTCCCTATTCCTCTTTTAGTTTACTCACTTAGTGAAGTCTTCTTTGTAAAACAAATGTGTAAGATTGGTGTTTCTTTCTTCGATAGACTTGCACCACCAATGACCACATCAAGTAGGGGTGCTTGCGGTTTGGTTTTGTTCAGTTCGATTTTGAGGGCAAAACCCAACTGATCCGAACAATAAATTTTACTTCAGTTTGGTTTGATTATATTTGAAGAACCAAACCAAACCAATTTAAATCGGTTTGGATTGGTTTGGTTTTCGGTTTTTGCTAAAAGTTTCATAAAATATAAGAGTAACTTTTAACAACATTAAATTAGACTAATCATTATTATAAAAATATATAGTTATAAAATCTAAATTAATTTTAAAAAGTTATACTGATATGTAATCCTACTTACTAAAAAATTAAACAAATAATAAAATATTTGAATAAAAATCATGATGATTAAATTAAAAGAATTAATAGATAATCGAAAATAAAGAGGTGAGCCTCAGTGCAACGGAAAGACTGATGTCTTGTGACCTAGAGGTCATGGGTTCAAATCTTGGAAAGCCTCTCCACAAGGCGGGGATAAGGCTGCGTATATATGCTCTCCTCAAACCTCACTAGGTGGGAGTCTCTTGCATTGGGCTGCTTTTTTTTTTTTTAATTGATAATCGAAAATATAAAATATTGAGTTGAAATATGATACAAATATTTGAATAATTTAGTATTAAAATATTATATATGTGTGTGTATGTGAATGGATAAGTAATTTTAACAAGAAATACATTACACATCTCATTAATATATATAATTATTATTGTAATATGCTAATGGTTTGGTTATGTTTTGGAAATAATAACGGAAAACTGAACCGAACTAATTAGCTTTGACAATAAGAACCAATCTATACCAATTTATTTCGATTTTGATCAGTTTTTGTTTTTTTGGGCTTAGTTTTAGTTCGTCAAATTTAAACTTTTGTGCAGTAGGAATTTATTCAATAATTTTCTATGCAATAATGAAGGACTAAAATCTGTGCTTGTTTATTTATAATTTACTCATCAACTTAGAAAATACAACTAAACACTATTTTATGATGATACCAAATGTAGTATACAAATAATGGCCATGTGATTTGATATGCAGGTATGGGGCCATTGTGATGGATGATCAGAATAATGATGGAAGCTTAGGCTACACTGTATTACACAACTTTTCTTGTCAACATGCTGCTCCTACCTATATCAATGTGATGAATTCTGCAATTCTTAGACTTGCTACTGGTGACACAAATATGACAATTCAGACACGCAACCACCCTCTACCAATGACACAAAGCCAGCGCTTACAGCGCCATGTAAGCCACCATGTTCACTTTTCATATTTTGGTACTTCAACTAGTTACCATGTTCATTTTATTTCACAAGTTTGTATCATTCAAGCATCATGGTACATGATCCAACTAGAAGGGACAATGGGTATGCTTTGTGCTTAATGGTGCATCACTGCAGTTCATTCACATTTCATGGTTCATATTTTATATGTTCATGCAGAGCACATATTGCATACTGATGCAAAAGATGCCTGACTTGTGTGCTTAAAACTCAGATTTATAATTTCCTTTTCTCAACATTTTTTGGATGAAAACCAAAAGTTTGATGAGCTGCAGATTAAATTCTGTAGGACCTGGATGCCTTCTCTGCTGCAATTATTGTCAATATTGCCTTCTCTTTTATACCTGCCTCATTTGCTGTTTCCATTGTTAAGGTAAGTTGTGTTTCGCTGCTTTCAGCTTGTAACTTTTTTCAATAAAGGTTTTCCTTTATCCAAAAGAAATTAATGCAAGATAACATTCTGCCTTCAAGATTTAGAGTAACAATGTAGTTCAAATAGAAGTGAGAAATCAGAATCTTGAAAGGACATCCATGTGTTGCATCATCCATTTGTCCAAAAGATGTGTCTTTCCATTTCTTTGCACTCTTCCTCTGTAACAGGCAAACATCTTATTTAGTTCTATGCTGTTGGATTATCTATTTTGATGTCCTCAAACATTTTACTTTGTACGGTTTGCTTCACAAAATCCTAAAATCATAAAAAATAGGAAACAAATTGAAAATATAGAATGAAAACAGGAAAATGAAAACAAACAAAAAATGCCCTTTTTTGGAGGTTTTTTCTTTTTAGTTGTTGTTTCTGAGAAGAGGATCTATTGTCCTCTTCTATCTTTGTATTCTTCCTCTCTTCATCTTAATAAAAATCTCTTGTCCCCCCCCCCCCCCAAAAAAAAAAAAAATCACTAGGGCAGAGTCCACATTTTCCTTTTTGGAAGTGTCTGTCTTTTCAATCCATGAGAAATGAGTTCATTTCCTCATTTTCCTTTTCAGAAGTGAAGTCCGTTTATTCCATGCTATTATGATATTCCAAGGGAAAATTTTTGCTTTATGAATGTATGATTTCTTGATTCCTCAGGATTGTTCTCTTGTAAAACTCATTTTCAATGCTTGACTTCTTATCCTAAAATAGAAAGATTTCTCTTGGATAAACCTCCTCAAAGGTCGTAGCTTTTATTGGACTGCTATTCTTAACTTGATTAACACTTATATGACTTGCTTCATAAGCATAGGCCATTTGCTGATTTGTCTTCAAATATGTTTATAATGTGTGGTTTAGATTTTAAGTTGTGACTCATCTGTTTCTGCATTGCCCTATGGCAAGGTCTTTTGAGAGTAGGTTTTCTTTGGTGAGTCCTGGATTTGCCCATATGGATTTGCATAATTTTCTCCTCACTAAGTTCAAAGGTTTTGACTATTGTAAAGAGGCAAAGATCTTGCAGCAGTCCTCAGTTTATATCATGCTTTGGTGTATTTGGTAGGAGAGGAAATTTGAAACTTTTAATGATTTATTTGAATTGTTGGACTTTATTTGGGATTGGATTACTTTTTTGGCATCCTTTTGGTGCTATACTTATAGTCTATTTAATGATGTTTCTTTATCCAAGATAGAAGGGATTGGCATGTTTTGTTGCATCGCTCATCCACAATGGACTTAATAGTTAATTGTTGGTTTCTTGGTGAGGATGCCTTATACTCTTCTTTAACTCATTTCTTCTTAAATTTTTTATGGGTGCAGGAACGAGAAGTGAAAGCTAAGCACCAACAACTAATCAGTGGGGTATCTTCGTTTTTTTGAAATAAACTGCATTCAAGATATGCTTCTTTTAAATATCATCTGATTTGGTCTTACTAATCAGGTTTCTGTCCTTTCATACTGGGCTTCTACATTTATCTGGGACTTTGTGAGCTTCTTGTTTCCAGCCTCGTTTGCCATAATTCTATTTTATGTATTCGGTATGTTTCCCATTCATTATTAATGAGTATTGGTTTTTGTGTACTTGAATATTTAATTTGCTAAGACAATAAACATTGATCACAAACACAAGTCTAATAGCTTATATGTAGGCTCTGCTAATGGGTTATTTAGTAAGATTTATTCTCTATGCATACAGAGATGTTGGGAAACTTTGCTTGCTTTCCGTGTCTTTTGTTGTTGTTCCTTTTTTACCCGGGAATGTTATCAGAGCTCTGTACCTGTCTCTTTCTCTTCAATAATCTCTTCTATCAAAAAGAAAATGATTTTAGGTATCTTATTTTGTTGTTTTAGGTATTGTTAGCCAATGCTACATGAAATCTAGTAAATTTCCCAATTTGTCATGCCAAGTTTGCTGTTCACTGGCCCTTACCTGTAGGCTGAAACTTTTCTTTGTATTTTCTTCAACATCGGGAGGATTTCGTATCTTCCCTATTTCCATCTTTTCTCTCCATTAAAACTTCATTTCCATTAAAAAAAAATCTTGGTGACACATTCAATTTTAATTCTCTAACTTTCTTCTTTGAGAAAATATGTTGGCCTTCTTGTATATATGTTAGGTTTGTCATAGAGTTATTTTAACTAGTATCAATTAGCCCTTGTTTAAGTTCTCTTTTAGATCAACTGGTTCTTTGATGTGTTATTAGGCGTCTAAATCCTTGGTCTCTCTCCTTTATCAGTTCTTTAAATATTAATTAAATTTCAGGAAAATGTAGTAGTGTTGTGTTGCCCATCCCTCATGCTGGAGAGCTTTTGCAAGACATGATGGTATAGATATTCTTGGACAGTTTGCGTCCAGTAGGTTTTGGATATATACATGAATTCTTTACTTAAATATTATCCTTTCAAACTCCCCTCCCCGGACAATCTATTACAGAATGTATATGTGTGTGTATATATATATAACGCTCATATATGAAAAGAAGGGATTAACTTACATGTGTGTAGGCCAAAAACAAACTTTGCACCATTGAGTAGTTTGTATTTGATGAAACATCAAGCAGAACACAACGCATGGTTGGATTGGAAGTACCTACATTATAGATTGTATATAAAATTTTACATTGGTCCGAAATCATTTAATATACTTTTTATATAATTAAAATTAACTTAATTAATATTTCTTAATTGTATAAAATAAGAACTATCTAATTATATTTTGATTGATGTCCAATGTTTTTCAAAATTTGGCACAAATGATCAACATGATGGTAGTTATAGTTCAGTGGTTGGAGTGATAAGCATTATATTCTATGACAATTTATTGAAGGTGCAAGTGTACCAAGTGTTACACCTGAATCTGGGTAGACACCATATACATGATTTCTGTTGCATCACAATGCGACTTAACCTTAGTTCAGGTTTGGTTTTACAGTATCATCGTGTTCAATGCTAATTCTTGCCTACTAAATATTATTATTTAGGTTTGGATCAGTTTGTCGGAGGTCTGTCTTTGTTCCCAACAACAGTGATGCTTTTGGAATATGGACTCGCAATTGCATCATCGACGTATTGCCTTACATTTTTCTTTCTTGACCATACCATGGCTCAGGTATGGGTGACATGTATTTTTCATTTTGTTACTTTTCACTCGTACAACTGCTAACATTCATTTATCTTACAGAACGTAGTTCTCTTGATCCACTTTTTCACTGGATTGATACTAATGGTTATCTCATTCATTATGGGAATCATACCAACCACGACAACTGCCAATTCTTTTCTCAAGGTATACCCCTTATTTTTCTTTGGCTGTTAGCAGCATGAATTGCACGCACTTACACAGTATGTAACCACTAGCAACAACATGCAAGCCTTGTCCCACTAAGTGTGGTCAACTACATGGATCAAATAATGTCATAGTGCTTTATCATATATTATATTTATGTTTAACCAATTAACATTTAAATCCCTTTTAATTGTTTCCCCTAGATGAGAAATCATTTTAAGCTCACAAGAAAAAAAAACTATCGAATTATTTTATACTTTTTAGCTTCAAATTCTGTATTCCCTGAATTGTTTAGAACTGTCATACTTTATGATTGCAATGTTTTAACGAGGTGGGATCAGCTATATAAATAAGACAACAATATAGTTTCCTACTCAATAAGAGGCAAATTACTTTCTATCACATGTGATCAATAATTTATTTGTATTTTATATGGTATTACCGTAAATGGTCACCACCTTGGGTTGTCACTGTTAGTATGAACAGGGATTAGGTTATCCTTTCAGTGCAATGAAATAGGCTACCAGGATAAGTGTAACTGGTACATCTGGGCCAAATGTTAAGAGTCATTTAACTATATATCGATACAAAGTAAAGGAATTCAATTAGCAGTGATATGCCACTAGTGTTTCAATTGCTTGAAATGTTTTCCGTTCATTCACTGTGGTAAGCACTGCATTCTGATTATAATAAGTTTTTAATTATTTGATGTTCTCTTTCAGAATTTTTTCAGAATATCTCCTGGATTTTGTTTTGCTGATGGTCTTGCCTCATTAGCTCTTTTGCGGCAAGGAATGAAAGATAAAACAAGTGATGGGGTGTTTGATTGGAATGTTACGGGTGCCTCCATTTGTTATCTTGCTGTTGAGGTGCAAATCTTTTCATCAAATTTTGCTGTTATTGGTCTTCCTTATGAAATATGAATTATGATTCTTCCTAGTTTCAAAGTTTAAATCTGCATGACATAGGATGCTAGTTTAAGTAGTAATATGTAAGTGGTAGCTTATAATAAAACACATACATACACATGAAATGTGTGAAAATATTTTGCTCTATCTAATCCAAGTTCCTGTATGACAGAGCTTTGTTTACTTTTTGTTGACACTTGCGCTTGAAGTTTTCCCCTCTCTCAAATTAACTCCATTCATGATCAAGAAGTGGTGGAGGAATATCTTCCAGCATAATACTAGTTATCTGGAACCTCTGTTAGAACCTTCCTCGGAAACTGTTTCTGTGGACCTTGATGAAGATATAGATGTAAAAACAGAGAGAAATAGAGTACTTTCAGGTTCCCTTGATAATTCCATTATCTACTTGCGGAATCTTCGTAAGGTATTTTGTTTAATTATTTACTGAATGTGTTTCTTTACAAAAAATGTTTTGCATTCAAAACTGCACCAACTTAATACTCAATTATAGTGATGTCGTTTCCATATTTAAGGTGTTTTTTGAAGAGAAGTATCGTGGGAAAAAGGTTGCAGTAGATTCATTAACCTTTTCAGTTCAGGAAGGAGAATGTTTTGGCTTTTTAGGAACTAATGGAGCTGGAAAGACCACAACACTCTCTATGTTATGCGGTATATCAGATTTCCATACATCATCTAATACTGCATGCGTACTCATGCGATAGGTCTATCTTTCGCTTGCATACTTAACTGTTCATTAAAATATATGAAAACCTGGATTGTTATGAAATAACTGTTATTTATTTGATTATTGATAACACTACTTTTTATTTGTCCATTCTTTTTCTCGTGAATATTGTTGTTATTATTTGTTGCACAGGTGCAGTCTTCTAGTTTAGACAAACATGAGGTGATGATGAATTATGATGTTTGGAAAATTTTTTAATAGTTCTCATTCAATTAAACCAGTAGATGTTTCGTAACTATAAATGCTCTCCATTGAATAGCTGTTAACTTGGCAGTTCTCTCTGATTCATGTGGGCTTGTTGCTAAAAGTTGTGTTTCCCTTTCCGTACAGGAGAAGAATCTCCTTCTGATGGAACTGCATTTATTTTTGGCAAAGATATATGCTCCCATCCCAAGGCTGCTCGCCAATATGTATGTATTTTTTCATCTTACATGTACAAAATAACATACAATGACAGAATGAAGATTTACCTAAATCCATCTGACTATTTCTTGTTTATCTCAATTCTTTAATCTCAGATTGGTTATTGTCCGCAATTCGATGCTCTGTTGGAATTTTTGACTGTTCAAGAGCATCTTGAGCTTTATGCTAGAATAAAAGGTGTTCCAGATTACATGATAAGCAATGTATGTAAGCAGTATCTAATCCCTTCAGTGCTTGTTGCCGTCAAGATAACTTTCGGTGATAACATTCATTGTTGTGCCTATAAATAGCTAATCAATTTGTCCTTTAGACTGCCAACTGTGAAAAGGCCAAGCAAATACCAAACCAAACAAGCATTACACCTCCTTATATTGTCTAAATTAAAAGGCCATGCATAAATTTCTTCTTCTACCTCTGAATATTTGTTAATAGGTATTTCAGCCCAAGCATTAAATACAATGTGATGCTGGTAGTCAGTCCTTCCGAATAACCAATATAAATGAGACAGTGGACAAACTGAACTCTACTACACCAAGACAAAATTTTATGTTTGTGGATGAGACTAACTGGATGCCATGTTTCCTTAAACTGTGCACCATTGGATCTATGCCCACACGGCACAAGGTGTCATAAAAGAAATTTGTGCAAAAAGCTCTGTTGAATTCACTTCTTTCTTCACCTTTACACAGATAATACCTTTCTTGTTTCTCTTACTTCATTGCTAATGGATCATTTAAGGATGCAGACATGTAGAAAGATATGAAAGCTATATGGAGTACTCTTAATCTCAACTAGCTTACTTCTTTAAGATAGATATGAATCTTCCATCCTGATAATCATTTCTTTACTCTCAGAAGTCAGAATAGTGGTGTGTTAAACTGCCTGTGACTTAAAAGCACTCAATGGTTGCCTAACACCAGTTTACCCAGAATCGAAATCCAGAGTAAATCTAAGTATTAGCTAAGATGGGTCTATGCATTATACATGCTTGAAATCCTAAGAGGGGACAAGATAGATATCAGCCCATTTGTTACCATTCAACGACCAGCTTAAGCTTTAAGGATAGTTTGTTCTTTACATGAACGTTAAAAGACTTAGATTGACATTTTAAATTCAGTGATATGATCATAGCTATGCATAACATTGCCCTTTATTGTTACCTATGATCACTTGGATAGGTTGTTATGGAAAAGATGGTGGAGTTTGACTTATTGAAGCATGCTAACAAACCATCATTTTCGCTTAGTGGGGGTAATAAAAGGAAACTGTCTGTTGCAATTGCAATGATTGGAGATCCTCCTATTGTCATTCTTGATGAACCGTCCACAGGTATAATAACTCAGTTACTCTCTTCATATTTCTTTAAACATCATGAAGATTTTCCTTTATCCTTTTTAACTGTAATATTTACAAAAGAAATTCTTCCCTTGCTTTAAAAGTCTATACTTTTAGTTAAAATGGTTCTTGAAATGTCAAGAAAACCCAGTTCACCAAGTGACCTATAATACGTTCACATTCAATTCTATGATCAAAACATTGTTTCAGAGTAATTTTTAGTTTCATATAACTTCATTGTTTATCATGTATCATGCATTCCCAGTGAGTTTCTAAGTAAAGGGGCATGCAACCCATTTGTGGGCCTTTCTAAACCAATTAAGCTTCGTGATTTTCAACAGAAAGCAACTGGGCCTCTCATATGAGGCAAAATAGTTTCTGAAACAATCTACAGAATCACTATGTGAGAATATTGCATACTTTCTTGTGCTTGATGAATTGCAAAAGTGTCAGCTTTCAGGTCTGATTCTTGGTACTTATAGGTATGGATCCCATTGCCAAAAGATTTATGTGGGATGTAATATCTAGGATCTCGACCAGACGGGGAAAGACTGCAGTAATTCTTACTACCCACAGCATGAATGAAGCTCAAGCCTTATGTACCAGGATAGGGATAATGGTACAAGCTTATTTTCTTTTCACTTTACATTCTTGAAGCCATGGCATGCACCTACTGACATACCCATTCCTTTATACTGATTGTGTTTGTTTGAAGGTTGGTGGACGATTAAAATGCATTGGAAGTCCTCAGCATCTGAAAACAAGATTTGGGAATCATCTTGAACTAGAGGTATTCATGGGTTACAGTAACGAGAAGCACATTTTCTTTGTGCTTCCTCTTTTTCCACTTATAAAAGCACCTTAATAATTCATATATGTAATTATTAATTCACCTGTTTCCAGGTCAAACCTACTGAAGTGAGTTCTGTGGACTTGGAAACACTCTGCCAAGCTATTCAGGAAAGACTTTTTGATGTCCCTTCTCATCCTAGAAGCTTGCTTAATGACCTTGAAATTTGCATTGGGGGCAATGACTCCATTACCTCAGAAAATAGCTCCATTGCAGAGATTAGCTTGACACGAGAAATGATAGGCTTAATTGGGCGCTGGCTTGGGAACCAAGAAAGAGTAAAGACTCTAATCTCTTGGACACCTGTCTCTGATGGAGCTTCTAGGGAACAATTATCAGAACAACTGTTTCGAGATGGTATGTTGAACTTTCCATTGAAAGCTGTTTCTTTGTTCCGTTGAGATTTTTTTCTGTGACTCGATGGTCCTTTTCTTGTTAGAAAATGTGTGTAGCTGAAAATGATCTTGTATTGCCAATTCTTATTCTTGAATGATTATTTTTCTTGAATGAATTTTCATTTGGTGTTGGGTGTGTTAGTTCATTATTTACTGGCTTCCTCTTTTACATGTTGATACAGTGTTTCTTTCTAATATTTAATGCTTCAATTCTGGCAAATAATTTGAGATTTGACCATATAGTCCTCCCCACAGATTTAACAAAAGTACGATAATCATCTTGTTTTGAATGGGAAAAAACGTCACTTATGTTAAAATTTCACATAATATTGTTCCCTTTTTATTTTTTTTGAAATTACAGATCAGTCATTTTAAATTTTTAGATAAACCTCCCTTTATTTTGCATTTTAACATAGGTTGGTGTAAACATTAACAGGAATTTCATTAGCCTTAGGAGATTGAAAAATTCTAGTATAGACATAATTCTAACAACTCATATTTAGGCACACTGCAATAAAGTTAGTGAGACCTATAAATAAGTGAATATATCTTCCATAAAGCTAGTGGAACTCACTCACATTGCGAGTGTGCCTAAATTTGAGATGTTATAATTGTGCCCATGTAAGTCTCTTGACAGAGACGAATGCAATTTACTCCTTTTTTTTTAATATTATCATCTATTCATCTTATCATTTTGATATATTAAAGGCTCAGTGTACGAGGCTCTCACTTGGTGGGCTTTGAGAATGGTAGATATTCTGTCAAGAAATAGTCTGACTAGAAATATTGAAAATTTGTTTTTGATCCTTATAAATATTTGGAGAATCTTTGTGTTTTATAGATATCACCATGTAACCACTGGGCTAATGCAACAGTGACCAAAACTGAACATTTTTTCTTTTAAAAAAAAATGACCAAAGCCAAACTAAAAATTCTGTAGGGACCAAAACTGAAATTCACCATATCGTTAGGGACTAAAAGCATACATAACGTAAGTCTATTTCTTTAGAAATTAAAAAATTCTTGTGAATCAATCAGATGATATTTTTCAAATTTTCATCAATTTTATGGACAACAAATATTTTGTTCATAGGTCATACTGCATAAGGTTCTTTGTAAATTGTTCTTGCTTAATTCATTTCTGAACTTGATATTCAATCATCCATCCTTCAGAAAAGGGAGACAGACAAAGAAGCAGACACATATTTCATATATGTCAGGAAAAAAGAAAAAGAAAACCAACCATGAACTTTCACCTAGTAATTTAAACTTTCAGAAGAGTTGGCTCTTGATATGGTAGCAGAGCCTTTAAGATAATGTTGTCATGAGTTCCAGCATATGGTAAAATGGGCATGTGTAATGTCCACACTTTTAGCAGAGGGCTCTAATTTGAGGAGTGTATAAAATCAGTGAAGCTTTTACATATTAGCTCAAGTTTTTAGGAGAGTTGATCCATGAGAATGCATAATGCATAAATTCTCTCCTAGTGTTAAATTTTCTTCTTTTCTGTTTGTATTGCAGGTGGTATTCCATTACCAGTATTTTCTGAGTGGTGGTTGTCCAAACAAAAATTCTCAGAAATTGATTCATTTATTATCTCATCATTTCGGGGAGCAAGATGCCAAGGGTGCAACGGTTTGAGCATCAGATACCAGGTATTTTTGAGCTGCTGCATTACATTTCTCATGGGAAGATTATGCATTATGGTTGAAAATTTCTCATTTCTGAATGTAATTCTATGTAATTTAACCATTAAATTCGAAGTGGAATAATTTCACTTTCAAACTAATACGGGCATAAATGAAAATCCCACTCTTAATTTTCTTCTGATTTCTTAGCTATATATACATAAAGGAAGAAAATGTTTAAGAAAAGAAAATATAATTACAAAGAAAGTAGTAATTAGTTCTAGATATATGCTGGGAGCAGCCAACCCACAAAACACTACAGCAATGTTGCAGATCACAAACAGCCGCTACACCAAAGATAGCTCATTCAATGTATAGTATTCATCATTAATCCTCCAAAGTCACTATTTGAAGATACAGCCATAGTAATGAAAACCGGCTGGTTCAACCGGAAAACCAGTG
Organism: Dalbergia oliveri; assembly: GCA_030441495.1. Classification (NCBI taxonomy): domain Eukaryota; kingdom Viridiplantae; phylum Streptophyta; class Magnoliopsida; order Fabales; family Fabaceae; genus Dalbergia; species Dalbergia oliveri. The sequence goes on from JAMLFY010000008.1 coordinate 17,863,032, forward strand.
AACTGGTCATGAAACTGGTCTAAGCCACTGTTTGGATCAGTCCCACATTGAAACCAGTGCAACCCATTCAACTTGGTCCAGTTGTATCAAAACCGTGACTGGCCCGATTGAACCAACCGGACCGGGTCTTTTTTTTTAAACTTTTTTTTTTTGCTGAATGATATCTTTTTTTAAAACCTTAAAAAAAAATTTAATCTGACTTATAGAAAAATGCAATAACTTTGTTTGTATTGTCATGACTTATGTGTTTGTGATGTAAAACTTTGTGAGTTTGTTTGTGTAATTATGTTTTAAACTTGTCAATTGTAATTCATAATTGTGAAATGTGAACAATATTTAGGAATTTATGTTATTTATTCATGTTTGTATTTGGACCCCTTAAAGAGTGTCAAATTGTTAATTAGTTGTCATTTTATTGCATTTCATTTAAATTTTTATATTTTTTTTTATAAATTTAGTTCAACCGGTTCGACTAGCTTGGTGCCTCGACTGAGTCGATCACCGGTCCAAGTTTAAATACTATGGATACAACCATCATAATATAAGGCATAGCCAATAATATTAAGGCCATAGTGAAGGCTGGAGAGTAGAGGGATTTGGCTGTAGAAGCTGCCACGAAAGTGAGAACATATAACATAGGTGCCAAGGAAACTATGAAAATAGATGTGTGGGCTTGGCTGGAAGATGCATGGGAAAAGGGATATGGCTGGAAAAGGATAGGCTGCAAAGCGGAGGTTTGCAAACTTCCCTTCTCCATGTGATCAAGCAACAAAAGAGGAACTAAATCTAGATTGCTTCACGTGTATGCAATGGGTAATGAAGACAAATGAGCTGCTTGATTGATCGTGCAAGGTGAGTTTTAGAGTGGGCTAAGCAGGGTTTCATCCCTGGTAAAAGTCACGGCCATCACAGCTGCAATTTGGCCTCCAGTGAGTTGATATGGTGACCATATAACTCACTCTGCTAGTGTGTCTAGTAGCATCAAAGGCCTCTGATCCTCCGTGATTGCTCCATGGTTTGCCACAATTGATTAAGTTGATTACAAATAATTTAGAGGATAAGTGGTCCTCTACTACTTTAGAATATAAAAGTAAAACACCAACAATAAAAAGACCAAAAAAGAAATATCAGCGGAACAATGCTACCCAATTCCTCAACATGCCTATTAGAGAAACTCTTTTAAAAAGATCACGAGCTTTGTGCCACTAAAACCTAATGCCTAATCTTATCTCATATAAGCTACCGTGTAAAATAAACTTCTTTAAAGATTAAAGTAACACTCCAACCCATGAACCAAAGTGTGACATAGATTATGCTCTGGATAAAAAATTTAGCCTCTTTGCTTCTACCAAGACTATTAAATTTAATCATAAAAAGCTGATCCAATGATGTAGGTCACATCCAATTTCACCAAAAAGTCCAAAGAGAGAATTCCATAAAGAAACAGCAGCAGAACAATTTAAAACAGATGGGAAACAGATTGGAGTTAGGGAAAGTTCCTTATTTGTGTTAAGGAGCTGCAACATGTCGCTATTATTAATTCTATTATGTAACACTGTCCTAACAAATGACAAGACCTCCGAAGATCTTTGGATTTCCAAAGGGGTTTATTACAATACTGTAAATCTAAGACCTACCTCATGCCTTTTACTTATTGACCACATTAGATTTTATTTGACTTCTGTTTTGAGTGAGACAAATGCAGTTGGTATGTTGCTATCTTCATTCAATTTTACTTCAGAAGCCATTTTACTTGAGGAAGGCTTTTTTTTTTTTTCTGTCTATTGTTAATTAAGCGTCTAGTGTCTTGTTCTATCTATTCAAATCCCCAAAAGAGCTGTCTTGTCTCCTTTTTAGCTCTTGTACATGGCAGTCAGCCACCCATATTTGAGAGTTTATTTCTTATTGCAAGTGATAAGCAGAGCAAAATGGTGTATCCCATTTATATTTATAATTGATGTTCAAATTATTTTTTTTGGTTGACTTGCACACATTCTTCTATTTAAAGTTGAATTTCAATGCAAGTCAAAATGGGCTTTGTTATTGACTGGAGTTTAAGGCTAAGGGGCTCTTGCATGGAAGGGGGGTGTTTAAAGAAATTAAACTATTCACGAGTTTCCACTTAACTGCCTAACCTTTTAGGAGAGATGGTCCTAGCTTGTTTCTTTTTATCTTGAGTAATGTTGACATATTTTGTCATGGACAGTCACCAGTTCTTATTCACTTTGTTCTGCCATGAACAGAATATTTGCGTATTTATGTGCAAGCCGTGGTATGTGGACTTGATTTTTGCATGGCATATAGTAATTCAGAGTTTGTTTACTGCAGTTACCATACGATGAAGGCTTCTCTCTAGCAGATGTCTTTGGACTCCTAGAAGGAAACAGGTAAAGTGCAAGTACTGTGATCTATTTTCTGTAATCTTGCTTCTCAAAGTGACTAAATGCAACCTAAATCTTTTTGCAGAAATAGATTAGGGATTGCTGAGTACAGCATCAGCCAGTCAACTCTGGAGACTATATTTAATCATTTTGCAGCTAATTCATGAGATGCCCGCATTTTATCATTTTTTTTCTCATAAAATGCTACATAGTAGTTGCAATGTGTTATGGGGTATCAAAATGATTAACATTCTTTAATTTCTAAGCATGGCTCTGTCAAAATTTAAGGTCACGTATATTGTGGAGTCGATGATTTTGGTGCCATTGAATTGTAAATAGATTCCCTGCTAGGGAATTGTGGCACTAGAGCACTTTCTTGTTTTTGGGTGTTGAGTATCGTTACATTCAGTCTTGTTGCTTTGGCAACTTTGGCATTGTTGAGGATAATCGGGATGATCTTCAATTCGCCTTGTAGCTCTGCTCCAATGCCAAGTGGAGGGAAAAAATCAGTCAATCAAATCTAAAGGAAAACGTTACTGCACAAGTGCAAGGTGTGCGATGTTGTATAAGAATGAATGTTTTGGGTGGTGAAAAGCTGAAAAAGTAAAAAGTTTAATGTTGTATATATGAGAATGATATGCAGAAATGAAGGGACCACTGAGATGGAGAGGATGAAGAAGACCGAAGAGCTTCTGATACTGAAGCTGAGGATGAATTAAGTGACAATGATCTTACAACGAAGAATGATGATCATTAGTTAATCTATTAGGATTTAGGAATTGTAAATAGGGATTTCTATAAATTTTTTATTTTTTTTTTAGGGGTTCTGTTGCAGAATGTGTAGTTACTATCTATGTGATTCGTGACTATCTTTATAAACAATTTTTTATTTAGTTTGAAGTATTAGTTATACAATGAGCTATGCTTTTAAAATGCTAATGTGTGGCTTAAATATTTGTAATTTTTTTTTTAATTATTGACCTTAAATCTTTGAATGTTCGATGTGATTCGATTCACAATGCAAAAATCAATCTTAGCTTGAATCTTGATTTAATAATAATCACGGTTAGAGTTAAAGGCTAATAGTAGATTAACCGTTAAGGAATGAAAAATTAAAGAACTTGTAGATATTGTGTACTATCATATAGTTGACCCTATTTGATGCAAATTTGGTGTTATTGTTGCTATTGTGGTTGTTTGTTGTTGCCTTGGTGTTGGTATGCATTCTTATTTTTGTTAGCTTGCTTCAATTGATGATTTGATGGCGATTGAACGTATAGCACTTTCTTTTTTTTGGGATCGTTCGATCGAACCTATGTCTAACAACTAAACTATCAAGTACCAATCCTTTGTTTGAACGGTTATTGGATCATTTTTGGTACTTGTGATTCCAAAGGAAAGAGGAAAAGAAAAGAGTGGATGGTGGGCAAGTATGTTTAATATCAAATTAGTGGTTCACTGAAGGGCCCAGATTTACCCCCTTTACTTAATGTAGGGTTTTTTAATTTTTTGTAGTCTGCTTGATTTGGTTGTAGAGCTGTGTATTGTCTTTTGACCCAAAAATATTAGAATGATTGGAAACTCTGGCCCAAAAATCAAGATTGATTGGAAAAATATTTAACACAGAAAAAATGAAAAAAAAAGATAGGACTTAACACATTGAAGCCCATTGAGATTGGCTAAAATGGCCAGAAAGAAATGGATTCGAAGGCTCCTATAAAACTAGTTGATCTCTATGAAGCGCATATGGGACATAACATGACATCTACATTATTAACACACTAAAATTAAAAATTATAGAACATGGACATGGTATATATAGAGCTAAAAATTTAAAGAAAATAATACATTATACAGAATATTACAGATATAACTTTAGTTATATTTTATTTTCTTATAACTGAAAAGATTTTTATATATTGTTTCATTTTTATAACCTTGTTTATATTATGTATTTCTATGTTAGAGTAAGCAAAAAGTAAATTTTAAACTAAATATATATAAACAAGTCATTAGTGTGTCATGTAAAATTTGACATAGACACATGTTCAACATATAGACGCCACTTAAATGGTGTGTTCGTGCTTCATATGTTGATCTTGCTTTTGTATTACTGAATAAAATCTGTGTTATGACCAAAAAAAGGAATAAAGTTTGTTATACTAAGGGTGAGTTTGATTCAAGAAAAAAATATGGTACAAATTTTTATGAATAAGCTCTGTGTAAATCTACACATATTCAGAGATTCACATAAGGGCTCTTCTTGTGGCTAGGGAATGGGAGGCTCATTTCTCACATATTTGGAGAGAAGGAAATCAATATGTTGATGCCATGGCTAAGATGGGAAGAGAGGGCCTTGATTCAATAAGGACTTGGGATCATCCTCCTCCGAGGTTATGCAAATGCTGCATGAGGATTGCATGGGTGCTGTGTTTGTGGCAATAGTTGTTTGTTTTTTCTTTCTTCTTTCACACACTACCAAAAAAATAAGAGTTAAGCTCCGATAAAACATTATGACATCATTTGAGCGATATGGCCAAAACCTTATATTATTTACCTAATAAATTATTTAAACCATTATAAGCAGTAAAATATTTTCAACACACTTAAATCCATACATTACTACTTAATGAATCATTACATCTTTTACCATCTGTGTTCAATATATTATTATAAACCTGTAATAATTGCAACTTGCTATAAATTTACATATAGGTATATGTAGATCATCTTCCTATATTACACTGCATAATTACAATACTACGATGATTAAGCTTCTTCACGGTTCAATTAACTCCTTTGATAAACCGGATGTGATCACCAAACACAAGATGGGGGAAAAAGAAAAAGAAAACTCTTTTTGCAGATCTAGCTAACATTTGATTATTACTTTTCAGTAGCAAGACTTGTATATATTTTGAAGCTAATCACGTATACTATATATAAAACATATCTATTTGCAAGACTGTGACAGCAAAATGCTTGCGCTTTCACTCATCTCAGCTCTCTTCCTCTTCATCTCCCTCTCTCCTTGCACTTCCAGCCTCACCCCAAACAGCATTGGCCTTTCATCTTCTTCCTCTTCCTCTTCCTTTGGGCGCGAATATTTCGCCACCAAATCAAACAGTTCCCTGCACTTCCTTTTCATGGTTGTGAGCTCATAACTCAACACCCCATTCTCCTTCTTGAGCCGCTTGTTCTCATCCACAAGAGTTGTGTAACCAGAAGATGATGAGGTTGATGAGGACCTTTGGTCTTCATCCGAGTCTTGGGGAATTGTGGCTTGGTTCTGTGCAGCAGTGGTAGTAGTAGTAGTTGGTTGTTGCTTGGTTGTCCAAGCTTTTCTTCTTCTAATCTCACAAAGAAGTTCTCTCTCCCCTTCCTAAACCTTTCGTTGCAGAACTCCCATCTGCTTGTTGCAACTTTACGAAATCCCTGTATGTGTACATATGCAAGATATATGGATAATAAATCAAAGAGAGACTCTTGCATGAATATAATTCTACCAACTGATCGAATTTAGACACGTTCATAATAAAAATGGATTCACTAGCTTTCTTCGAAATATGATCACTTGATTATGGGTCTTGCAACCTTTATGGTGAGTATGCCTAAAAGTGATTTGCTAGACTTATGTCTATAGGATAAAATTTCTAAATGAAATGTTTTGTCAATTTAGGCGCCAACATGGAAAGGGAAATAATGTGATATTGAACAAAATTACACATATGAGGAAATGGAACTAGGCCTAAAGGGTAAATTGATTTACCGCTATACCTTAAATTTGCCTTCTCGTTTGGTTAAAAATGTGGTCCAAGGACTATGAATAGACTAGCAAGAAATAACTTTTAGCTAGGTAAGCAATGGAATTACTCACACTAATAGAGAATAAGATTTACTGTGCCATGTTGATTTAAAAAATCAGATTTTTATTCTTGAAAGAGGAGTTTTTATGATTTCAAAACATAGGACCCATGCAAGAATGTTGTAACTTGCTCTTTTTGGCATCCTTAATCAATAAAAACACCTATTAGAAAAACTCTAGATAATGTATGTTCAAACATTCTTTTTCTTTTTTTTTTAGTTTATGCAATATGATCCATATAATCTTAGTCATGTGTCCATCAATATGAACTTAAGCAAGAAACTAGATATAATAATAGACTTAATATCACACATATTGATTTAAAACTTCAGTACAATAAGCTAAGTTTACAAATCATCTCACTTATATAGTCCTCATTCAAGATATTCATTACTCACTTCAGATTTCAGTATGTTTCTCGTAATTACTAGAAGCCCTAACATTAAAATACTCTCCCATTGAACCATGTATTGCTGGATGGTTAGGATAGGCCAAAAGGAAGGAAATATATATATTTATATATACCATATATATATATATATATCTCACTTCTTCATTTTTTAAGAGGGAATTGTCCCACTTCTGTGATTGTGGTAAAGTTCATTTTAACCAAGGTGTGATTTCATCACTCACTTGAAATTTCGAGAAAATTATTGCATATTCATAACACAGCAACAAATGCATGTCATCTTTATCATTAAGTTTAGATGTGCTAACATATATTTAGACATACTCAAAAGATGATAAAACTTGTTAGAGCATGCATTAGTTGTTGCTCTAGGATTAAGCTAAGATTTCTCCACATATGTGGGCCACTCAAAAAGAAAATCGCATTTATGAATTAGTCAAACCAGAAAATTTCTACTACAATCTAAGACTTTGAAAAATTGAAGTCATATCACCTTACCAGAAGGCAATATATTTTACATTTTGCAATAAAATAATAATATTAATAATAAATAAATAAAGACCCAAGTCGATATGAGTATTTCGTTATGCTATTAAACCATGCGTGCCCACTAATGTTGATTTTTTTGTCTCTAGCTATGGTTTGGTTGATAGGGCTCATTATCTGGACCGGCCGGTTCTGACATGATCCATCATATGCAGATGCATACCATCCCATCATGAACTAGCTAGCTAGAAGGGGGAGAACAAAAAAAATGAGCACTACCATTCTACTATTTTATAACTTTGACATATATATTCGATCTTTTCTAGAAAAAGCAACACCACCTTATTAAATCAATTAACGCGGATATTCCATTTTGGAATGATACAAATAAAACATTAGTTCTCTAACTTCCGATTCCTTATTCCTTAATGAGAAACTTCAAACCAAGCCATTCATTCATCACTTAAGAGTAATACTAAACTGAAGCCAGAGTCAAAGAATTCTAGTTCACCTGCTCCGTCATGAACTCAAGAAAACGAAAGTTATTTTTTTCCTTTCATGACAAAAACTTTCTCGTAGTCAACTTATTGATCATAGATGCCGTTTCAGGTTGTCTACTCCTTATATGAAAATGTTAATTTAAAAGGGAGTTGTTGAAATAACAAAACTAAGATTAAGGCCATTCTCACCTAGTGAGAGAGAGTGTCATGTCATAAGAGATAAATACGTATAAAAATAAAATTGAAGTATCAATGTAAATAATAATAAATTTTATTATTATTATTATGATAAATTATGTTTTTCTCTTATCACATGACACTCTGTGCTAAAAATAGCATTTAATAATCCATAAAATTCAGCAATAAATCACCTAATTATATGACAAGTATATATGTATTTTTGCACATGTGCTTACATAGGTATTGAGCTGCCGGACAAAGCTAGAGAAGTTGCTGTGTTTGAAGAGCGTAGGGAGGAGATCACGGGCAAACTCCGCCGGCTGCCACACGACAAACGCCGTCCCGTCGGCATTCCACGATACGATGGTGTCGGTGGCCGGATCCTCCACAAGCATGTATGTCTTCAACAAGAAGGGTGGTGGAGAGCACTTCCTTGCACATTCCAATAACCCTTTCTCACTTGCCGCTCCCTCCATTTTCGCAATTATTTTCTTTTGTCCCCTTTTTGTGGGCGTTTTCTCTATATTCTATTGGTTTGTTTGTAGAAGAAGTTGATGATTTGTGAAGAAGTAGAAGAATATATGATGAAGGGGATGAAGAGGATGAATTAACTATGGTTGATAAGAGGAGAAGAGAAGAAGGGCGGTTAAGAACTCCCAACCCCAACAATAGAAACCCAACACGACTCCACAGTTCATGAGAATTGCAAGTGCTTAGTTTTTCCTTTCTCTCTCTCTCTCTCTCTTCTTTCTATCAATGAATAAATGGTTGAAACGTATGCACTATCCCTACCCTTCTTTATATATAGTAACTTCTCTGAGGGTTTCATGGCATGCAGTCACGCACTTTGATTTCATCACTCTTCTTTCTTTTAATTGGATACTGCTTAATTATATAAATTGGAAGTGGGTTTTGTTTTATTAGGGACGTTAGAAAACATTAATTTTGATATCGTGTTGTGTAAAAAATTTATGAGTTTAATTTTGATGTATTAATAATATAAAAAATTTTTTATATTGTAATATAATTAAATATTTTATATGACTTTTCAAGCAGTGAAAATAGAAGCTAATCATATTTGTTTATATTTTATATGATTGGATAATATGTCAAGTCCATCAATATTAAATTCAAAATTTATATTATATATTATTATATATATTAAATAATTATCATTTGTATAACTTTTGAAATAATTATTACAAAGATTTAAATACTTTTAAATTTTAACAATAAATTAATATATGATTTGATAATAGTTATAAGAATTTAATTTTGATACACAGATAATATAAAATATTTTTAAACTGTTGACATTAAATCAAATCTTTTCATATGTCTCATAAGTGTATAAAAGAATTTTACTTCAAAATTAAACACATAGTATAAAAGGATTAATTATAAAAAAAATATAGGACTTCGTAATCCAACACTATCCAACATCGGTTAAAATCATTTTTATATTGTAATTCAAACAAAATATTTTATTTACATGATTTTTCAAGTTGTGGATGAAATGTGACAATTCTAGTTAGATAACTATGTAGAGGACTTTTACAGTTTTAATATACTGAAATTAAATTTATTTAAAAATATGTACTGTTTTTTTAAGATAATATCGCAACACATAAATATTAAATTTATATTCAACTCCGCCTAAATGGGTAATTACCTTCTCGCCACAAGTGGCACCGAATGATAATGACAATGCATTTTTTATCTTCTTGTTGAAGATTAAAGAGCGATCAGATAATTAAAGTTTGTCCTTAACTGGTGAATGTCTACACAAAAAGTTAGTAAATATAAAAATTCTTTATTCGACGTAGATCCAAATCCCATTCATTGAATTGACCTTGATTGGAACCTACCCTACAATTTACATGGTAACATTTGTATTAGCCTAGTTATAAATTCTCCGTCATGTGTTAATTAGCCGGTAAATATCTTATTTAAAGTGCACGAATGTCAATCAATTTGACTAACTTGAATAAAACATCAGAATAAAAGTGAGGGAGCCAAATCCATCAAATAAGATATTGTTAAAATTGTGAATGGGGAATTGAGGAAGATAGGGCTAGCACGTGGGAGTGTTTGGTGGGATTGTCTTAAAGCAACAATTTTTCTACGAAAATAATAGTAGTTTAAGCCATTTAGGTGTGTTGATACTTTCTGCATTATAATTTATATATATGCATCTTTTGTTTCAATATCTTTCGTGCAAATTCCTCCATCAAAGGCTTTCTTCCTTCAAAGTGATCTAATAATGCTTTGGAGGTTTTCCATGAAAGAAGCGACTTTATTTGACTTTCTATGCTATTCCAGGTACAAATTTTCTTCCATTCAAATTTGACTGTTCTCTCCCACCAAAAGCACAAGCGCGTGTAGAAAAAGATTATGTTGATAGTGACAAGAAAATTTTGTCTTTGATCACAAGCAAATTGTTCGTATAAATTTCTATTTAAAAGATTAAAAACTTAAATTATTATTTTTTAACAGAAATTGATATGAATAATTTTTATGAAATGTTATTTAAAAATAAAATCACTATGTTGTTAAAATGAATTAAGGCTTCGTTTGTGTGGGATTTTTAATCCCGAAAATCACATTTTTACTAAAAACATTAGTTTTCAGCTTATTTGTAGAAGCTAAAAAAAATATCCTATGAAAAAAAAATCTAGTTTTCAATTTTAGAGTTAGATATAAAATTTAAATTTTACAATTATTTTTTTTAAAATCTGAAACAAATACACCCTAAAAAAAATGCACCTTAACTATCATCACTATTATTTGAATATTACTTTTGTGAACATGATTTAAATATTAAAAAAACCATGTATAAAATTATTCGAGTTTTTAAGTCTCTAATTAGGGATTCAATTTCTGAATGATGTGTATAGAAAGTGTCTCGTGATTATATAGAGATAAAACTCATATATGAGAGCCCTATGTTTAAAGGTAATTAGTCATTGCTTCTGCAATAGATACACCGGGTTAACAAAAAATGTATCAATAATTGGTGATTTGAATTATATTTTTAGCAAATCTGGTTATAAAAAAATGAAAAAAAAATATATTAATAATTGTGAATGTCAGTATATTACGAATCAATCTAGTGAAAAAAAAATATATCATATTTATTACTAAATAATTACTTTATCATAGACACACATAACACATTCATTAAGAATGTAAATCCTCAGTTATTTATAAATTGATTTCCAAATCTCTTTAAATGATGTATAAAATTATGGATACACGTCTCACTTTTCATTAAATTTGAGAATCACTTTTTGGGTTAGGGACAAAAATATTATATATATACCAAGGCAGACAAAAATCATGGAAACAAACATCAGTTCTCATTAAAATTGAAATATGTTATTCTAGCTCTTTACTAACATAATTTGTTAACAAAAAGAGTCTTTTCTTTTTATTTTTTTTCTTAGGGTATTCACCGTCAATATTAATGACAACTCCTTTAGTTTTTTGAGATGGAAACTCCTCCAAGGATGTAATTCTCTGGCCACAGAAAGAGTCATTTTAACATTAGAATTGACAAAAGCAATACAATAAATTTATATTTTCAGATTCACCTTTATATAAACAATAAACGTTCTAAATCCATACTACAACTTTTAAAAATGAACACCTTTAATCAATGTCTTTATTTCAACTATCTGTGATCTTCTCCCCACTTATTTGTTTGGCAATTCGTCGCACCCAAAATCGTGATGACCTCTCAAGGTAATTTCTCCATGGCATTCAACACGAGGTCAACGGAATGTGGAAAGAAGGCCACGGATCACAGTACTAGAACAAATCCCATGTATTGAAGAGGATTTTGGGCTGCAAGCACTAGCAAGAGCCCATTGGAGCAGTTAAGATCATGGCGATATTTTTTCTAACTTGCTCTATGTGTATTGTTTTCTTCATTTTTCAATATGTGAAAGATTTTGATTGTAGGTTTTTTTAATGGTATTACGAGACGACATATGCATTTAGCTCGAAAATCCTTCCTGTTAATAGCCCACCAAATATGAGTATTAGATACTATTGCTTATAGTCCGAAATTAACGAAAATCATGATGGGGTCATGTGATTGGTAAAAATAATAATAATAATTTCATAATATTGCATTTACACCCACAAAATTTCATAATATTGCAAATAACCCCAAACTCCTTCACATATTTCACTCCACTCCAAATGGTTATCGAGGGATTAAGTGATGATATTTCATTTAATCCCAACAGAATCCCTCTTAAGGAAAGTCAAGTAATAGTTATCCTTACAAAAGAAATAATGGAAAACAAAAACAAGATAGGGTCACAAATTGAAAGCCATAAAGAAACCATGCATTATACTCCTCCATCACAAGCTCTTGTTTTTTTTTTCAATAATTAAAAGAAGCTTAACTCTCAAAAAAGAAGAAGTAAAGATAACACCAAGTTTTAATCGAATGTCAAAAGATCAAGACGAAACTCAAACTAAGTGCCTAATATCGACATGAAGACACAACTCATCAAAACAAATCTACATAAGCAAGCTTTCAAAAAAAACTGAAAGATCAAAAGAACCTACCAAAGTAGATCCTACACATAACAAACATAAAGTTGTGCCTTGCCCAATGCCTTCCTCAAAAATCGCGCACAGATAACCCTGGACTCTAGCTCAATTCCCACAAATGCCGAACTTCTGCCATGTCGACTGTTCCCAAACAAAAAAAATATTGAAGCGTTATACTCCATCAATATACTATAACCCACAAACCAAGCAACAAAATATGCATAGGACTTAGGTGTGTGCATATTTTACATTCATGTTATGAACATATATATATAATACCAAGTGAATGAAACATCTTATGTATTAAATTTAGAATGTAGTTCAAACTAGCATCAATGTAAGTTAGAACAACGGGAAAATATGACTTAAAATAAATTCTTACAAAGAAACTTACATTTACATCATCCAATGAAAAAGAGGGGGTTTGAATTTGAAATCTTTAGATGCGAAACCTGTCATATTTCACTCGACTAACCCCTTAGGGTTAAAACAAATTAATCAAATAAATTTTAAATACTAATATGAAAAATGAATAATTTCATATAGTACATTTTAAGCAATTTACTTGATAAAGTACAAAAAATATAGTTGACTAAAGAATAAAGAACAAGAGAACATGTGTTGAGTCCATATTGTCCTTAATTATTAGAAATTATATGGAATTATTTAATTTATCCAAAGGTAAATAGAGGGTTGCATAGAAGTGTTTGAATGATTAGAGTGGTTTTGTGGGTTATCACTTTGTGAATTAGCAATGGAAGCATGAAACATAAAGGGAAGACAAGGTAATCACATGTGTGTTCGATATGGGGAGTGTAACATTGTCTCTATTACTGTAAAAGAATAGGATGAAGTTTGAAAGAGAGAAAATCAGGGTATTCTTTATTCTAACTTTTGAGATGAGTGTGGATAAAAATATAAAAAAGTCTTAGAATTATAATATATTAGTGGATTTTTTTTTTCTCTTGTATAGGAGAACATATATTAACTCTCAAATAGTTATATATTGGGGGCAGGTTTAGAAGATACTTGGGAATAGAATAATTGAACATGTACAGGCTCTTCTCACGTAACAACAACAACATTTATAAAGAGGATAAATATATCTGGTCCTTAATTTTTTTTGTTTTTGTTTTTGTTTTTCGGTTACAGGTTTTTAAAACTTTGAGGGCAAGTTTGGAACATGTTTTACTTAGTGGGGGAATTTGAAACAAGAAAATAAGTTAGCAAACAAATTTAGGATTTATCTGCCTCGTTATATGAAATGTCATTTGAATTACCTTTGCCAACTCAAATATAAGGTAGACTCCCACCTAGGAAAAAAAAATAAAATCAGGCAGACTCATTCCATTATTGTAATAAGTAACGTTAGTGAAGAGGATCAACATGTTTACCTTTAAGAGGTTAATTGGAGCATACATTTGAAACGATTATTACTCATGGAGTAAATTTGAAAATATTAACAGTAAATTGTGGAATAAATCTAAGGTTTTACTTAAATTAAATTACTAAAATAAATTTGAAATTATTTTAAAAAATTTAAAGTATAATATAAATAAGAATTTTGTTTCTTCAATAAAGAATTAAGAACCAAACAGCTTGAAGTTGTAAATTTTTAAAGAAAAGTGTTTTTAGGATTAAAAGTAAGGGTTAAATGTATTTTCCCTCATAAATTTTAGGTCATGTGCAATTTACCCCTAACTTTTCAAAATATATATCACAACACCTTGAGCTTTTCAAACAGTGCAAAAAAATTTTGACTTTCTAAACGGTGTAAAACTTTAGGTCATAATAGAGTGTTAGGTTGCACATAAAAAAAAGGGATTAAGTGCACATGAAAATTTGCAAACAAGGTGCCAGGTTACACAAATTGAAAATATTAGGGGTTAAATGCACATAAATCATACATTTAATAGTTGTCAAAATTAGATTGTGGGGTGTTTAGTACTATTTGGATAATTTAGTATCGTGATACATATTTTGAAACGTCATGATGAATTATATATGACCTAAAGTTCAATGAAGTAAAATGTATTTTCCCCTAAAAATAATTATCTTTCAATACAAAAATCCAAAATACAAAAATCTTCTTATGTGAAAAATTGTCTTTTTTACTCAATACAGTTTTAACTAGATTTATTGCATTAATTTTAAAAAAATTTGTTTTGACTCGAGTTTTTATTTTCTGTTTTTAATTTTAATTTAAAAAAATACCACTTTACTTTCAATATGTATCTTATTTTTAAGATTTTGCAGTATATATATATATATATATATATATATATATATATATATATCATATAAAATCTTAAAAAATACAAAAATCTAATTGAACACAAAGTGGCATTTTTATAATTAAAAATGATGCCAGGAAATGAAAATAAAAATTAAAAATACAAACAAAATATGCCCTAAACCAGACATGTCCTGTGTTTTCTCTTCTAATATTTGTCTAAAAGAAAATATAATTATATGAAAATTGTTTTATGAGAAATACTTTTATGATGAAAGAAGATATTATAAATATAAAGTTATAAATTCACACCCAATACACTTTTCCCTAGTTTCAATTTGATTGTGGATTCCACACTCAAGTTTTTTCTCTTTCTCTTTTCTTCACTTATCCAATTTTTTAAAAAAATTTAATTATTTTTTCTATTTTCTTTTTCTTGTTTTAATTTCTTTTCTCTTCTCTTATGTTTTGGTACAAAGGCCTGAAAAACAAAGTTAACAATACTGTAAATTCATAGGATTTTTCACTCTTATAAAATAAAAACTCATTGTTTATGATAATACCAAAACATAACTTTAATTTTCAATATGCAAACCTTTTCATTTTAGGTGAAATCGCTGTAAGTCATGGCGATTTCATTTTAACTAGAAATCACTATATAAGTTACAAAGATTTCTGGTTAATATGAAATCACTTGCAAGTTAGAGATTTCTAGTAAATATGAAATAGTTATAAGATTTCTGATTAATACGAAATTCATATTACCACACCTATATTATAGGTATCTTAATTATTGAATAGTGCTCATCCATAATTACTTTACACAATAGGTGACAATACCTTTATGTTTTAAGAATACTAATATTTAATTAATTAATAAATCACCCAATAGATATGATTGAATATAATAAATTAAATTAATAAATAATGATATAAAATATCAATAATGAATTAAATCAACGTACTAATATTTAATTAATTAAATTTAATCATCATAAGTGTAACTTATTACATGTCAAATTATAGTAACATGTTATCAATATTATTATAATTTATTTGAATTTAAAATAATTTGTAGAAAAAGATGTAGTTTGAAACAAATACTTATTTGATAATTATATGATGTCTATTTTAAAGTATGGATATATAACTGATACAAGTGGTTTTTTTTAACCAATTGCAATGCGAATTTTTTCTATATTCTTTATTGTTTTCAATGTATTGGTACTCCTAAATAGTTAGTAATTAAGATTAAGCCATGTCTTGTATTTATTTTCAAAATAAGATATAAAAGTTATATCTTAAGTTAACAAACTTATATTTAAATAATAACTATTTTTATAAAGTTATACAAAAATAACTATTTTATAAAAGTATTATTCTTGAAAATAAAGGTATTATCACTTATGTGTAAAGTAATTATGGATATAACACTATTCAATAATTAAGATGCGCATAATATATGTGTGGTAATATGAATTTCATATTAGTAAGTCGTATTAACTAGAAATCTCTGTAATTTCTAGCTATTTATAGTTCTTATGAACTCGCTACAACTTATAGCGATTTGTTCTATGTAGAGAAAACTTAGCAAATTGAAAATTAAAGATGTAATTGTGTATATATATAATTAATAATTTTTTTATATTAAAAGGGTGAAAACACCTAAACTCATATGGTCAGAGTATAAAAATGAATGAGTGTAGATGGAGTATTGTCAGTTGTCTTCCATCCCTGCTAAGTCCTTTTATTGGATTGGAGATGACGACAATAACCTAAGGATCCAATTGTCTCCATTCGGTTACCCACTTGCCCTCGTGCCAAGAAAAATAGTCAATACTTTTTTGATAGACAGAAAATAGTCAATACTGATAAATGCTCTGTTTTCTCAGCTTACATGATTCAAATTAAGGCCTTTATTATCCTTTTATCATATTCCCACCTATTCATACCCTTGACCTTGTTTCTAAATAAAATGTAGTACCTATAGTTCACATCATATACTAGATACTTTTACATATTCTAGAGAAAACAGTGCGTTCATTGTACCTTATTTTATTTTACATCCAACAAGCGGAAGTAATATGTTTTACATCCATCCTTTTTTCCAATAGTTTTTTTTTTAATTCCTGAATTATAAATTTAAGTTCTTGTAAATAGTCTAAAATATGACTTTAATTTTTACGAATAAGAAAATGTGTGTGTATATATATATATATGTGTGTGTGTGTGTGTGTAAGTACAAAATTGCATATTATGACCAAGCCCAAGTCTCACTCGCGAGTAGGAAATACTGGGCTCAAAACCACCATGAGCTCTATCATCACAACATGGTGTTATAAGTTAATTATTATACATCACTTCATCACATCAGTATGGCTATATGTGCCAATAAGAGCAATATGAATTAAAAAGAAACTTGTAGGCGTGGGCATACATATATTCAGCCAACTCAGGGGATTTGCACGTTTTGGAAGATTCCGAATTCGGTTGTGCAGCTGGCCTTTCTTGAGTTTCATTTTTAAAACCCTTCATATTCATTGGGTCCCTTAGATTCCACTTAGTTAATTTATTTGTATTCTGCCTATTGTTCTCCTTCCTTGCAACTTTAACTTTATTTATTTATTTTTTCTGTTGGCCATATAGACACTCCAACCACGTCTTACTTGTTTGTTTCCAGATTTCAACATGAAGTGTGAACATGAACAAGCTGCTTTATTTATTTATTTGGTTTTATGGGCTGTTCATCATTGACAGTAATACTAACTAATTCCTTCAAAACATAGAACTCTCTTAAGAGAATAAATCTCTGGCTACAACACATTTTTTATATATACTGTCAAAAATCAAATTGAATCGCTGATTAAATAATTAAGGAGATTAGTTAGCTACCAATTGTGCTAAGTCCCATGATTTTTATTCATTTATTAATAATAAGTTCCTTTAATTTGGAATCAAACCAAAACAAGAAGCCCAGGACTTCAAAGGGTCAGGGGTTTTTAATTTTCCTATTACATGTAATTAATACTTCAGATTAAATATGTTTGGTTTAAGGCTCCTCTCTGGTTGAGAGTAATTCTGTATACATTAAATATAAGAATTTTGTTAACAAGTGTTTCTTTTTTTCATTTAAAATTTGTTAACTTCATTTATTATTAAAATTACATTTAGACTTAGGGGAAGATCAATTCAAAATGAGAATTCGTTCATACAAATAAACATAAGAGCAGGAATATCTGACTAGTTTAACCTTGCACTTCATCAACATTACTTCTCCTATTTAAGGTTTGTTGCACCTTAAAACGTTTTGTTTTTTACGTTAAATAAATTTATAAAAAAATAGATTTAGGTACTAAATTATATATTTAATTTGTGAGTAAAATTTGTCATGCTAACTAAGGTTTGATTTTTTATTAATATAATTTCTTATCATAATTATAATTATTAATTTTTGTTAACTGCATGGGGTAAAAAATACTAGTTCTTCATATATATATATATATATATATATATATATATATATATATATATATATAAATTTAAGAATTTTGTTAGCAAGGCATTAATGGGTAATTAAATAATAATTGTGTGGTGTGAACAGTCAAACACTGCATGCAGGTGTGAGCTTATGGTTGTGATGGATCTATATCATAGAGTCTGTAGGCTGTGAGGGAATCCTTTTCTGTGGTTTGATGTTTAGTTGTTTGCTGCTGTTTTTTTGACATTTATTTGGTGCCTGTTGTCAATATATTTTGGTTGGCTGATATCTGCATTTGCAGTCTCTCTATAATCTTAATGGCAATGTCGAATGGTTTAGTGTTCGTTGACTTTTATCATTCAACTCTGAATGCCAATTAGAGGCACAATGATGGTTCTATTCTTTTGGTGGAAAGATACTTCTGACTTTTGTTGCTGCTATGAATAAGGAATCGTGCATATAGGGATTGGCCTACGAGATGATCAAGTGTTGCGTATAATTCGGTCTCCGTGATTTGTGGTCCTGTGTGACTTTGAGTAGTTGGTGTTTTCGGGAATTAGTTTGGATACAAGTTTGCTTAGATAGTTGATCTTCTATATCATTTTACTTGGCTAGAAACATGACCCTTTAGTGTGGAATTGATAATTATCTTAGATTAACTTTGGCGGTGCTGCAGAATTTTCCAATACAATATTATTATTATTATTATTATTATTATTATTATTATTGATGGTATAGAACACTTAAGAAGGGGGTTAAATTAAATGCTCTTTAAAAATTTTCTACACATTGAACACACAAGTTAAACTTTCAGTCAAATATCTCCTGTTATCGTAGGAGATTTTGTCACGAATGAGACAATAAAGATTTATACATATCACAAGTAGAGAAGGATCAGAATACTTTATTTCAGGACACAATTCAGAAACTTGTTTTATCATAAATAAAGCTGATACTATCCACAAAACAATTTCTCAAAAGATCTCAATGAAACTAGTGTTTTATGAAAGATGAAGTTTAAAAGTAGATGTAGTAATATAAATTGTTTTAGCAATCAATTTTGTGAAACCACTTGATTAAAGCTTTGAGCTTCAGTTTCTTAAAGATAAATGTAAAGTGGTGAGTATCAGATATGCGATGTGAAGAGGAAGAGATAGAAAAATTGATGCAAGTATTTTATGTTGGTTTGGATCTCCAATTTAGATCCTACATCTAGTCCTCACCCTCGAGGTAAGTGTATCTACTATCAATTTGCACAACCAGGACAAACATGAGTATTTTTCCCAAGCCTCTCCAGTTCAACCCAAATAGTATTTTCAATGAACCTCTTCAAGCTCAATCAACTAGCTTATATCTCACAAGATAAAGCCTTACAATAACAGTTTTATTAAAATTTTGCTATTTCACTCTCAAAAGAAATATAACACCTAATACAACAACTTTCTAAACACTCTAGAAAAATATAATAGTAACTATAACAAGCTGAGAGAAGAGGAAAATGGTTTGGCTTGAATTTCAAATTTTGTAGAAGTATAGCTTTGGTTTCTCTTTCTTTCCTCTTAGTCTAAACATCTTCCAAGTTCACATTTTATAGGAGGGTGAGTATTTGACCGTTTGAGGATGCTTGGAAAGATGAATGTGCAACTCTTCTAAAACAAGTTTTCCTTTGTGAAATATAAGGATGCTTCTCCTTTTCTTTTATGTAATATGCAGTCCAAGGTTGTCACAAAAGAGGAAATGTTCGTTTGAGCATGTGAGAGAAAGTTCATTTGACTTGTTTGCTTTTTCAGATTCTGATATAATATCAGCACACATTTTTTGTTTATTACAACAAGCAATGCATCGTGGGCTTCAAGGTTTGCCATTCTTGGTAAGCACTTTTCTGCACTCTATTTTCTTTTTTTGCTGCTTGCCCAATATGTGCTAAAATGCCGGCTCAAGTTTTGATTTGCTCAAAAGCAAAACATCAACATATGTCAATCAATTTGAAATGTAACTTAAACACTCAATAAAACTGATTAGAAGGTTCAGCAGAAGATAATTAATCCAAGCACATTAAGATTAATATAATTATACAAAGTGTTTAGCCATCATATTAGGATACATAAACCAATAATAATAATAATAATTATTATTATTATTATTATTATTTTGCTGGTTTCCTCGTGTTGGATCTGCTTCGATTAATTAAACTTCAAGAAATTGGCCTATAGACATAAAGGTGTATTTAATTTGCAGGGTCTAGGTATTGATTTCATTTATACTTCAGGTGTAATGGTCATAAAATGTAACTTTGGCAGGATTGGTTTTGTTTTTCATTTGGCTCTTTTGCTGGTTGTCTTGGGGGAGCCTGTGTGCTTTCACCCTCACCCCCACCCCCAACTTGGGTTATTTTGGTGAGCTCTTATTTATCTTTTAAAAAAAACTTTTCCAAATTTTATCAATCACTGATGCCCATGTGGCAACCCTCCTAGGGTTAGTACCAAAGTGAAATCCCAAGTACCGATGAGGAAAAAAGAGAATTTGGAAAGCAGGACAAAATTTAAATCAACCACCAACTCATTATTGTAATTTAATGGAATTACAACAAATTTGTTGTAATTAATGTCAAGGCATCAACTCGAACCCATTCTTATTAGCAATTGCTCTTGAAAAATTGTGCAATTTTAATATATTGAATTTTAATGTATTTGATCATAAATTATAGTCAGATATATTAATTTTTTAATATATTAAAACTATATAGTTTTTAAGAGTGACTTAATAAAAAATTGAGACAGTAATATTCAGCAAAACCGCCGAATTTGCAGGTGCGAACAAGATTTTATTATTGTTATGAATTGTAGATGGGATAAGCTGACGTCTTGACATCCACGGAAATGAAATTCCTTCATTCAGTGCAATCTCCACCGCCTTTCCTAGTTATGTGTTATCTATTTAAAACATCAGTCACAAGAACAAAAAAAGAAACAATGACAGTGGATAGCCTTGCTTGAGCCCACGCTTCATCTTAAATGGATTTATTTTGATACCCATTAATTATAAATGACATTTCAGCTGAGGAGAGATGGTTCCAAATCCACCCACGCCAAACATGCTCTTGAAGCCCATTTGCAGCAGTAATACCTGATCCCCAAATACTCACCTCACCGAGTCATATGCTTTCTGGAAATCTAGTTTCAAAAGAATCGCTTCTCTCTTCCTGCGCTTAATCCAATAAACCAATTCGCTGTAAAAGCCCTACCTAAAATCTGTCTCCTTCAAAGCAGTATGAGTATCTCCAACTAAGTTAACCAACCCCTCTTATTCAATTTGCAAGGATCTTAGCCACCCAGCTATAAATATAACCGGTCATGCTTGCAGACTTATACTCCTTCAATTCTTTCTTAGTAGTCATCTTGAGTTTGTAACCAGATACAATTAACTTTTCAATATATCAAATTATATCAGCTTTTTAATATGACCATTAATACTGAATGGAGAGAGTAATCCTTAATCTCCTATGTGTCATCAATTTTATTAGCTAAGGTCACCCACGTGATGTTAGTTCTCCTAGGCAGCACTCCTGTTTTCAAACGAAACCAAGAAAACGCTAATAACCAATCATGTCAATTCAAGATGCATAATATTAAGTGAAGAAATATCTTTATAAGTCTCTTATTCTTTAGTTTCATCGTGACTGACATTTTTATTGATTTTATATAAAAAAAAACATTTAGTAAAGTTTACCATTTCCCTAAACAATATTGCTCATACACAATTTACAAAAGTCGTCTGATATCCAAGTCAACGTTGAAAATTGAACTAATGCTTTATAATAATAAGAAAGTTTCGGGTTAAGGTAAATGATTAGGATGGGTTTAAGAGTTTGAATAGACGACGAGAATATGTTCTAGTAAAAGAAATGATATTTGATTTGTACCCAAAATTTTAGAGGTGCATTATATATGAAAAACTGAAGAATATTTTACTTACGTTTCTAATTAATATGATTAATGTAATATGGTAATTAATATTAAATATAAATTCTTTTCATTAAATTTAACAGTATCATAATTAAAAATTATACTTATTAATTAATAAAACACGGTTCTCCGTTTTTTATGGATAGATTTTTCAAAAATGCTTTTAAAATTGCTAAATGTTTGTATATAATTTTCTAGATATCTAATAGTGGTGACAAATAATGTTGAAATAATATTACTCTTCAAACAATAGTAAAGCTGTTTTATAAACCAAAACTTAAATGAAATAATTTCGTGCCTGCCTTAGAGAAATAGTTATAGTACAATTTGTTATAATGCCATAACTGAACGGGTGCCATCAGTTTGAAATTTAAAGAGGCTCACTGCTCACATGCAGGGGAGGAATTGTCTGCTGCAGATGTATGTGTTCCAATAATAGAGGACATTTGGACATGGAGGGGCCACAAAATTCGCTATGAAAACTTTCCTAGGGTTAATTGTGTGATTAAAAATGCTATTCAAGGGAGATTATGGGATCTTAATTGTTCTTTTACTCTGGGTTCATTGAACCAAAAAAAGAAAACAAAAACAAAATCAGAGACCTAGAAAATATCAAGTGGGTGCGTAAACTAAGGATGTTCAAGTTTGTCTCCAATGGTGGTGTTCCGAAATTTACTACCCAAGCAAATCAATCCCCACATAGTGAATTGATCTTCATTAGAATGATGGTCATTCGTCACCTCTTCTGGTAACTCAACTTATTAGAGCAACTTCAAAATTGTTTTGAAATCTTCAAAAAATCAAACACACACTTATCCTCAACCCCATTCCCAACATCATTTCCAAAAATCATTTCGTGGTTTGCATCTTAAGGGACCCATGAAACTCACAACGAGAGTGTAGTGACACATGGTGAGCCAACCAAGGGTATGGCCGAATCTGAAACTCATCATTGGGCAAATCGTTCCCGACACGTGTAAGGGATGGGTGAAATGCGTATGGTTGCGTGTAAGGCGACCTGGAGGATTTGAAGTGATTTTGGATAAGGGTTTGGATTTGGTAGGTAAGTCATTATCATTGTGGAAAAATTTCATTGAACAGAAGGCCATCACAGGCTTGAAGCACTTGCCGAGCCATGTTATTCCACCTCCACCATTTGGTCTCCTACATGGTCTCCACTGTTGTGACTCTTTCCTAACCACCTCAAACAAACCAAGAACGAACGACTTTGCGATTTTATAAGTATACCCATAACTTTAGTTGACATTCCAAGAGCTTGATATGCTTCTTTTGCAATTTTGAAACAATTTTGGAAGTGCGCCTTCTCTCTCTAAGAATTGAGTTCCAAGAGTTTCTAAAAAGAAAAATTGGAGCTTTGTTTTTTGTCATTTTCCTTTTCCTTTATTTTTTTAATCCTTTATTTAAACTGAATTTTTTGTTCACCTTGCTTGCTATAATCTAAAGCTTACTCTTCTATTGAATTTAGATTTTAGCATGAAAAGATTTAAGGAGGGAAGAGAGAGAGAGAGAGAGAGAGAGAACAAGTGAATCCCATAGTAAGAGATGTAAAGGTTGTTTAAGAGAGATGAATTAGTAACATGAGGGATCTAATTATTGGTCGAATATGGGTGGCTCACCCTTCCTTCCAACATGTGTTTCTATTATTGGTTCACATAACATTTGCAGCTTACAAACAACACAAACCCCCATGTGAGCATGCACCATTTAAAGAATTTTTGACAGTAGGTTGTCATGCTTAATTATGCGAAGACGTTAGGCTATGATTCATAGTTTTGTGAATGATGAAAATGAGTGATTAATAATATAATGGAAGAAAAAAGTTGTAAGTAATAAAGTGAAAGAGATTATATCACTCCTTGTTTGGCAGTTATTTTCATTCACTTTTTGACCTCTCAATTTGAAGAGTTAAAAAAATTTAGTTTTGAGTGGCAAAGGAAAAAACCCTTACTAGTCATGTCACTCTTTCTCTTAAAATTACTTCAAAATAATGGTTATTTAACTTTAATTTTATCACTCTTTACCATTCTATCTATTTTCATTGTCCCAATCACAACTTATACTCCTCTTTTTTATAAGGATTTTCAAAGCATTTCCGTTTCCTTTACTCTTAATCTAATACTTAATTTTTATTTTAATCTATTATTAATTATTTTACCATTCTGTAAGTCCAAATCAAAATTAAATTTGATATAAACACGCATATGCATGAGATGATGAATAAAAATGTTTATAAATTTCATTTGGTCATAGAGTATTGAATATATTTACATTAAGAGAATCAAATGAAAAAAATGCATGCATTTTATATTAAATTTATATAATAACAGTTCCATTGTAATATTTACATATGACCTGTTTGACCTCTTAATCATGGGAAGGAAAAAAAATAGGTGGGATAATTTAATAATTTTAATTTTTTTATAATTTTATATAGTTATTATTATATTTTTAAATATAAACTATTTAAACAACATTTAACGATCAGAAGTAAATGGACTACCATAGTTTATGCTTCATAAGATGGGATGAACCACCTCATAACTCACCGTTTATTGTCGTTGAGCTCTGAATGTCTCCCAAAATTAATCCATCCTCAAGCATATGGAGTAAAGTGCAATATATTTTTTTTCAATAATTAATAAAGTACTCGACACTGTAGAGAAAAGATACAATAAAAAAAAGAAAAATAACACACCAATATATAACTATTACACCAGCACCTAACCACAATTATTGAGAGAACATTGGAGTTTAGTATCCTTTTAACAAACCTCAATTATGGTTTTTATATTTTATCTAAAAAATATTAAAAATTCATCATCTTTACTAATGCTAGGAATGATCACCAGGCAATACGGAAGCATGTTTTATGACTTACAAAAGTAAAAATCAAAATGGACAAGGGCAGAAGGGCCAAGAAAAATACGAAGTTGAGATCAGGAGCAGTCTGAAACCCTTCATAAATGGAATATAAGAGAAAATGGGAAACTCGCTTACATGGCATATCCATTAGATTTCACACCCACATGTAATGTTGCATATATCCCAATTGAAGTTACCCCCAAAACACTATTTTTCAAAACTCGAAAACAAAGGAAATAGGGGTAAGCACATAGGATTGACCCCATAAACTTGATGAATCTGAATTGATCTAATTAATTGGTTCAATACAAATTGGATTATTGGATTAATCGATTTGAATCCATTAAACCGATCATATATTGGTTCATTATTAGATTTGTATCCCAACTTGAGACTCAATTCAACCAACTCAAATTTGGGCTTTATGGACATGTAATATTTAATGTTTTGAATTTGGAATTGTTATAATGTTAGAATTGTGCTTTTTGGGTATTATATTGTAATATTTAGGAACTTTAAATTTGAATGTTGTGATATTAGAATGTTGTGATATTTGGTTACTATCTTCAAGGCTTCTAGCCTCTGTATATATTAGAATACTATATTAGTATATGAAATTTTGTTTATATAAAATTTTAATATTTTATAATATTTTTATTGAATTTTTTGGGAAAAATTGGAGAAAGAAAATAAATAAGTAAATCCAATGACCCGAGCAACCAAATTTGATCGGATAGATTTGGCTAAGAGTTTGAAAAAAAAATCAAGAAAATTTAAGGTAAATTCAGCACCAAAAGAGTAATCTTTATATACATATTTTTTTTATATCATGTAATATTTTTCATACTTACAACAATTTTTTTTTACTGCTCTTACCTTCGTTCACCACTTCTCAACAACATTTACCAAGGATGTCATTGACCCGATAAACTTAAATACTATTAGTTTGATCAATTGGTCCGAGTAATCAATTTTCTTAAGTCAAGACCAAATCAGATCAATTAGCTCACATTCAATTCTTGGATTTATGTTTTTCAAATTGGAAAGTCGAGACCCAAATACTCAATCCAATTGTTCAATTAATTATATTTTAAAAATTATTTCTAAATTTTTAAAGTTTTGCACTTAAACTTTAAATTTTATGTAGTTAAGTCACTTTCTTTCTTTTTTGTTTGTAATTCTTAAGATGGTTATCTATTTATGTTATTTATTAAATATCTCATATATAACTAATTGTTACACTGCTATTGGTTTTCATAAGCAAGTAAGTTTTTATTTTTTATTTTAATTTGATAACTCCAAATGAACTCAATCAATCTTGGTTGGATGGGTATTTCTCAGGACTCTATAAAATTCAAGGATATTGATATTTTTCGATTATTTCTGACTAAAACTAAACCACATATCCTACTAACTCAAGTTTTTTAAAATCTATCAAATCATAATCATTGATTATACAAGAATAGTGGTACCTCATGGGTACCAAAATAAAAATCTTAATGTTATTTCATTTTATTTTTTATTTTTTTCAAAACATGAACCAAACCGATATCATTTTGTCATCCTCAAAGACCAAGATACCAATGTCTCCCATCATCAACGCGGATGTACATATTGTCCAGGTCATAGCATAGAATACTGCTGTTGTATTGACATCCTTGAACCCAACCAACAATAGAGAGCACAACAACAAAGAATATATGGTATAATGTTGGTGAATTTCAACAATCTCTTTTTTGCCTTGCCTTACCCGTAAAGCTTGCCAATTGAGGTTCATTTAATAGGATTAGAAACGGTTGCATTTGAAAAGTTTATAGCCTTGAAGACTATTGAATAGTACAACAATAAAAAGGAAATGTACATCTACATGAATGGTTTTAAATTTAGCCCATTTGCAAATCTCTCTTTTGGACTTGAAGCATGATCAAGTTTTTCATAATATGGATAACTAGGATCGAACCTCACTTGATCATATAAGTTTTTTTATCATGTCATAAAAGTTGAAACTATCTCTTCTAAAAGTTTAAATTGATGGGTAAAAATATATTCAGTTTTGTATAAGACACATAATTAATGGCAATACGATAATCATAAAAAAAATGCTGACATTAATGAATTGAAGCTTTGAATTATGAGAAATGTTTAAATGAGAACACGAAGAAGAGGCAAGAGTTGAAGAGACACAAAAGTAAACAGAACTTATGTGGAATATAGAATTATATTCGTTCTATTTATATTTTAACATTTTAATTTCAATTAACTTTTCCCTTTTTCTTTTTTAAGGCACTTGCATAAGGCACTGAGATTTTTGCAAGTTATTGTGTTTTTGGATAAGAGGAAAAACATTGTCAAAGAAGAGGCTGAATGAACTACTAAGAACAGTGTCCCTCACTCTCTTTGCGTGCCAAACGAGAGAAACCACTCTAACATTAAGAGAGCCTAAGAAGTGAAACCTTAACACTCCTGTTCTGATGCATGAAATAGGAACTGAATAAGACTTGTTTACCTCCCATGTTCAATGTCACTTATTTTGAATAATAAAGAAATTGAACGGTAAACAATGCTTAACCTCTCATAACATCTCGTATATATGGCAGGTCATTGATGAATGATTTGAATGTACATTATATTGAAATTGATGTAGATGAAGATCCAGAAATAGCAGAAGCAGGTGGAATAATAGGTACACCATGTGTGCAATTTTTAAAGAATAAGGAGATCCTTAGGTAGTTAGGTTGGTTTTATTTTATCTTTTCTCCTCTTATTCTATTTTACTATGTATTGCGTACTCTAATCTAAGTTTGTTTGAAGTTTCAAAACTACTCCCTCCTATGCTTAGTATAAGTCGTTTTTTAGGTTTTTTTTTCTGGTCTAAAATATAGGTTGTTTTTACCTTTTAATAAGTCATTAATTATTTCATATTGTTGTACCCTTCTATTTAATTATAGAGAGAATGGATGAAAGTGAGTTTATTGGAGTATTTAGTTGGAGAGAATGAGTGAAGGTTGAGTGATAAAAAAATATTTGTGTCTTTTACTTTTATTTTTTAGAAGATCAATAAAATCTAATTGTTGAGGAGCAAACAAGTCCCACATTGGCTAAACAAGGGGAGGAACATGTGTTTATAAGTATGGAAGTTGTCTCCATTGGTATGAGGCCTTTTGGGTAATGTCCAAAAGCAAATTCATGATGGTATAAGCCCAAAGTGAACAATATCATACCAATGTGGAGAGATGGTGGAGAGATGGAAGATCCTTCAATATTATTGCCTTAATCCCTATGCATAATCTTATAATGACTTGTAGCTGATCTTGTCTTGTAGGACAAGGCGCACTTGTTATTGTTGTATCATGCTCCCATCATTGTGAGATATTGTTTTACAATTTTGTTACCTTTTTATTTGGGCTATGACAGTACTTTGCAATTTCATGTGCTAAATTTAAAAATCCTAGGTACTAGAAGAGGGATATATTAAAAATCAAGCCTTGCATACAGTACAATTAAGCTGGTAGAATTTGCACATTTTACATTACACAAGCAGTTTTACAAATAGAATGGAAAGCCACAAAATCAATTCCCTACCAGTATAAGACAAGTAAATATGTAACTAAGGCATGAGAGACAAATGAAAAATTAATAGGAAGAGGAAGACTGGAAGAGCAAGAACTAAGATAATGGAGAGCTAAGACCCTCCGGAGATGACAAAGGATACAGAGAATGGTGTCAATTGGAAGAAATAATATATTTGTCAAGTGAGGGCCTTCTTAGTAAAATGTCTAGGATAGTCCTTTTGGTGTGTAATAGTGATGAAGCTCTCTCCTTGGGCTTAAGAACCAAGAAAAAGAGCAGTCTATAAGATATTAGCAAGCAAACCATGGCTCCTGAATCCCACCATTTTGAATAATCAGCTCTGATTCCAAATATATCATGAAGTATCACTTCACCCTTTATCTTTGTATCCCCTGGCATGAGTGGTTCAAACTCTAGTCCAATTAGGTCATTCTTGAACTGACCCTGAATTTCATAGCAAAAAAAGCACCATCAACATCATAGTCCAAATAGTTTGCATTTTACCATTATAATAGTTTGCATTTTGTACTATTTGTACCTGTATTGACCATGCAGTGTAGCTTATGTAAGACATTGGATAGCGCCAGAAGAATTTTGGAATGTGTGTCAGCCTTCTGAATACATTTGATGGCACCATCATGAGTACCTGAGTGCACAACTTTAGTAAGGTAAATAGCTCTTCAAAGTTATGAACAGCAAGGAGGATTGATTATCTATGAATATGTATGCTTACAGTTACACCAGCTGCAGTTCCCATAGCCAAAAATAGGTTGGACACTAGTGCTGCAACTAATAGCACGCCCCCTTCTGTCACAGAAATGCTGCAGAATAGGTTTATGCAAAAATAGCAGTAATGAGGGAATCCTGGATGAAAGTTCACCATGTGGTAAAGTGTTGTTCCTGAAGTGAGGGAAATGGCAAGTACAAAAGGGAATGATGAGATGAAACTTGACATCACATAGACTGCCTCACCATAATGCCTCCCAAACCTTTCACGTTTGAAGACCTGGTGTCACAAAGGGAGTGACTATTGAGTCTTTTATACCCCCTTTTATATGTAGAACTGAAATTCATGTGTGGCTTGTAAATGAAATATTTGTGTACCTTTAGTTCATCAAGGAAGAAGGGCAAGCCACCAATACAAAGGAGGATCATAAAGCCATAGATGAATCCATCACACTTGCCTCTTGATAAGATTGCATCATTGCTTGTTCCTATTTTGAAATAAAGAAAACCAGCGCGCATCGATGCCAAGTTAAAGAACAAAATCCGTAATCAGTAGTAACCGATGTCTCTGGTCATGTTGAGGAGTGATCTATGAGTCAGCGTGCATAGCTGCTTCAGCCTGCTGGTATCATATGCCCTCTCAATTAAAGGTTCTTTCTGCAACATATTTGGCCTAGAATCAGTATAGTCTCTTAGCTGACTTGAGTCAAATTGCACTGAGGGAAGGAAAAACCAAAAGTCGAATAAAGAAAAAAATGCAATACAACCAATACTGGAATTGTCATATTCCATTTTTGGCATAAAATTGGGCTGTAAGGTAGCATTTGGTTTGGAGACAGGATACAAAATACATTGCAGTAGAGACAAAAACATGTTTGGAAGGGAGGCAGGAACAGGGACAGAAAATTTTTGTTTGGATAAAAAACACAAAATTTCTGTACCTCCAGAAAGTCAGAAACAATAACAGAAATTTAATATTTTTTTCTTCTAATAATACTCCTATACATATTTATTATTTATGTCTCCATCTCTATTATCCCGTATTTCTGTCTGATTTCTGCCAAATGCTACCTAAAAGATCAGTTCTATTTATGCCAAATGGATTTCAGCTCAGGAGTAGTGAGTAGGGGAAAGGGTCAAAAGAAATTTCAGGAGGTTAATATGTGTCCTTCTGTAAATTGACTTACTCTCTGTTTGATTTCGCTGATTCTTGTCCTTGCATTTGCTGAATGCATGGAATTCTTGTAGTTCTTTATAAGTTTCCATTTAATGTCCTCCGCTGTCATATTCATTATAGAATTCCTTGATGATGTGGCTTCCTAAACATGAAATCCACCAGCAAATGAGAAGCAACAAAAGAATCTCTAAGAAAAGATGAAAATACGGAAACAAACTACTGGATGAGTTTTATATACTAACATTGACATTTTTGGACTGTACTAAGGTTGGAACACTATCAAACTCTGGGTTAACACAACGAAGGAAGTGTTCTGGAGGATTTTTCCTTGTTTGGCAAGGCAATCCTGCATCAGCAAAGAACTGAATTGGAAGAATAGAATTCAGTACCTTCCTCAAATACCCTTTTTCAAAGTGGTTAGTTTCAGAGAACTTTATTCTACCTTAACTGCCTTGGTTTTTTCTCCAAAATACACAGCTTCAACTCCTGCAAGGAGGACCAGGTCATCAAATAGGTTGAACACTTCACTACTAAGCTGGTGAATGGAGCAGATAACTATTCTTCTTCCATCGTGAGCTATGCTTCTCAGAGATGAGATCACAAAGAAAGCAGCTGCACTATCCAGCCCACTGGTGGGTTCATCAAGCAAAAGTATGTGAGGCTGAGTTAAGATCTCAATGCTTATGCTGAGCCTTCTCTTCTCTCCTTTGCTAATGCCTCTTGAGTGCCAATTCCCGAGTCTGCTATCTGCACAATCTTGCAGACCCATTTCGGCTAACCTCTTGGTTACCTGCTTTTAGATATCATCTCTAGTCATGTTGGAAGGAAGTCTCAAATGAGCAGCATATGTGAGGGTGTCCCTCACTGTTAGAGTTCCCAAGAAGCAATCTTCTTGAGTAACATAAGACTGCAATAATATTAGAAATTCAATCAGTGATATGATACCTTATATGAATCAGAGTTGTAGATATGCAAACGGCTCAGTTGCAACATTGAAGCTGGGCTAAATTGACTAATCACTAATCAGTGCTTAGCTTTAAAGTTTTTACTGTGCCTCAAAGCCTTTTTTATCCACACTTCAAAATTTTAGGAACTTTAAAGCCAATTCTGAGGAGCTACATGTGATTGTAAGTGTAAGATATTCATATGTATTAAGCCTAAATTACACAAAAGCTTCTATGCTCAGTTGCTCACTGAAATACAATACTCAAGGGGGAAATGGATCCTCTAACATGAAAATTTCATACAACTTGGTTATGCATAAAGTTTATCATTGATCAAAAAGGTGTAGCCCAGACGAGTATTTGAGAGGTCTAATCAATAGAGAAAACTTACACATGACTAGATCGGGTGAAATTCTCGCATGAGAGAATTTACTCTCATATTCAAAGTGAATTGGTAACAAGAAGATAGAAAGGAGACATCTAGTCATTTTGATATTGTTTGAGCTAACACAATTGCCACATCTTGATTCTTGAGTCTTGTTAATAATGGTCTAAGAAACAATTGACAGTTTGGATTGTTCATGCTGCTATTCCAGACTAAAAAATCAAGTGCATTGAAAAGTATGAAGGAATATTAACAATGAAATCCTCTACTTTCTACAGGCATGAACTTCTGAAGTAACTGTTTTACTGTTAGTGTCAGGTTGATGTACCTACCTTCTAGACTTTCATTCAACCTAATAATATGTCTCAAATTTCAGATATTTTATTTTTCCTTATCTGGTTAAAATCTGGTTTTGTAGTCAAACTTACAATATCTCTGCAGCTTGTACTTCTCTTAGTCCCATTGAGTAACACATTTCCAGTCATGCTAACATTGATGGGAAGTCTTCCTGTTGGGAGTCAATTTTAAAAGGGAAAGAATATGGTCAGTATAACAAACCTGAAACATTGATCATGGAAGTATATAACAAAATGTAGACTGGTCATAGAGCTTGTATAATGGAGCAAACTGTTTTCAAATGCTTCTTTTTCAGTCTGCAGAAAACACCAGAAAGCATTTGAGAAATTATAGTATACAATTAGATATCTCAATAAAGAGTGAATTTAGGACTCATATCAATGGCTTCTACATGTGTACAGAGTGCATGTTTGGAAAAGCTTACGTTTTTTTTTTCTTTTTATAAAACAACCGATTTATTTTCTCATAAAAGCCCGTTTTCAATATGATTCAACATGTTTGAAAAATACATGCAAAATTTATTTTAATCTTCAACTCATTTTATTTATACTATTTTTTTCAAAAAATTATTTCTTTAGCATTTTGATTATAAGCATAATTATTTCATACTTTTCTTAATAATTTATAATGTAACGTAATTCTATATAAAAAGTAATGTAAAAGTAAATTTTTTTTATACAATTCAAACAAAGCATGCTACCTTAAACTCGCTTTTCAATTGATTTTTTTTTCCCTCATGAAAAGATGCTCAAATCTCCTAGCGAGGAAGGTGAGCAGAAGAAGCATACAATACAAGAGAACAAAAGAAAACAAACAAAAGTACAACCAAAGTTGTTTGGGTACAAATCAGAAATGACTGAAAAGAAGACAAAACTCAGCATATCAGGAGCATAGCCGGTTTTCTCCACAATTTTTTGTGTATTGTCATCAAGGTTGAAGGAAGATGTCTCGAGATGAATACAGTTAAATATAAAATTCATTTTTTCATAATTGATTATAAATAAAAAAACCAAATGTATTTATAACAAATTATTGAGATATCTTATTTTCACATCTAATCCAAAATACACCCTAACTTATCAGATGTTGACGTTAAGATTGGTTAATGACTAAACATAACCAAAGTTTTTTCTTTTGGTTGAATAAGATTATAAAAGATAGTTTACTCCAACAATATCGATCAAGGTGTAAATGACATGTCAGGAATCAATATTGATTAAAGAGTAATGTTATGTGTACAATAAAATTACACAATAAATGCATATCACATACCTTATTACCATTAGATGTGATAAATGAGTGGATGAGTGGGATCACTTATCACATATAATGATGATAAGGTGTGTGGTATATATTTATTGTGCGATTTTATTGTACACATAATATTATTTTTGATTAAATCATGCACTGTACAAAAAAACTTCACAAATCAACCATGGATTAAATCATGCACTAGACTAAAACTTTTCTTTTTTTTTTTTTATTAGCAATAGACTAAAACTTTTCTAATCAATCATTAAGTAAACCATACACCATACAAAAACTACACATATCAATCATTATGCATCATGCACTAGATAAAATTTTCTAAACAATTGATTAAGTAAATCATGCACTAGTAGACAAAGTATCAAAAGTACAAATTTTACAAATCATTGAATTAAGAAGGTTGGTTGTCAATATTTTGAGCTAGTACATTTTCCTATCCAAAACCCCAAGAAAATTTGTAGTATTGTGCTTTGTGTGGAGAGTGGAGGGAGGGAGAGAAAGAGGCAGACCAGCAAGTGCATCAAGTAAGGTGGATTTGCCATCCCCTGAAGGACCAATGAGAGCCATGATCCGGTTTGGTTCAGCATAGCCACTTAACCCATTTAAGACGTTCCTCCTTGGACTAGTGCTAACCATTGTCAAGTCTTCCCAAACCAAACACACTTCTTCCCTCTTATTATTATCCACAGCATCACCCTGCAACTCCATTGTTGGAGGCAACATATTATCTGCCTCCTAGTTGTGTTACAACTTACTATATTGATTACTATATATATAGATGTGTATAACGATCAATTGACAGTTTTTATATGGAATGAGGCCTGTATACTTGCATAGTTCATTACGGCACCGTATGGGCACGATTTTCACTGTGGAAAGTCAAATGAGAACCAATTATTTAAGAGTATTTCCTATTTTGAACCTTTTTTTTTAAAGGATAACGATGAGTGGTACAAAATAAAATGTGTCAATTGTGTATGGATATATATAGTTAACACTAAATAGTAGGAATTGATTTTCATAAATAACATATGAATGTTTGTGCTAGGAATGAATGCTTAAAAAATAAAATAATTGATTAGTACGTCAACACATGCATATCTATAAGTTTTGTAAGTATCTATAAATTATCTGCCCATCAAAAAATTCACAAATTAAATTCAAATTATGACAATACAATTAAAAGTGGACCAGATGAATTACCCCGTGAGCATAAGAATTGATTGAGTTTATGTTACATGACAGTTTTGTTTATTTTTACCATTTTTTATTGAGTATATAAATAGCTTCGGCTCCAGTGTAAAAGAAAATTAAATAAAAATGTTTTTTTTTTAATACAATAGGTTTCTAATACTACAAAACCAATTCGTATATCATAGCAATGCTCTAGTTTTATTTGTCCACTTTATCTCGACGGCATGCCGCTTATCCCTTCTCTTGGCTCTGATTTTTGTTTTATTTTCAATCGAAGGAGGCCTCATACGGCTGATTTAGATGTTATAATTGAAATTATAATATAGAATTTTAATTTTAATCTACATTCTTTTAAATTTGAAATTGACTTAAAGTCTTAAATTTTATATTTAGAGTTAATAGAGAATTATAACATAGTTATTGGACAATAAATGAGAAAAAAAAAAGGAACTACACGTCAATGAAAAAAGGATATATATATATATATATATATATATATATATATATATATGTGTGTGTGTGTGTGTGTGTGGGGAGCGACTCATATAAAATAGAGTGGTTAATTGTGATTGAAAGAGATAAATTTTGATTGTTAAATCTTACATAAATTATTAAAATTAAAACATAAAATCATATATAACTTTTTTAAATGAGTACGTAAATTTTAATTATTATTTATTAACTTTTAATCTTGATTATATATAAATAATTATATGTCCCTAATTTATTATTACTTTTACTCTTATAATAAATCATCCCTCCCTACCAATATATATATATATATATATATATATATATATATATATATATATATATCCAGAAATTTGGATGAAACTCTGGAAAATGTTTCATCCTGTCAAAATTTAACTTGTTAGAACAGTCTAAATTTAAAACAAAGCTAATAGCATAAAACCATGGCTAAATTGAACAAAACCATATAGTTATTCATTTACATAAATATTTTCACTTCTCCACATTAAAAAAATTTCTGATTTTTCTTTGAATCTTCAATTTTAAAGGGTCTCTTCAAAACATATCCCAATTCCATAACCGGCAAAAGAACTTCAATTTTTGTTTCACTTACGTCTCTAAGTTATTATGCGTCAGTAGCATTTATTACAGCAAACAGCAAATGTGTTGAAGTTACAATATCACAAGTCTGACAAAGGTAGAATCTTCTATTTTAATATATTAATTATTAAAAGATTAAATACGTATATTGAGTATTTTAAAGATTTCACATCAAACACATTAATCTCTATAATAAAAAATGTATATACAAAAAAAATCATTTTTCAACATATCAGTTCATGAAAAAATTGGTTTTAAACATATTAATTTTTAGTCTATGAAAAGAAAGTTTGTAATATGTAAAATTGTTAATTCTGTAGAGACTAATGTATATATAAATTTTCAGTTAAGAAATTAATACATTATAATGTGAAATATGTTTTTAAAAATTAAATTAATATATTTAATCTTTTAAAGATTAAATTATTAAAATGAAAATATTTTAAGAATTAAAGCGTATGGTTATCCATTTTAAAAAACATTTGTGAAACCTTCTTCTCCATCAAACCATTTCTATATGTAATGAAATTTTATTAAGTTTCATATGTTTTTTCTAAAACATTTTTTGATGATTTCTTCTGGTTTTAAAAAGTTTGGGGAAATAAATAATTGGGTGGTACTCAAATGAAGGATTCAAAATAATACACTAATACAACCCACTAGGTACTTGCTAGTGGTGAGGGACTTTGATAGTTTATATGAAATTATAGATTCAAATCTCATAGTTGCTAATGTATAAAAAAAAATTAATACATTAATACAGTGCCTTTTTTATTTTGGATATACATTGAATTCAACACGCATATAGATGTTACAAGGTGGAATGATAATAAACTGTTGGGAATTGTTTCAGCTTATGGTTTCCTTTTTAAATGTTAAAATAAATACTATGTAGCATTTTTTACTTAGACCCAAACATCAAGCTAGCCAGGTGTCACCGAAGTTGATGTGTGCAAAATAAAAAATAGCGTAAATTTCAGTGACGCCAACGTGTAATTTACTTACAAAATAAAATTAAAAGCTATATAATTTAATATTTTAAAATTTAAAATATTTTTTACTTCTTATGTAAATAAAAGTATTCTAGAATCAGTGTGATGGAGTGCCCCTTCGCACAACAAGTATATCAGATTTGTGGAATCCACTTCTTCCTTAACACGATTCAAGGTACTAATGACTGGTTGATGTGTCTGCAGGACTTGTTCCAGCAGCTCCCTAAGGAGGAACTCGAAGAGTTAGCTATGCATCCTATGGGAAACATAGGAAGTGCAAGAGATGTCATCAATCATTGAGACTTTGTGGAGTGGAGTTTGCCTCCATAATTAGGGCCAAATAAGTCATTTTATAGGGTGATGTCAGATCGGTATTTAAGGAGTTTTGAGTCTAGTTTCAAGTAGGGGTATTCAAATCATAGCCCAGCCCATTAACCGTCCTAAAGCTTATTGAATTGGGTTCGAGCTCTTAGATTTGACCTGATATATTTTTTGGTTGGATTCGGGTTGCTCGGTTGGCTTGCCCAAAGTCAAAATTTCTTTCATAGTTATTTTTTTTATAATAGTTAGTGATAAATTATAAAAGTTTATGTTTAAATTAATACATTTTGAATAATTTGATATTATTTCTATAATCAAATAGTTTGTTTTAAAATATGTATCTCAAAATATCTCTTGAATTTTATTTCTTACTTTGTAAAATTTTATAACTTTATTATGTATAATGTCAAAATCTTCATAGGTTGTTTAAAAAACGGGTTGATCTGGTTTGACCTGATCATTTATTGGATCATTATTGGGTCGTTTGGTTTCAAAATAACTTTCTAAAAATTCACTGTCTTAAGATTTGGTCAAATATGTCCCGACCTATCCCTTATACAACCCTAGTTTAGAGTACCTATCTTACAATGGACCTTAAGCCATGAAATTTGTCTAATTGATCTTAGTTTTGAGTACTTTTAAACTAAATTTTCTCCTAGATGCTGTAATAAACTAGTTGGTGCTTCATATTTGAAAGATCTAAATCGTGGCTAGGAGAAATACCAATTGGTATTAGGGACCCTATAATTGAGGACATTTCTTCTTAATAAATTCACACCTTTCATATATATATATATATAGGAAATGCTATATAGGAAATGCTAACTTTCACATCTTCATAAATAGGTCAGTAATGTACACATTCTCTTTTGGACCAATAAATCACTACTCTAATTGAAAGAAACATGTTAATTTAGGATAATTTAATAATTTGTTTCATGTGTATTAATTATTACCACTTTGATTTACCTAATTAATATTCTATCTCATCTATATGACATTTTAATGATGATAAAAAAAATTTGAAATAAAAACTAAAAATATGTCCCTAACACATTAAAATGAATATATTTAAATTTCATTTAATATTTTCACAAAAAAGTATGTCCTTTCATAAAAAATTAGATCATGTGATAAATACTATCACTTCAACAAAATTGTTAGTCTATAAATGTAGTTTATATTATCGCCATCATCATGCAATATAAATTTAAATTCTATCTATGTGCACAACGCCAAAAGATTCAGAACATTGTGCATGCTGAGACTCTGCAATGAATCCTACTGTCAAGTCACAAGTAACGAGCATTCAAGGATTAAACAGGTTGAGCTGTGTAGGCATGTAGCCATACCGCAAGGGGGAAGATTGAAAGCAATTAGTGCTGCCTGGAGCCCTGGACCAAGAAACCAATCAATCTCAATCAAACAAGTGATGCTGTTTGAAAATGGCAAGTACACACAAAGCTATCCCGATAAATTCTGATTATTCCAAGCTATGATAGACATAGAGATTTACCTGCTTTCAGAGTTTAGACCTGTCAGTTTTCCAAGATTGATATATTGTGTAGTTAATGGTCTCTCCTTTCATTAAAAATTGTTACAATGGCGAAAATTTTATGAGAATTTTATTATTTGAATGAGTGATTTGATATGATTATTGATTTTTTAGACAAATTACTTGGTCATATTATTTTATTTGATTTGATAATCATTATAATTTTTATTAAAAACTTTATCAATATTTTTTTATTATGTATCTATTTATAAATTTTTTTTCTTATGAAAGAAGATGATGTTGAGAGAAAAACTCATCCTAGTTCATAATCAAAATACGTTTACAGGTTCATCAAGTGTTTATAGAGATATTTAAATATCATCCATCACAAAAGAAAATTTAATAATTGAACTCAAATTATTATAGTACATTTTTAGTTATATTTATAGCTAGCTATTTATCATATATTCCAATCGCATGGGATAAGGTTAATTAAATATAAGAGAAATATTAAATATACTTACACTGAACGAGTTTGAATTCCCTACTCTGACAATCGTATACGATCGATTGCTGAGGGACCTTCACTAAAATTAGCACCTCTCTTGTATTAAAGACTAGGGATGGTGTGTGCTAAGGGCTCACTGGTTACCGCACTTAATTAATTTTGATAATTTAATAACATACTCACATTTAACATAATCTTTTATTTATTATATTTATATTATTATAAAAGAGATTATTTCAAGTTATATAGCCACGTTTTAGTTATTTCAAAACATATATTAGCATGATTTATCAAATATAAAATAGTAAAATGACTATGTCATCACGATCACGTGTGGATATAATTGCTTTAAAATATATATTTCCAAACCTTTTATATATATATATAGTGACTTGTGCAATGCATGGGATTTATTTGTTTTAAGTTAAGCATTGAAAAAGTATTGTACTAAAGTAGTTCACTTTCTCAAAATATATGACAATTATATTCAAGAGATATATTCAAAATATCTTTAATCCAAATTGTGCATGAATTTGAAACAAACTGATAAGGGATGAGTTACTCTAGTTAAGAGTTAGCTAATAAACTCTGTTAGCCAGCTGTAATGGTTTGTTAATCTGTTAAGTTGCTAGAAGTTTGTTAAGAGAAACTCATCTTTATCACTTGTACTATAAATATATACCCCAATGCTTAGTAATGCAATTAAGGTTAAAAACCATATTCACAAAAACTCTATACGTGCTCATTCGCTCAAGCCTTAGGCTTTTCTCTATTTTCTTATCAATCTTAGTCTAATGCCTTTCATGATATAAGAGCTATTCTGATCCATGGAGATGCCTAAAGTTTCCAACACATCCACCACTAGCTCCACACCAACTTTTACTTTGAAAATGTTTGCAAATTCAATAGCTAATCGTTTGGATCAAGAAAGGTATCTCACATGGCAGTAGT
The DNA here is from genome assembly GCA_030441495.1 of Dalbergia oliveri. Lineage (NCBI taxonomy): Eukaryota > Viridiplantae > Streptophyta > Magnoliopsida > Fabales > Fabaceae > Dalbergia > Dalbergia oliveri. The sequence goes on from JAMLFY010000008.1 coordinate 17,902,938, forward strand.
TAGCTTTGGCCACCATTGAAGGTCATAAGCTGGAAGATCACCTTGAAGCTAACAAAGTACCTCCAAGATTCAAGAATGATGCTGAAAAAGAAGCAAGTGTTCAATCAGAAGATTACACCAACTGGATTAAACAAGATAAGGTACTAATTTCATGGCTACTATCATTGATGAAATCTACATTTAGAAATAGAATGGTGGGCTGCAAGTTTGCTCATGAAATTTGGGAAAAAGTAGAGATTTTTTTGCTTCTCACACAGAAGCAAAGTGAGGTTGAAAACTCAACTGAAAGGGATCAAGAAAGAAGGTCCTTGATTAGCTGCTCAAGATTAAGAAAGTGGTTGATTCGCTAGCTCCTGTAGGCTCACCAATCACCACTCAGGAGCACATTGAAGACATACTCAAATGTCTTATTGAAGAGTATACTCCTCTAACTTCTTCTGACTCCTCATATGAGTCATTCACTGTTGATGAGCTTGAAGCACTCCTCATGGCTCAAGAGGAGATGCTAGAAAGATTAAAGAAAGTTTATCTCAATCTTGTTCAAGCACATGTAGCTCAATGGCCAAGTCAGTTTACCTTAGGAAGGGTAAATGGTGGTTGAGGGGTAGAGGGGCTAGAGGTTTGGAGGAAGAAGGACACAGAATAACTCCAATTGACCCCAATGTCAATTGTGTGGAAAAGTGTCACAATTTGACTTAGAGACGTGATCGACATGTGGACTGGGTCTCCACATAAGCCTTTTGGATAACGTGACTTGCTCAATGCATGAAGCAACATGATTTGCATCCTTAAAACATAATTAACTCTAGCTCATCATCAAACTCTCTATTCAAAACATAAATGTTCAAATTCATAAATCCAAATATTTAACATACATAGCTCTGGAAACATTGTAATCAAATGTGTTATCTATGAAAACAATAACTGTTTCATTTATCTTAGTCATAATTGAAAATCTATTTAATACTTGAAAACTGAATTATAAGTTCATGTCTGGCTCATTACATAAATTCTAGTTACAATCTACAATTTCAAATTCATACTTGAAATATGAAAACATAAATAGATATTTTTAACTCTGAAATTAAATACATAATCTTAAATTAAATGCATGGTTTGGATCCTCCACATCTAATGAAACACTTTAATTCTAATATGAACCTAAGCTAAGCCTTACTTCAAAGTAAAGCTCACCATTTAAAATAGCTCGTCTCCTGGAGTAGTGTCTGAACAAATATTGGACTTACAACTGTAAGAAGGAAGGGAGAGGGGTAAGTCATCGAACTCAATGAGTAGATTCTCACCTACAATCCACATGAGATGTCCAAGGGATATACATAAATACAGTATACATGTCAGCAAGCATAAATCATTTGATATTTATATACATAGCTAGCTAAGAAAACTTTTTTCATTTCATAGGTTCGTAGACAAGCATAAATTTATTATATTATAATGATGATATATGTACTAAATTTAAGATTTTCCAAAATCATGTAATATTATGCATTATATCCAATAAATAATATATAATTTTGATAAATTAAAACTTAATTCTCATTATGCTAAATATCAACCAAGATCAAATAGTATGATATTATTTTCTTAATTAGTGAATCAAAAACTAATTTAAAATTATAATATACAATTAATTATCATTATCTAAATATCAATTAATTTTATAGAGCTATTAATTACCAATAATTCTATGCATCTATTATTGTAATTAGATGGGAGAGAACTTCAGAACAACTATTCTTATTATATATTATATAGATATAGATATATCAAACCCTAATTTGCATGTTGGGCGCTTTTCGAAAAGAAAAGGAAATGTGTCACGAGTGATCACTAATTCATTAAGAAATTATTGAGATTTAGTAATATTTGAAAAAAAAATACTAAATCATGTAAAAGTGCTGCTAAAATTCTGTATACTACATTTATAATAATATTATTAAAGAGTTTTAACAGTATTATACTTTTAGCAATACTTTTTAAATGTTGCTAACAGGTTTTAACACTGCCTTTTGTTAATAAATATTGCTAAAAGTTAAACATGGAGTAATGATTATTGAAAAAATAAATAAATAAAAAAGAACAATCTAAGTTTAAACAAGTTTTTTATTTTTTTATTTTTTTGGTTTAGTTTCAGAAGATGTCAAAGAACTAATTTGAGGAAGAGGTGTAGATTAAACGAGGCAAATATACTTCAATAGAATTTGAACTCCTACTTAAATTATTCAAAATAATCTATTATTGTGTAAAGAAATTTAGTACTATTCTAATCAAGTATTATTTATCAATATTTAGTTAGATTAAATCATTCAACAATTGTTCTCTCCAAGTTTTGGTTTAAATATGGTGAATGAGAAAAAAACTAATATTAAATTAAAAGAGTTTTACTCTCATAATAAATTGAATTAATTTGAATAGAATTATTCAAAATCTAATAAACTCCTATATATTAATGATTCGAAAAAAAGGAAAGGAAAAAAACAATGAAAGTTCTGCTAATAGTTAAGAAAGCTTTGAAGGATAATGCAATTATTGCTCCCCTACATTTTTCAGTCAATGTCCATGCTACAATTGTTATAGCTGACCACATTTCATAAATGTGGTTAAATAAAATTAATTGTGTGGCTAAATACCAAAATACTCTTCACCCATCTCAGTCCCCCAGTCCTCCCTTCTCTCCTCCACCCTCATTCTCCCACCTCTGCGCACCCACCTCAACGACCCTTGCCATCACGTCATCTCCTCATTCCTCTACCACCATAACCATCCCTCATCCCCTATTCTTGAAAACCCCAAGTTGCAACATCCAAGTTTCAAATTCAACAAATCCATAAAACGTGTCCAAATGTAGGTAAACAACAACAAAAAGTCTAGATTCAACAATAAATTCAAATCGAAAAGTAGCAATTATAAATCAGAAACAATAGATCCACGGCAACAATTTAGCAAATCTAAAGGATCTAAAGCTGACAGAGACTTCCATAGTATGAGAAGTGGAGATGGCTCTTCAAGTTGCAAACTACACGAGATAGCAACAGCTCCTCAGTGATTCCAATATGAGGGAGGTAGATCCATGGTTCAGAAAAACTGACCAAGGGTAGATCGGTTAACCTGAACCGGCCATGGGTTGAACCCCAAAATCGCCTGGAAAGAACCTGGAACTGAGAAGCTTGAACTGGTAAATAGAAACGGACCAGCCAAAAAACAGTTTAAACCATTTTTGTTTAATGCAAAATTTCATTATTTTGGGTTTTGTTTTAAACAAAAAAACCTAAAATCTCATATTCCCTAATTTTTTTTTTTTTTCTAATATAAGAAGTAGTAATTTGAGAGATTTGATCTATATGGATAATATTTATTTTAATTAAGAGATGAATTATGTTATGTTCTATGGGTTTTGTTTATGCCTAATTTAGTTTTTAGTTATTTTATAACATATATTTTATTTTATATTTTTATACATGTATATAAATACATATTTTATTATATACCGGTTATATCAGGACCCCTGATTGACTGGTTGAACCTCTAAACCTCTGAACCTTTGCCCAACCCTTCATTTCGATTTTTTCTGAACCTTGGGTAGATCCACTCATGGTAGTAGACGAGGCAAAGAGTCAAAACATGATTGCGATGGTGCCATCATTGGCGTCTTCGATCAATGTGATGACTCCAATGTTGACATGCAGCGGTTGGCGAAGGAGAGCCATCACCTGAGCCATCAAAACCAATGACGAAGGGAGGCAGAGCGCAACAGGAAGAGCGGATCTATAAATATGGTCATTGATCGAAGAGCGCAACAAAAGCATATTAGCGTTCTTCAACCAACAGTGCAATGGAGGCAAGCGGCTACTAGAACACAGCCACTCAACAACCAACCTCGAAGGGACTGAGAGGAAGTGGAGAGTATTTTCGCGAGGAACTTCTTTCCCTTGGTGGTGCTTGTTACTCTAGAGCAGTTGATTTGGAGGTGGTGAAATCCAGAGAATCGTGACAGGAGGAAGACCAAGAGGAGGTAGAGGATAAGTGGCGTTTGGCCACATTATTTACAATTAACCACACTTGTAAATTGTGGTTAAAAGCACTTGCATCTCCAACAAGGTGAGAATCCACCAAATAACCACGGGGAAAATTCATGTCTTTCTTGGTCCCTGAGTATGGGCCATCCGCACGCTAACAAAATGCAAATGGCTCCATTGCCATACTTAAAATAAATTAGGGCCCAAAGAATTAGACTAAATATGTTTGGATCCGTCATTTGTGTGAATCTGACCTGGGTTAACTTGTTCTACTAGTTGGGACCAAGTCATTGAGTAAAGATTAATAGCACACTTTGTTTTTGTTTAAAAAAAATTGCTTTGTGTAATATTTCACTTATACTAATGTACTTATTTTAAAAATACTTAAGGGTTTTTATTTTGATACCCATGTGATACCTATACCTTTTGTATAATCAATTATGGTGATTTGATAGATTTCAAAAAATTTAAATTAGTGGGATATTTGACTCATTTTTAGCCATAAACAACTAAGAGGTAGCGATACCCTTAAATTTTATAGGAGAATTGGAGAAATCCTCTTGCTAAATATTGAAAAATAGGTGAGGATCCATTTACACCATATGTAAGTCTTGATATACTTACACTATTTAACAACTTTTTATAGATATAAAATTCCATCAATCCAATCGTTGCATTTAAAGTTCATACCTGGTAAATTAAATATATCAAATTTTATACAGTTTGCAAATGATTTGATATCTCATTATGCTACTTTATTTTGACAGATAATATGTTTTTGAAAATGCTATTAAATATATCAATTATTAGAACACACACCCGTTGTTATCCAATTTTTTTTTAAATTTGACATGTTTGATCGTCAATATAATATCACATAATTCAATAGTCGAATAAATAAAATTCAATTTATATAAAGAGTTATTAAAAGGTATAAGTATACAAGAGTTACACATAGTATAATCACATTCAAACACTTAAAAAATATCTAAAATATTTAATGTGACATGTATGACATTGTTCCTTACCACTTTACTAGAATTAATCCATGTTGTGACCAAAAAAATTTAGTGATGGTTTGGGCCATAGTGGACCCTATCTTGAGCCCATGGGGTTGGGGCAATATGGATGAAGCCCACCAATGAGAATATCCTATGGGTTGAGGTTAGGGTCCAGAGGGAACTATTTCTCATGTGGCTTGATGGGTTTAGGTAATGTGACCCTTACCTAAGAGAATTGGACTTGCATAGGGCAAGCTCATGGAAAGTGGAAAAGCCTTTCTTAAGGTTCTGAGGGAAGGCGCGCATTGAGAGAAAGGGGGAATAGTAATAATTTTATAGGAACCCATTTTTAGTAACAGACAAACCACACACACTTGGTTATAAAATAACCTAATATAGAAGGCTCTTGGGGCTTCAAGCATAAACAGTGGGAAAGCCACTTAACTCACCCCACTGCAAACACAACACCTTTACCAATATGTCACCTCTACGTCTTGTCCAGTGTCTTGAGACATGTGTTGAGTGAGCCTAGCACATTATCTTGATTGAAATGAGAGATAATGAGTGAACTGAAAAGGGGGAACAACATAAGGAAAAGGTGAACTTAGTGTTTAGGGGAGGTCTAGGAAAGAGGGGTGGCATCTTCTTATTGGAAGAGAGAAAGGCCTTACAGATCATCCATCACATTCCTGGAGGGGTCTAGCATTACTGTTTAGAAACCCAAGCCACACAAGAGAGGTTCGTGCTACATGGCTTACACCACATATCCTCACAAGCTTTACGAACTTTTGATCTGTAAAGAAAGGAATTCAGATCTTTGGTCAGCGACAAACATGAATGTGAAACACACACAGGAAGTCAACAAGTGTACATTGAAGGGCCCATGGGCCATGACGGCCACTATTGTGGTGGGTTTAGCAAAACTACAACACATGCCGTCTTCTAACTCTGTTTGATCCAACACCATGTCACCCATTCTTTGTCGGCTGCTGCTTCTCGATTATTATTTATTGTAAAATACTTATCAAAGTATAATTATATATTATATATTATTATATACTAAATCAATCCCAAGCTCAAAGAAAAATTAAAAAGAAAAACTAATTCCACATTTCTTACACGGTTTATTTGTTCTTACATGGGATTTATTGGGGTGCCACATATGGACTATATATTTTTCGGAAGCTTGAATATATTTTTGGAATCTTAATTTTGTTCTTTAATTATATTTGTTTCAGTTAAAATATTTTAAAAGTTACTTGGTTTTATTGTTTATCGTTAGCTTACGTCTATTAAATATTGAACTGATTAAATGGAATATTCTGTTATCCGATCTTGGCTAGTAACCCATTTTATTATGAGATATTGACACATAAGATTATGACTTGACATATATGATGTGTTTTCTACACTTTCAGAAACATATAATTAATAAAATAAAATATAAATTATACTAGCCTCTTGTTGAATTTGTTAAAATTCACCATGGCTATCGGTAAAGTTTTCTCTCTTTTTTATTACATAAAATTTTCTCTCTAAATCTATAAAATCATTATATCATTTTCTTAAGTTTGTTATATCATTATACTTTCTTACACATATTTCTCCATTGTACCTAAAGGGGAATTATAGTGTTTCGTGTCAATTGTGATGCGATTCTTAGCGTAATTCACCTAAAATAAATAAATAAAAACAGATGATAGGTCTCTTTAAGAATAATGATTCATCTTGATTTTTAAAATTATATGTATGTGTCATTTTATTTTTTAAAATTAAAAAATTATCAATTTAATTCATGAAATTGTAAAAAAAATATTTAAAATGATTTTTTTTAAAATTAAGTTATTGCAAATATTATCTTAAGAATTAACTGATTACTTTTTGAAATTTGGAGATATATATATATATATATATATATATATATATATATATATATATATATATATATGTATTAATTCCCAAGACTAAAGTGGAGTAGGTATGTAGAGGATAAAAATTAAGTAAATAACCTATACTCTTGTTTGGTCATACTCGTTCGCTCAGCTCTGCCAGTTGCATTGTATTAATTATGGTCCGACACATTGAAGAAACCAGTGGCTGCTGCGAAGATAGGAATTGGACTCCAACTGTTCATCGAGTCACCGGCCATCTCCGTTCTCCTTTAACGCCCTCCACTCTCGGCGCATCACCATCAAGCCATGTCACTTTATTAGTTTCTAATTGAAATTCAGTCATTTGAATGCACTGCCCCGCTGTGTGAGGGACGAAGAAGCAACAAACCAAACATCTTTGGGCTGTTATTTGTTGTACTTATACAATAGAAAAATGATATTTTGACATCCACAGACATTCATTGGATTCCAAATAATGTGAGATAAGTAATATAAAGAGAATAAATTGGGAAAAAATAAGTGATGGGATTCATATATATTGTGAGTGGAATGTTTAGGTGTTTGAAATAGTTGAGTGTAAAAATAGCAAAACCCACACTCACTTTATACATATTAGATATGGTGGATGTTAGAAATGAATGGAGAATTGGAGACCATTAGACACCCACTTTTTTTATGTTAAAATAACATTTTTGTACATAGAAAAATTATGAAATTTTTTAAACAAGAAACAAAATTTAACAAATATTTTATCATATTTATTTTAAATAAAACCATATCAATATAAAAATAATATCAAGTTATATAAAATATATTAATTGAAATATAAAATCTTGTAATTTGTCATTAATTATTACAAAAAAATACATTGATCTCTAAAATAATTATTTAACTTTTTAAATTTACCAACTCAATATATAATTTCAAAAACTGAACTAACTAATGAACTTCTGGTCGTTAGTGGGTTGGATTATCAACACCTCCGACGCTAGTTTTACAGCACTGTCTCGGCAATCAAAATGAAGAAAGAGCGCACACAGAATTCACTGAAGCGAATTGATAGATAGATGCAGTTAAAACATTCGAGGTTGGTTACCTCATTATGTGATTCAATTTTGCTTTCCAAACCATGCCAGCTAAAGAGTAGTGCTTTCAGTTTTGATAGGTGAAGCACAAACTATTCAGTATTCAGGTACTTATGATGATGCCATTAAATGTATTCAGAAGGGTGATAGACATTCCAAAATTCTTTTGGCGCTACCCAACGTCCTACATCAGCTACGCTGCATGGTCAACACAGGTACAAGTGTCTGTTCATCTACCATTACTTTCCATATAGTTGTAATTTCTACGGAAATGCCTGTAGAGTTTTACGCCGTATCATCATCCAAGCCGAAATGGACTGTTCTATTCATTGTTACTTTCTTTTAACATCCAAGCTGGTAGAATTTAATTTGCACATTTTACATTACACAAGCATGCGAGACTCATAAATCAAACTTATTCATGACAACTCATTGATAGCTATTATCTAAGTTAAAGAATTTAAATTAAACTTTACTTTTAGAAGATTATTGGATGAAGTAAAATTCAAGTTGAATTTATATTCATCTAGTTTCATACTTGACTATAGAAGAGTTTCAATTGAACTTTACTACTACTTTCCTTATAGATTAAGTAAGGTTTTATTATTATTATTATTATATTATCATAATTTGCCTCTATAAAGGTCACACCTATGTACCATAAGTATAAAAAAAGAAAAGAAAAGATAAAGAGACAGGAAAAAAACTCTAACGAGTTTTACATTTGAGTATTGTGTGATTTGTAAAATTGGCTACTAACAAAAGCCAAATGTTTTGAGTGTATTATTGTTCTTTCAATACAAATATTTTCTGAGATTTTGTTCTTTGAGTGTTTATACTTTCTTCACATAGCATCTAAAGTTCAACAAGGCAATTTTAATTGCCAACATCTGGTATCAGAGCTTGTTGTATCAAAATGGCAGCAAGTTCAAACATAGGAGCAAGTCAAGTTCAACAAGTACAAACAACTGTCTTTAAGTTTGATGGCAAATCAAATTTTGCCATGTGGAAATGCCTGATAGAGTTGTGTTAAAAAAACTAGCGATTATGGAGACATCTTCAAAGAAGGTTTTGTTGAACCAACTGAAGGAGATAAAGGAAAACTGATATACAACAAGCAGATAAAAATCGTCTACTTAATGAAAAAGCTTTATTTTTTATCTGCGATCTATGAAGCTTTCTGTTCTTGAGAAAATTTTCCATGCTAAAACAGAAAAAGAGGCTTGGAAAATTTTACTCAAGACATATGAAGGTGCTAACCCAATCAAATGAACGAGGTTGCAAGGCTTAAAACGCTAGTTTGAGCTGATGGAGCAAGGAAGAGATGAAAGCATTTGTGATTATTTTTCATGAATAGACAAGCTCGTCAATGATATGAAAAATAATGGTGATGAAATAAAGGACAAAGAAATCATGGCGAAAATTATGCGTACACTTTCAACTAGTTTTGATTACGTGGTTGCAGCCATTGAAGAAGCAAAAGATCTCAACACCATGACTCTAAATGATTTGCAAGCATCTTTAGAGTCACGTGAGATGCGGATGAACAAGAGGTCAAGTGGACAGTTGAGCAAGCATTAAAAGCTCAAACAAATGTGAGAAACGAAGGACCTATGCAAAGAAGGGAGAACCACCATCAAAGTGGTCAAAAATTCAAAGGAAAATAGAGGAATCCTCAATCTGACTCAAGCCAAGGCACACAAGGTAATGACTCTTTTCAAAATAAATCTAATATTCAATGTCATAAATGCCAAAAGTATGGACATTTACAATTTGAATGCAAATCTCATATTCATGTCATATCTAATAAGTATGGTCACTATAGTCAGAATGTCGTGCTAAAGCATTGAATATTAGAGAAAGCCATGCCGAGTTGCAGAAAGTGAAGAAGGTACAAAGATGATGTTTACAACAAGTCATGCAGGAGTTGATAAAATTGACAATTAGTGATTGTTAGATACTGGTGCAGGAATCATCTAAGTGGGAAAAGGAAGTATTTTCTGACTTAGATAAGAGTCACCACACCTCAGTCAAGCTTGGTGACATTCAAAACTTGAAGTCTTAGGGAAAGGAAAGATTACCATCAGATTGAAATATGGATCCTTGAATTTCATTTCTGATGTATTCTATGCACCTGGTATATGTCAGAATCTCTTAAGTGTAGGACAACTTGCTGAAAGGGCTATGATTTAAAATTCAACAAGAAAGGTTGCACAATAAATGATGCTGAGATGGGCCTGATAGCAAAGACAAACATGCCAAGGAGTCATTTATTTCCAATGAACATCAAATATGATGCTGGTTTATGTTGCAAAGTTGCAACTATTGATGCTAATTGGCTTTGGCACATGCGGTTTGGACATTTCAACTTTGAAAGCATCAATTTCTTGCAACAAAAAATGGGTTACTGGCTTGCCTGTTATCCAAGCTCCTGATCAACTATGTGAAGCTTGTGTAGTTGGTAAAAAGCATCGAGAATTGTTTTCTAAAGGACGTGCCTGGAGAACTACAAAACCACTTGAGCTAGTGCACTCTGATTTATGCTATGTGGAAATTCCATCCAACGGAGGTAATAAATATTTTATTACTTTCATTGATGACTTTAGTAGGAAGACATGGATGTATTTTCTGAAAAATAAATTTGATGCTTGTGATACGCTCAAAAGTTTTATGGTGTATGTTGAAAGGTGGAGTGGTTATACTTCTAAAACCTTGAGAACTGATAGGGGAATAGAGTATATTATTTGTGATGATTTCTTGAGGAAACATGGTGTTAAGTATCGGATAACTGAGATACTCCTCAACAAAATAGAGTGGCAAAAGAAAGAATAGAACTGTCATGGGTATGGTGAAAAGCATGCTGCATTGCAAGAAATTACCCAAGAGTTTTTGGGTAGAAGTGGTTTGTGCTATTTACATCTTGAATAGATGTCATATCAAAAGTGTTCATGATAAAACTCCACAAGAAGCTTGGAGTGGGCAAAAGCCAAATCTCAGTCACCTGAAAGTCTTTGGCTATATTGCTTATGCACATGTTCTTGATCAACTAAGAGAGAAGCTCGATGACAAGGCAGAAAAATGCATCTTTGTAGGATATAATGAAGAAATAAAAGCCTACAAGTTGTACAATCCAAAGACTCAAAAGGCAATTATCAGCGAGATGTTACCTTTGATGAAGATGGAGCATGGGACTTGTCAGAAAAAGATAAGGAGTTGTTGCCTGTACCAATAATTATAAATGAAGAGGTAGCTAATGAACCATTAGATGAATCAACATCAGATTCACCACCTCATAGATATCCACAAAGGGAGCGACATCCACCTCCTCACTTGCAAGATTATAAAATTGGTAGAGATGATGATCCGAGGATAAGGTGGAAGAAGTTACCTACTATGCCTTATTTGAACTTGATCTAGTGACATGAGGAAGCAGCCAATGATGATTGTTGGATTAAAACAATGGATGAAGAAATTCATGCAATTGAGAAGAATGACACATGGGAGTTAACAACACTTCTAGAAGAAAAGAAGCCAATAGGTGTAAAGTGAGTGTACAAAACAAAGTACAATCCAAATGGAGAGATAAATCATTTCAAAGCATGTTTAGTGGCAAAAGGGTACAAACAGAAACTTTGCATTGATTATTTTGAAGTATTTGCTCTAGTTGCTAGATTGAACACAGGACACATGATTCTTAGTTGCTAGATTGGACACAGGACGCATGATTCTTTCCTTATTGCCCAAAATAAATGGAAGATTTTTCAAATGGATGTCAAGTCGGCTTTCTTGAATGGTGTACTTGAAGAAGAAGTTTATGTAGAGCAACCACCAAGTTATCTACAACAAGGAGATAAAGACAAGGTCTACAAGTTGAAGAAAGCACTATATGGATTGAAGCAAGCACCTAGAGCTTGGTACACACGTATTGACACATACTTCATGAACAATGGACTTCACAGAAGTCCATATGAGCATATTTCATATGTCAAAACAAATATGGCTGGAGATATCATTGATGTTTGTCTGTATGTGGATGATTTGATCTTCACTGGCAATAATTCAAAATTGCTGGCTGAATTTAGAGAGAATATGTCTACTCAATTTGAGATGACAGATATGGGCCTAATGTCTTATTTTCTAGGCATTGAAGTGAAACAGACAAATGAAGGGATTTTTATCTCTCAGAAGAAATATGCAATAGATGTTCTGAAGAAATTCAAGATGGAGGCTTGCAAACCAATGCTGACACCAAGTCGAAGAAAGATTGAAGCTTGGAAAAGAAAGTGGTGGTGATCTTGTCAATTCAACAAATTTTAGAATGTTAATGGGAAGTCTAGGTACTTGATAGCAACAAGACTTGACATAGTTTATGGAGTTGGGCTCATAAGAGATTCATAGAATCACCAAGACAATCCCATTGGCAAGTTGCAAAGTACATTTTGAGATATGTCAAAAGTATAGTTGATGAAGGCATTTTTTATTCAAGTTCTAACAAGTCAAAGTTAACTGGATACACACAGTGATTGGGCTGGTGAAACTGAAACTCAAAAAAGCACTTCGAGTTATGCTTTTCATCTTGGTACAGGTGTATTTTCTTGGTCCTCCAAGAAACAACAAGTAGTTGCTCTATCAACAGCAAAGGTGAAGTACATTGCAACAACAAATTGTGCTACTTAAGCAATTTGGTTGTGGAGAATATTAAATGAGTTGCAACACCAACAAGATAGTCCAACAAAGATACTCTGTGACAACAAATCAACAATTGCTTTGACAAAGAATCCAACCTTTCATGGGTGCAGCAAACACATTGATATCAAACATCACTACATTCGTGACTTGATCAGAGACAAAGAAATTGTAGTGGAGTTTTGCACTTCAGAAAATCAAGTCGCAGACATTTTTACAAAACCACTCGAGGCCAATTCGTTCTTGAAGTTGAAGAAAATGCTTGGAATGATAAATTCTACAAGCTTGGTTTAAGAGAGGCAATGTTAAGAGATAAACTAAGCTTATCCATGACAACTCATTGATAGCTATCACCTAGATTAAAAAATTCAAGTTAAACTTTACTTCTAGAAGATTATTGGATGAAGTAGAATTCAAGTTGAATTTGTATTCATCTAGTCGTCATATTTGACTAGTCAAAGAAAAGTTTCAATTGAATTTTGCTACTACTTTCCTTATAGATTAAGCAAGGTTTTATTATTATTATTATTATTATATTATCATAGTTTGCCTATATAAAGGCCACACCTATGTACCATGAGTATAAAAAAGAAAAAATAGAAAGATAGGTACAAGAATTTCAACGAGTTATACATTTAAGTGTTGTGTGATTTGTAAAATTGACTACTAACAAAAGCCAAGTGTTTTGAGTATATTATTGTTCTTTCAATACAAATATTTTGTGAGATTTTATTCTTTGAGTGTTTATACTTTCTTCCTATAGCATCTAAAGTTCAACAAAGCAATTTTAATTGCCAACAGAGACAACTCCCTACCTGTACGAGACAAGTGTATAACTAAGGCATGGGAGACAAATCAAAATTTTGGAAAATACTTGGTAGCCAAAACATCTTGCTAGAATTTTGTGACAATATATATATAATTGAAGTATTTTAAATTTCTAACCACCTATGATTTCCGCCAAATCACTCAATGTGTGCCCTGGGACAATATTTCGGCTATTCTTGTCGGGTTGGGCTGTGTAGGAGAGGTAAGACCCTCCTGAGATGACACAGGACACAGGGAATGGTGTCCCTTGGAAGAAATATATTTGTTCATAAGTGAGGGCCTTCTTAGTAAAATGTCTAGGAGACTGGTCCTTTTGGTGTGTAATAGTGATGAAGCTCTCTCCTTGTGCTTGAGAACCAAGTATAAAAGCAGTCTGTAAGATATTAGCAAGCAAACCAGGGCCCCTATGTCCCACCATTTTGAATAATCTGTTCGGATTCCAAATATACGATGAAGTACCACTTCACCCTTTATCTTTGTGTCCCCACGCATAAGTGGTTCAAATTCAAGTCCAATTAGGTCATTCTTGTACTGGCCCTGTGTTTCGCAGTAGAAAAGCAGCATTAACATCACACTCCAAATAGTTAGAGAATAAAATGATGCATTAGCATAGTATAGCTGTGGCTCTAAAACATTTTTATATGCTGGGATTGGAACAAACGGACAATGTGGGGTTTCCTAAATGAGGAAATTAACATTGAGTGAAAATGAGAGGTTGCCATGTCTTATGTGTGTAAGAGGTTGTCATAATTGATCTTTCTAATATGCTCTTCTGAGGAGGTTGCCATGTTTTCTGTGTGAAAATGACCTGTAAAGGGTGGGTAAACTTGGAGTACTGTCTTCAGGGTGTTAGAGTGGGAAGGTAACGGGTATTTTAATGGACCAACGAAGATAAGAGGAGGGAGTAATGTGACTTGGCTTATGGATGATGTATGTGACCCTTCTGGCCTACTGGTGACATGAGAGCCTTATCACCCGTTTGAGTAAATGATTTATTTAATTCCTTATGTAAAGATAATTTATAAATAAATTATTTTATATTTAAATACAAAGAAGCATTAAATATTTATTTTAAGTGTTTTGCAAAGTGTTTTTTTAAGTTTGATATTTTAATTTCTTTAAAAACACTAAAAATGACATTTTAAGAAATAATAAATTATATAATTAAATAGAATAAATATAACTTTTGACTTTCAGAAAATTGAAAAAAGTCATGAGCGCCGTTATCCAAACAGCCTTTAGTCTCTTAGAAAAGTAACTTGTGTGCAGAATACTTATTTTGTGATGCTCTATACATAAGATGGGCAAAATATGATACAGGTCTTGGGGTAATTCTCTCCTTTTCAAGTAACTGAGGCCAGGGACGAATTCACTTATAAAAAATGTGGTAAATATTCCTATCCTCCCTAAGCTATCGAAAATTTGTATTAGCTATAATAGGAATTTGTCATTTCTGTCCTCTTACTGTTCAAAAGTAACATAAACATAAATTGTTTACAATAGCTGCATCTTACCAATATAATGGTTCCTCAAATTACCAACCTTTCATGTGACACACTAAACCATTGACCCTCCCACAGCCCCCCATAGTGATAAAAGCGCATGTAATGCACATGAGAGATCATGAGTTATTAAAATTTCCATAGAAATAACAACTATATGGAAAATAATGGTAGCTGTACAGACACTTTTACCTCTATTGACCATGCAGTGTAGCTGATGTAGGACATTGGGTAGCGCCAAAAGAATTTTGGAATGTCTATCACCCTTCTGAATGCATTTGATGGCATCATCATAAGTACCTGTTTGCTCAACTTTAGTAAAATCGCACAATATAGCGTTTTTAGTATAGAATCGCAAAGATAAATTTAAAGATAAAGAAAAAAAATATCAAATCCACCAAAGGCGGATTCAGTGTTAAAAAAAAAATAAAAGCTCTTTCAAAGGATTATCTATGACTATGAATATGCTTACAGCTACACCAGTTGCAGTTCCCACGGCTAACAATAGGTTGGACACTAGTGCTGCAACTACTAGCATGCACCCTTCTGTGACAGAAATGCTGCAAAACAGGTTTATGCAAAAATAGCAGTAATGAGAGAAGCCTGGGTGAAAGTTCACCATGTGGTGAAGTGTTGTTCCTGAAATGAGGGAAATGGCAAGTAAAAAAGGCAATGATGAGATGAAACTTGACAGCACATAGACAGCCACACCATAATGCCTCCCAAACCTTTCACGCTTGAAGACCTGGTATTCATTTCGGTGTCATAAATGGAGTCAGTCTCTTTTGCCCCCTTCTATATGTAAAACTGAAATTCATATGTGTGGCTCGTAAATGAAATTAATATTTGTGTACCTTTAATTCCTCAAGGAAGAAGGGTATGCCACCAGTACAAAGGAAGATCATAAAGCCATAGATGAATCCATTACACTTGCCTCTTGACAAGATTGCATCAGTGCTTCTTCCTATGTTGAAATAAAGAAATCCAACACACAATGATACCAAGATATAGAACAAAATCCGCAACCAGTAGTAACCGATGTCTCTGGTCATGTTGAGGAATGATCTATGAGTCAGTGTGCATAGCTGCTTCAGCATGCTGGTATCATATGCCCCCTCAATTAAAGGTTCTTTCTGCAACATATTGGCTTTCAATCAGTATAGCCTCTTAGCTGATTTGCGTCAAATTGCAATGTAAGGAGAGAAAAGACCAAATCCGCAATTTAAAACCATCCATAGTCATTTTCCTACTTTTTCTTTTTTTCTCCTTTTTTGGCTTAAAATGGAGCTGTAAAAGTTCAATTCTATGATGCAATGTTGATTTTGGCTCAGAAGTCACAACTTGGCTACAGGGGCAAAAGAATTGTGAGAAGGTTGGTTAATAACTTAATATGTGTCATCATGTAAGTTGACTTACACTTAGTTTGATTTCTCTGATTTTTTTCCTTGTATTTTCTGAATGCATGGAATTCTTGTAGTTCTCTATAAGTTTCAATTTAATCTCCTCTGTTGTCATATTCATTAGATTATTCCATGATGATGGGGCTTCCTGAACAAATAAAAAAGAAAAAACTCACACGCACGCGCACACAGCATTATATTTATATATACAAATGAGCAGCAACAAAGGAATCTCTAAGAAAAGATGAAGATATATATACTGGATGAGTTTTATGTACAGCATTGACATTTTTGGACTGCATTAAGGTTAGAACACTATCAAACTCCGGGTTAACGCAACGAAGGAAGTGCTCTGGAGGATTTTTCCTTGTTGGACAAGGGAAACCTGCATCACCAAAGAACTGAATTGAAAGTAAGAGAACTTTAGTAACTTGCTTAAATGGCCCTTTTCCAAAGTGTTGTTATTATTAGGAGAACTTTTTCTTTAAATACCTGAACAGCCTTAGTTCGTTCTCCAAAATACACAGTTTCACCTCCTGCAAGGAGGACCAGATCATCAAAAAGATTGAACACTTCACTGCTGAGCTGGTGAATGGAGCAGATGACTATTGTTCCATCATGGGCTATGCCTTCCAGAGATAAGATCACAAAGAAAGCAGCAGCACTATCCAGCCCACTGGTGGGTTCATCAAGCAAAAGTATATTAGGCTGAGTTAAGACCTCAATGCTTATGCTAAGCCTTCTCTTCTCTCCATTACTTATGCCTCTTCTATGCCAATTCCCAAGTCTGCTATCTGCACAATCTTGTAGACCCATCTCGGCTAATGTCTTGGTTACCACCTTGTCAATATCATCTCTAGTCATGTTGGAAGGAAGTCTCAAATAAGCAGCGTATGTGAGGGTTTCCCTCACTGTTAGAGTTCCCAAGAAGCAATCTTCTTGTGTCACATAAGACTGCAAAAACATCAGAAATTTAAGAACTTATATGCCAATTCTGAGGAGTTATATTTATTAAGCCTAAATTACACAAGCTTCTCTGCTCACTGAAACACATTGCTCAATGGGAAATGCGTTCTCTCATGTAAAAATTTCATAAACTTGTCATGCGTATATTTTTACCATTGATAAAAAAAAAATTTGAGATCGGACAGGAGTATTTGAGAAATCTAATCAATAACGAATATTTACATATGATTAACTTATTTGAAATTTCACATGAAAGAATTTATGTTAGAATTGATAAGACAAAAAGGAGATGTCTAGTAAAATATTAAATAAGTCAACACATTTCCATAATCTTGAGTGCTTTGTACTAAATATTGATCACATAAACAATTGATAGTTTGAATTGTTCATGGTGCTATTCCATACTTAAAAGTCAAGTGCATTGAAGAGTACAAAGGAGTATTAACAATGAATTCCTATACTTTCTACAAGCTTAAACTTCTTTAGTAACTGTTTTACTTTTAATTGTTAAATAATGGCTTGTAATGGTACGTCACTTCTGCTTTCATTCAACCTAATAATATGTCTCAAATTTCAGACTTCTTTTTCCTTGTCTAGTTAAATCTTGCTTTGTTGTCAAACTTACAATATCTCTGCAGCCAATACTTCTCTTAGTCCCGTTGAGTAGTACATCTCCAGTCATGCTAACATTGGTAGGAAGTCTTCCTGTTGGAAAGCCATTTTAAAAGGGGAAAGAATATGGTCATAAAAACATGGAACATCGATCATGAAAGCCTATAACAAAGGGTAAATTCACCCAATTGAGGATGAAATTCACCGGAGTCTCATCTATTTGTAAGTCCATGAGTTTCTGAAATTAATACATCAACATTTCCTAAATTTATAAAATCATTACATCTTTCTCCTTCAATTACACATTACATAGTGCATCTATCTAGAAATCATGTCATCAAACAAATAAAGAGAAATTGAGTTGAATTTTACCAACCCTATTGAGATGTCAGTATAATTTGTCCTATAACAAAAAGTACACCGATATAGCTTGTATAATGGAGCAAATTGTTTTTAATGCTTGTTTCTTTGTCTGCTGAAAACACCAGAAAGCACCTGAGAAATTATAATTTATATTTGGTTATCTTATAAGAATGAGTGAATTGGGGACTCATATAACGCATCTAAATGTATGCTTAGTGTATGTTTGACTTGTTTAAAAAATACTTGTAAAATTGATTATAATCTTTAACATATTTTATTTATATTTAAGAAAGTTTTTTCAAAAATAAATTATTTTTAGCATTTTAACTATAAGTTTATTTCAAAAAATTGTAGCTTTTTATTAAATTACACTGAATATAAATTATCATATAATATGAACTAATTGGTCTATACTCCATTTAATTAGTGATTGATTACGTAAAAATAACTTTTTATATAATTCAAACCAAACTGACCATCTTAAAATCACTTTTCAATTAACATATATAAACACAAGATTTATTTTAAAATTTAATTTCTTTATACTAATAATGTAAAATAATTTTATATTTTTCACCAATAAAATTTTACCAAAATGATAAGTCATAGAAAATAACTACTCAGTCACAAGTCACAACTATCTACCATGATTTGTCATTTTGTAAAATTTCATTGATTAATAGTATAAAATTGTTTTACATTGTTAGTGTATAAAAATTAATTTCTTTTTTTATTATAATCAATTATTTTTTTATCAAATTTTTATAATCAATTATAGTTATATGAATGAATACTTAATTTTTAAAAGAATAAAGTTTGTCCAAAGAGCAATGTTGTTTGGTACGACAGTAGTTTCGTTAAAATAGTGGAGAAGTGGATGAACTAATTCACAAGAAATAATGATGAATTTATGATAGATAATGGAATTATGATAGCACATTAAAACTATCTTTTAACAAAAATACCAGTATGCAAGTGAATCCATTGTCTAGTGATAACTTCTTATATCTCAATAAGCTAAGGAAGTTTGAGTTCAACTTTCATCTCCACCCTTATCCTCTAATATCTTAGCTAAAAAAATACCACAGGAGTAAGTAGGGTCAAATTCTTTAAGAGTGTGGTTTTGGATTTATTCATGAAATTTGTACGTATGGAAAAAAATCTTTAAAAGAGATTATTTGGGATATTAATCCCTCTAGCTTAATTTTTATATACTAAAAGTATAAAAATATTTAATATTGTCATTTAATTATGTGTTGACATTTTAGTAAAAATAGTTGAATCTCATATTCATTACTTTAAAAATTATTCAAATGAGATGATTTGGTTAGATAATAGTATAAAATTTTTTAAAATTACCTATCATCAAAATTAAACTTTAATCTCTCACCTATCTAATTAAAAATACTCTTTTTTTTTAAAATAAAAATTTGGTGAATTACACTATCTGCCCTCTCCTCCTTCCAGTGTACTTATACCCAACACTCTTTAACTGCAAATTTGACACCAAAAGTCCTTAAAGCTTAGTTAAGGATAACTTAAATAATAAAAACATAACATATGATATGTATATAATTGTTAGTGGTAAAAATATAATATTTTAGTAATATTTAATATATAGATTGACTAAAATATTTTTTTCTTGAGTTATATTTATAAACTCCTTCCTCACATGATACAAAAAGTAGTTTAGTCAAATACCGTCAAAATAGTACAATTTTGTCAAATATTGAAAAAAAAAAAACACTACAATTTAAACATTAATAATTTTGAACATGCCACTTATTGTCTTTTCCACCCTTAAATTAAGGGAGCTGTAATTACACAGGAAATCAATGTAGACTTTGGTAAACATTAGTAGATACGTTTGCTGATAATGTTGTAAATATAGGGGTATTTAGTATAGCTATGCATCGGAGAATGAAGTGTTTTTTTTTAAATAAAAGAGAAAAAACTTATGGTGTAAAACGAAAACAAATCTGCGTATGCTCCGCCATATAACACACTTGAATTGAATGTAGGTGTATTATTAATTATTATGATATTCGAGGTTTTGTTTTCCTTTAATAATTTATTGAACAAGCTCAACTCACATAAACGACATGGGAAGCATACCGTCTGCTACATAGAAAACGAGCAACCTCAAGCACATGATATGAATCACTATGGTAGTGTTTGGTAGCTAAATATGCACAGAAATATGAAGACACTATAGATATAAAATTATTTGATGATAGAGACAAAAATAGGGGACATAAAAAATAGAAAAATAGAAAAAAATTTACCTCCAAAAAGTGATAACAGAATATGAAGATAAAAATTTAATTTTTTTTCCAATAATACCCTTATACACATTTATTATTTTCCAATGTGTCCTAACAAAAGGCTCCAAATAAAATACACAAACAGTTATTATGTCTTGGACTCACAACCAAACGAATACAGGATATTTTTATGTCTCCATCTCCTCTATCTCCATTATTTATGTATTTCCTGTCCTGTCCTCACTACTAAACGCTACCTATAAGCATTAACCACAAAATAGCTACAAACAAAGCACCTTACTCAAATAGGCTACATATAAACTACCAAAAAAAAAAGAGGATACATATAACCAAGGTTCTAAAAAAACTAGCTGTGAACCTATTAAATCGGAATTTTATCCTGGGCTATGCCTAAAAGCCGTCCTTTAAAAACCGACTGAGAATTAAAGGGCAGGAGTGAAACCAAATCTGTTCGGACATTTTTTTTTAAATTTATAAAAAAGATGTAAATGGCATCATTTTTGGGGTTTTTTTTTTAAAAAAAAAGCCTAAAATCTCATTTTTCCTAATTTTTTTTCTTTTCTGATATGAAAAGTAATAACTTGAGATATTTGATCTATATGGATAATATTTATTTTGATTAAGGGATGAATTAATGTTATGTTCTATGAGTTTTGTTTATACCTAATTTAATTTTTAGTTATTTTATGACATATATTTTATTTTATATTTTTATATATTTATATAAATACAGATTTTATTTATACCGGTTATATTCCGGAGAATCAATTAAATCAGTTGAACCTCTAAACTTTTGTTCTGACCGGTTTAATATCCGGTTTGGTTTTCATTGCATATAACACACCAGAAGAAAATGCTACAACACAATAACAACAGCAGCAGCAAAATCATGATATAAAGTGTTTCAGTGCAAAAGTAAATCATGCAGTAGTTGGCTCAGCATCAAAACTAAAATAAATCAATCGTTAATTAAATCATGCATCGGAATCAATTGGATGAAGAAAACTTTAAAAAATAAATCCCCAAGTTAACCACGCCTTAGACGCACACAAATAATAAAAAAAAAAAAATCAGTCAGAAAGCAAGCTATTAACATGATAAAAACTTCACAAAATCAATCATTGATTAAATCCTGCACTAGATTAAACTCTCTCAAATCAATCATTCACCGAATTATGTGCTATTTTCAAGCACAAGTCGGCCAAGTTTCAAAAAGTAAAAATTTCACAAATCATTGAAGAACTAAGAAGATCATATCGGTTGGTCTTTCAATTTTATGCAAGTATGTTGAGCTAGTACATTATCTTACAAACCAAAATCCAATGCAAGAAATTATTATATATGGGGGTAGTGTGCTTTGTGTGGAGAGTGGAGGGAGGAAGAGAGAAAGAGGCACACCAGCAAGTGCATCAAGTAAGGTGGACTTGCCAGCTCCTGAAGGGCCAATGAGAGCCATGATCCTGTTTGGTTCGGCATAACCACTTAACCCACTTAAAAGCTTCCTTTTTGGACGACTTGTGCTAACAACTGTCAACTCTTCCCAAACCAAACACACCTCTTCCCTCTTATTATTTTTTTTATACTTAACGGGGCTTCTTCCCTCTTATTATTATTCTCCACTGCATCATCACCCTGCAACTCCATCGTTGGAGGCAAGGTAACATATATTATCTGCCCCCTAGTTGTGTATATATAAATGACATTTATATATGTAAGTGACAGATAGTCAGTACGTACTTATTGTTGGTGGGCTTCCCTCCAAGGGCCCAACAATTTGTAAAAGATAAAAGGAAAAAAAGCTACAGTAGCGTGAATTTGGAGAAACGAAACCGGTTAGTGCGAACAGGAGTAGCGCCGCGAGAGAAGAAGGAAAAGGGAGAAAAGGTAGTGCAGTGGGTTATCATTAGATTGGTAAATGTGATCCGTTTATCAAGAAAATTTAATATGTTGTTTTTAATATTGAGCTTGATATTTTAATATAGCTTGTTAATTTTATTGTCTCTCTTGATTTTATGATATCCACATTGTGGAGTTATATGTTGTCCCATTGGATGAGGATTCTATTGATTGTTGATTCCCTAGTGCTACTAGGAAAACTAATTATATTTTCATTGATCATAGTGGAAGTTTTTACTAGATTAGATTCTATGAGTTTTTTGTCCCTTTATTTCAGAATTTTCTCACATTAAAAATTGTGTGTCTTATTTTATGTTTCTCAAATTATTATCTGGAATATTTTTGGACTACCTATTTAACTGCATATGTGGAGGAAATATTTCTTTACTTCTCCTGTTAATAATTCATTCCTAAGATTTCCTCAACACTTATATAGGACATTTTACTGATAGAACTACCTTTGTATATATACTTGCATAGTTCATTATGGCACCGTATACATGGGCACGAGTCTGATGGTTTAAAATATCAGATCACTATAAGTTATTGGACAAATATTTTGCATAGAGAGGTGGATTTTTTAAAAAATAACAACGTTGAATAGAACTAAATAAAATTTCATTAATCGTGCATGAATAATTTCACAAAAAAAATAATATTAAATGATATGAATAGATGTTTGAAACAGACGAATAACCAAAATGATAATGGCGTGTTTCGACTTTCGACACAGGCTTGCGGTTGCAAAAGGGTGTTTTAAGGAACAAAAGTAATTTGGTCAAAATTAATGGTGTATTTGTTTCATATTTTTTAAAAAATAAATTGAAATAAGCATACACCAATTTTGACAAAATCAACTTTTAGATCAAATTATTAAAGATGTTTTATTAAAGTCATCAAAAATTAATTCTATAAAACCATAATTGAATACTCTGTTACATATTGCTATATATTTAACACTTTTCTCTCTCTCTCTCTCTCTCTCTCATATTTATATTAGATGGATAAAAGTGGTCACTACCCAAAAAAGGATGGATATAATTAAGTGGTCTCGTAACAAAGAGTGAGTTAGAAGGAAATGTCAGATGGAGAAAATTTCGGGGACTAATTAGTTTTTGGAGTATGAGTTTATATATCCACGTGTTTGTTATGCTTTTTCATTTTGCTTTTTGGTCATGCTGTTTGCTCCTCTTGTTCATGAATGTTTGAACTCTATTACCTACCCAAAGGAAAAAAAAAAAAAAAAGACAGAGAGCTGATAGTTGGAATTATCAGGCTTATGCGCTTACATTTCATTTACCGGTAATTATCATATAACTTATAGCATATATGTAAACTAAGAGGAAGCAACTTTTTTTTAGGAAAAAAGCTGTTTTCTTCTTTTTTAAAGAAATTATGTTTGGTAAAAATATGTAGACGGATTATAATTAAAGGCTAATATTTTTAAATTGAAAAACAACTTATAATCATAAACATTTTTTTAAGTTTTATTTTTAAGAATAAACATAAGCTGATTATTTAGAATCATAAAAATTTTATCAAATTAACCCCAAGTATAAAATATTATACAAAGTACAGCTTCATTTACGTCTCACACATTATATCCAAATTTCGATTTAGAATTAAACTTTTTTTATTCTATTTACGTATCTAATGTTTTTAAAACATTTCAAATTTGTTCTTTCAATAGACAAGATCCAAACTTTAAATGGAAATTGTTGATATGGAGGTCAAATCACAATATTAGAAAAACCACAACAAATCATAAAATGTTAAATTTTCATTCATAAGCTTAGTGTCATTTACATTTTCAAAATGATAGGGATATAAATAAAGCAAAAAGGAAAAAAAAAAAGGCTCTTGGGATTAAATCGATACTTGGGCAAAATGTGAGAGAAGTAAATGAAATTTTACCCTATTATATAATATAAACAAATCATTCAATATTTTTTTAGTAGCTTACTGTACAAAAACAATCTTTTTCATGTCATCCAAACAAAATAAATTATCTTAAAACCATTTTTCAATTGAAATATCCAAATAAAAATTGATTTGCACATGATCAATTATATAAAAAATGATTATATAAATACATAATTATTAAAATAATAATAATTTTAAGTTTACGACTAGTTTTCCAAAACACACAATTAGTTATTGTAGTTAGTTATATAGCCTTACATTGAGATGTATGTAACATCCCGATTTTCGTCTAAGTTAATAGACTTGATGAATTGAGCAATTGATTTACCGACTAGGCGGTTGATCTTAGCCTCATAGTGGGAAGGGTTAACATTAGTGATTTATTATTAATTAATAATAATTAATATTAGAATAATCAAGTGTGTCTAGAAAAATCTAAAGAATTACAAAAATGTCATTATTTAGTGAAATTATGAAAATACCTTTACTATGTAAAAGAAATAACCAAACTACCCTTACCTTATTAGTTAATGACAAAGACACCCTTATTCTATAAATGGAATTATAAGAATACCATTGTCATTCTCTAATTACAAAAATACCCTTGTCTTGGTTAAAGAAATTACTACAATGCTACTACTTTAATAATTACTAAAATATCATTTGCATAAATCCCTATACTTGCCTTTAAACAATAATGAATATAATCTAAGCCATTGGATTAAGATGACAATACAATAATTCAATCACATACATCATGCACATTCTTAACCACATACATGCACATAGACAATTTCATGCTAAAAATTAAAAACACCTATTAAAGCATAAGATCACATGTTGTAAATCTATGATGCATACATGCATTAAAGGTTAGAAAATTTCCACTAACCATGCATGCCCAACAACAACATTTTTGCATAAAACATGGAGAATTTTCATCCCAAAATTAAGCCTACATATTTGCATAAAACATGGAGCATTTCATCTCAAAATTTGGCCAACATGCTTGCATAAATTATGCAAGCATTTTTCTTCTTTTCTTGATCATTTCACTATAAATACTCTTCAAACTCTCATTCTTACCATTCATTTTTTTGGCCAAAACTTGCCAACTAAGTTGTGTCAAAAAAGGAGTTTGGTTCTCCCAACCTCAAGCTCTCTTCTTCCTCTTTTCCTCTATCTTCAAGAACCTCCATTCTTAACCTCCACCCAAGCTCTCAACCTCAAACCATCACATATCCACCATAGATCAACTCCCAAACAAGTATCATTTCCATTCCCAAACACAAGAACACAAGAAAAATCCTCCTTCTATTTCTTTTCTCTTTAGCTGAATCCATTTTAGCTCCAAGAGAAGATTTGTTCTTCTCATTTCTTTACAAAAGATCAAGCTTTCTTTTGCAAATAAGAAAACACTCTTGGTAGAGATTTTATTTTTATGTTCTTTTTCTTTTCTTTTTTTTCTTTTTCAGTTTTGTTGTTGGTTGATGGTCAAGATCATAGCTTGATGATGAGGTTCTTGATGTTGGTTGTAATACCATCATATATTGGACCTCTAAAGCTTAAGGCTTGATTTTTTGTTTTAAAAGAATATAAGAAATGGAATGTTTATTGGCTTTCTTTGGTTGTTTCTTTTTGAGCTTCATGGTGAGTCCAAGAAATGAGATTATTGGAACTATAGTATTGATGGACTCTAAACTCACTTCCATTTTGTTAAGATTGATTGGGGTTAAAGAGTTTCATTCATTAAAAGTCTTGAGTTTGGAGCTTAATAAGATATAAAAGTAGATTTGCATTCATGTTTATGTTTCAAGCTCTTGCATTTCATGTTTAAATTCCAAGTTTTGCATATCATATTTAAATTTCAAGTTATCAACTTAAATCTTGAAGATAAGGAAATAGATTTGCATTTCATGTTTAAATTTCATTTCATGTTTAAATTCCAAACCTTGCATATCATATTTAAATTTCAAGTTATCACCTTAAATCTTGAAGATAAGGAAATGGATTTGCATTTCATGTTTAAATTCCAAGCCTTTCATATCATATTTAAATATCATATTTAAATTTCAAGTTATCACCTTAAATCTTAAAGATAAGAAAATAGATTTGTATTTTCATGTTTAAATTTCAAGTCTTGCATATCATGTTTAAATTTTAAGTTATCACCTAACCCTTGAAGATTTAAAAGTGAACTTGTATTCTCATATTTATATTTCAAGTATTGCACATCATATTTATATTTCTAAGTCATCACCTTATAATGATAAAGATTAAAAATGAGATTGCATAGCATGTTTATGATTCTATCCATCACCTAAATCTTTAAAGCTCAAGACTTACCTCTTTTATCTTAAATGGAAATTCATGGCTACTGATTTGGTAATGTTTGATTCTTGAATTATGCAAATGATAATCTCTAGTATAGTTGTATATATCCTGTTGAGCATAGCATATGCATTAGCTGGTTCGGTCCTTGATTTTCGGCATACTAGATAGGAGCATATTTACTATTATGAGATATTGATGATAAATGCTTATGGATATATGCAAAGAATGTGACGCATGCTTATGTGATCAATTACATGATGATTTATGGAATGTTGTGATTATAAATGATTGATTAAGATGAATGTTTGATATGTTATATGATAAGAAGCAAATTTGGGAAAACTCGTTCCCAACCGTTATGCGATTGATTTCTGCCAAATTTGTGAACTTAGAAAAAATTATGGAATTTTGAGCATGAAATGATGAATGATAAGTTATGATATTAACCATGTTTATATGCTCATGTTTGCATCTTTAAATGATATGCTAAGATTAAAGGTGACATAAGATACATGGAAATGATCCTCTAGACTCCAGGAATTAATGGTTATGAGAGGTTATCCAATAAGGGGATCCTTCAGACTCTAGGAATTAATGGTTATGGGAGGTGACCCAAAGAGGTGATCCTTTAGACTCCAAGAATTAATTATTCTAAAATGTGATCCTATGCCCCCTATCCCGCACTCTAGGAGTCTGAATTAACTTATTGAGAGGATAAGTGTAGACTAGTTAGATATGAGCTCATAACCTAGTACTTTCAAGAGGAGAGAGTATTAGGGTGGCCCCATAAAAGAGAATAAAAAAGTTAAGTCACCTAAGAAAGTAAAGAGGAAAGATTATATTAAGATGAATTATGTTCCTTATGTTATGATAATTCATTCAAGTCTTGTGGTATGTTGCATAAGTATTGACATGCATTTCATAATATGGTATGATACATTCATGACATTAAGATTCATGCTAAAAGATATGGTTCTGGATAATGGTCTTTGGAACTTAATAAATGAATCTTATTTATGTCCACTATTTTTATAATAAAATCCGAGATTCTTGAGGATGAAGATGATGACATTTGTTTGAGAGGCGATAGCCTTACTGAGATTCTTGTACAAGTTTCTCATTCCCTCTCTTTCTTTTCCATCTCGTCTTCAGAATGCAATAGCTATGTTTGTGATCCACGTTATGCTCTCACCTGGTAGATGCACTTCGATCCTCCAACCAGCCTTATCATTTTGTAGGTCGTCTCACTACTCCTACTAACCTTGCTTGTGTGCTCAAATACCTATCCCTCTCGGGAGTGTCGTTAGTAGGTGTTGATAGTGGACCTCTTGGAGTGCTTATGCATATCTCGTGGAAATGATAGCCTTATTTTGATAGTTTTGTTAGAGATTATCTACTCTAGGCATGTCCCAGTAGGAGTAGTGGGAGAAGATGTTTTAGTAGGGTATTTTAGTTTCTATCCATATACTATTTATGTCTTTTCCGAATGATTATACCTAGCCCAACCTCTATTGGTGGGTATGATATCCTTTTAGTAGTGTATTTTGATGCGTGATGTGGAACGGTTAATACTTATGCTATAATTATATATGATGATGTGGTTATGTTCATATGATTGTTGTGCATGCATGTGACTCATTTTAATTTCTCATTTATATGTGCGAGACAAATGATGAGTTTTACTTAGTACGCGCGGCTCACGTTTTATTTTTTAAAAAAAAAAAAATTTACCTGTAATTTCATTAAAATATTTCCAAGAGTTTAAATTAAGAACTGGAACAAAGAGTAATAACTAATAATTAACTTAAATATGTCATAGACGTGTTCAGTTAAATATTAGGGTGTTACAATGTATATATACTATAATAGAAGTCAATTAATACAATCAAATGACTGATTCATTTTACACATCTCTTTCGTTCCTTTTTTTCTCAAAAAATAATGTGTTTGGTTTTAGTTTCCAGTTTTCTATTTTTCAAATTTTTAGGATATTATGATTCAGTTTCAATTTTCCAATTTTCAGGATTTTGTGAAAAAAAATGAAAACTGAAATAAAAATTGAAAACTGAATTTTATAGTTTCTATAGTTTTTAGTATTTCTTTCACAAAATTTGAAAAATAAAAAAATTAAAAATAAAAATTAAAACTGAACTAAAACCAACTAGACCCATAGTTTTCACTATGTTCAATATTTTCTTTACAAAATCTTAAAACTAAAAAATTAAAAATGAAAACTAAAAATGAATAACTAACACCAAACACATGCTTACTTTTCCCCGAAAAGTTGCAAGCACTTTTTTGTTTATAAATTTTGACACATGCTAACAACAATTTTAATTATAATTTAACTTAAATATACTGACGATGTAAAATAATTTTATATCATGTCATATAATCAAATCATTCTATGTGTATGACTTTTAAAGTAGTTAAATGAGAATTAAACTTGTTTAATTATTGAGTTAATACATGGTCAGATGAGTGCAAGTGTTTTTAACATTATGTCAAAATTAAACTACTTTAGTTATAATTAATTTTGTTTTTATAATATTTTTTTCGTTTTGAATTCTTGTGCTTATGAGGTGTACAAATTTCATGTGCAATTTTAAAGATTCAGATCTTGAAAGTTGCCATTTTTAAAAAATACTTTACCCAATTAACACTTAAATTAAAAGAAAAACTCGCGAACAAAATTGTAATCATGAGTTGATAATGCATGTACCAATTTCATGTCCCATTTTGATTGGATTTGAAGAATTCATTTGTTGGATGCTGGGCTCACGTCCCATTAAAGTTTGACAATTTCTTTTAGATGTAAACAAGTGCCACTATAAGAAATTTATAGCTAAAAAAACACTTAATTTTAGATACACATAAAAAATATTATTTATACATACATAGAAAACACTTTTTTTAAATGTGTTGTTTTTGATATAGTAAATACTATACTTTTTTAAGTTAAGGCATTACTTTTTGAAGAGTAGCTATAACAAGTGTGATCAATTATTTAAGGCAACACTTTCAAATAGAGAAGATAACATTTTTAGATATTAAAGACAGTAGAGGTGTCAAATGGGCCAGCTCACCTTTATTTGGCCCTTACTCACGTAGGTTAGGGCTAAAAGCCCATAGGGCCAAAAGCCCACGTGCGAATTGTGGGCCAGGGACAACCCACTCATAAAAATTTTAAAATTCATCAAGGCTTAAAATGCGTTGGTCCATGGATTAACCCACATATGGGCTAGCCCCAACCCACCTATTATAATATGAATGAGAAGTACCCAGCAACCAAATTTGATCCAAAAGCCATTATCATTCTCATAACTCTTTGTTTTGGAAATTTCTAGTAATATACGTCTAAGACTAGTATTCAATATTCAAGGTTTACAACGAGTCAACGACAAATAAAACACTTTCAGTGGCCCAGATTTGCATTTTCATATGGTACAACACCATAAATCAAAGATCTCGACTAGCCTGCTAAAGTCAGAGTAGCTACAAGCTTCAAACTTTCTGGACGAGAAGCTCAATACCTTTAGTCAAAAGATAACAATTTAATTACTAGCAGAAATTTCTACTACTTTCTTGTGTTTTGCCATTGACTATGCTGATGGAATTTATTTTTTTTTTAACTCAAAGATGGAGGCCTAGAGTTCATTCAATCTGAGATGACATAGAAACTTGGCATGACCACAGCACAAGTGGAAGCTAAAACAATTCTCCAACATGATAACATTGAGAAGATCAACATAATAACTTCAATGACAAATCTTAATAAGTAATAAAAAGGGGCTAAACTAATATACAATAAATGACCAAAAGTATAGACCTGGCATTAACATGAAGCAGATTTACTAAGATTTCATCACAATTTTCACCTTATCAATCGTTCTTACTCTAAAAATAAAACTCAGGAATAAATCCAATTGTTCAAGTGTAGTGTCACTACTTACTAGGCCAAAGACACCAAAAGCAGAACCTTCATCAACTACAACGATGACGAGAACTTCACCAACTACGGCAACAATGACGCTGACCTTTAAGCTCCTTCACAAACTACTCTGACGGCCTCTTCACCACTTCGGAGGAGCGAGAAGTTCATCAGCTCGACAACGACAGCAATTATGAGAAGGGAAGTAAGCGGCTAGAGTTGATCGAGTTCGACAGCTATGGGAACGATTCACATGTGGTGGCTTCATTGTTTTCGAACTATGGGGCGAAAGGCGAGACAATTTGGGGGAGTGTGTTTCAGTTTCAGACTTTCAAATTTGGGGGGGAGTAAATGAGTGATTTTGTGGTCTGACTATGTAATTTCAAACTTTGAGTGTGCTTTAATTTTTAATATGGGCTACCCACTGTTTTAATGGGTTTAGTGGGTCAAGGCCTTTTTAAACCCCCTAAGTTGTGGACTGAAATTTTAGTGGGGCTGAAATGGTGGGCTTGGGGGTTAGCCCAAGGGCCTAGGGCCACTTTGACAGGACTAAAAGGCAACACATCTAAAAATAGTGTTGTCTATGTGTACAAAAAGTAACATTTTTATATGTTTCCAAAATAAGTGTCGTTTTAAGCAAAACTTCTTGTAGTGTACTTATATAAATATTTTGCATTCGTTATTTTATTAGTTTCATTTTACATTGACATAAAAATTATGTGGAATTGTTTATAATGTCTATGTACTATATTTGTTCCTAGCACATACATTTTTGGATCCATCTATATGCAATATTCTCTCACTAATTTTACTTTCGTTTTTTAATTATATTTTTTAATAAATTATAACATGCTCTAAAATTTAGCCGGATACAATTGGTACATAATATGAGAAAGTTTCAAATTTTTAATAGTTTAACAAAATCATAAATGATTAAAGTGATCCAATTCGAATAATAAATTTCCAATACTTTTTTAATTCTCAAATCTCAAGTACTTTCCATCCTACTTTCAAGTCAATGCATTCGAGGGTCAAACAGGTTAGCCAATAAAATTGAGTCAGTTGGGATATCCACTTTATGAAAGTGATAATAGTCTCTACTCATTCTTAACATCCATAACATCCAATGATTATAGAGTAGGTGACTAAATAGACACATTTTTTAGGTATTAGAATAATATCATGCATATTTAAAGTTCATTGTCTCGTAAATCTACTAAAAAAAAAGAAAAAAAATCAAACGACTTGTATAGCGTATAGTTATAAGAATCGGACCGAAAATCGATAAATCAATTACTGATCTGATTTGGTTCTTTGATCGAACCTTACATGTTAACCGATCAAACATGATCAAACCCGAATCAAACCGAGAGTTATTTTCGAATTATGGGGCGAAAGGGAGACGATTTGGGGGAGTGTGTTTCACCGTTTCAGACTTTCAAATTTAGGGGGAGAGTAAATGAGTGATTTTGTGGGCTGACTATGTAATTTCAAACTTTGAGTGTGCTTTAATTTTTAATATGGGCTGACCCACTTTTAATGGGTTTAGTGGGTCAAGGCCTTTTTAAACCCCCTAAGTTGTGGATTGAAATTTTAGTGGGGCTGAAATGGTGGGCTTGGAGGTTAGCCCAAGGGCCTAGGGCCACTTTGACAGGACTAAAAGGCAACACATCTAAAAATAGTGTTGTCTATGTGTATAAAAAGTAACACTTTTTATATGTTTCCAAAATAAGTGTCGTTTTAGGCAAAACTTCTTGTAGTGTACTCATATAAATATTTTGCATTCGTTATTTTATTAGTTTCATCTTACATTGACATAAAAATTACGTGGAATTGTTTATAATGTCTATGTACTATATTTGTTCCCAGGACATAAATTTTTTGGATCCATCTAATATGCAATATTCTCTCACTAATTTTACTTTCGTTTTTTAATTATAATTTTTAATAAATTATAACATGCTCTAAAATTCAGCCAATACAAGTAGTGTTATCTATGTGTACAAAAAGTAACATTTTTCATATATTTACAAAAATAAGTGTCGTTTGAGGCAAAACTTCTTGTAGTGTACTCATAAATATTTTGCATTCGTTATTTTATTAGTTTCATCTTACATTGACATAAAAATTATGTGGAATTGTTTATAATGTCTATGTACTATATTTGTTCCCAGGACATAAATTTTTTGGATCCATCTGATATGCAATATTCTCTCACTAATTTTACTTTCGTTTTTTAATTATAATTTTTAATAAATTATAACATGCTCTAAAATTCAGCCGGATACAATTGGTACATAATATGAGAAAGTTTCAAATTTTTAATAGTTTAACAAAATCATAAATGATTAAAGTGATCCAATTCGAATAATAAATTTCCAACACTTTTTTTATTCTCAAATCTCAAGTACTTTCCATCCTACTTTCAAGTCAATGCATTCGAGGGTCAAACAGGTTAAGCCAACAAAATTGAGTCAGTTGGGATATCCACTTTATGAAAGTGATAATAGTCTCTACTCATTCCTAACATCCATAACATCCAATGATTATAGAGTAGGTGACTAAATAGACACATTTTTTAGGTATTAGAATAATATCATGCATATTTAAAGTTCATTGTCTTGTAAATCTACTAAAAAAAAAAGAAAAAAAATCAAACGACTTGTATAGCGTATAGTTATAAGAATCGACCGAAAATCGATAAATCGATTATTGATTTGATTTGGTTCTTTGATCGAACCTCTACATGTTAACCGATCAAACATGATCAAACCCGAATCAAACCGAGAGTCAACTAGTGAGATTATGTTGAACTGGCCCATTGAACCGATGCATTGAACTACCTTTGACTGCGCCAGCTTTGACAAAGCACTGCCTTTGACTGCCAAGGTTTGAACCTGTGCCTACAAGGTGTGAGGAGTGTCTGCTTTCCACTAAGCCAAGCTTGATCTTTGTTATAATAGATGCAAAGAATTATATATATTATATATTTAGCTTAATAAATTTTTTTATAAATTGATTTAATTATAATCAATTTAATCAGTTGAACTAATGATCTAATAACTCAATACTATAATTAGGTCGATCTCTGGATTGAGTCTGGTAACTATGGTAGAGTGTGGCCATACCGCAAGGGCAAAGTTTGAAAGCAGCTAGTGCTGCCTGGTGACCAAGACCAAGAAATCAAAATATTAATCAAACAGTTAGCATGGAAGATTCCACGTCATCACTCCCACAAAGCTTATCCCAATTAGTTCTGATTATTCCAAGCGGTGATAGATTATATACAGACGTACGGATATTCACATTTATATATCGACGGTGGCCCCTTAAAATTTTTAATTTTTAGTTAATTTCTAATTTTTGTATTTGACTTTTCTAGAAGTTTGAAGCATCGATCAATGCCGTGGGTGCCGCGGTTTGATTAAGGTGACTTGTTCACAGTATGGCAATGTTCGTGTCACGGAGGCGAGAGTGGTTGAATGCATTATTAGTTGAAAGCATTAAGCAACAATCTGATATAAACAACAATAATATATATTATTTATTAGTCCTTTGACCGTGTGATATATAGAATGACAATAAAAAATAATTTATTAATTATTATTGAAAATCAATAATAATTTATTTAAATATATTTTATAGAAAATTAAGTATATACACTTATTTTGAAAATAAGTTAACAGTTAAATAATTAAATAAATAAACAAATATAAAAGAGTATAGATCTAAAATGAGTCATTCTATTTTATATCTTATTTTGAATATCATGTTTATAAGATTGAGAAATCTCAATAGATAACCTTTAATTAACAATAAAAAACCTATTTTATGAAAATTTTGTACCTTTCAATAGTTGAAAATGATAAATAGTTAAATAAAATAAGTGGATATATTTATAATATAATATACCATTATTATGGATGACAATGGGTATTCATGAGGGATATGCCTCCACCCCGTTCCTATTTAGAATTTTGTCTCTCATTCCCATCTTCATCTTTGTCATTGTTCTATTCCTTTTTCTCATGAGGATTAAATCCGTGGGTATTTGTAGTTTTATTAAAATAATTTCAAAAAAATTTGAAAAGTATTTTGATATTCGAAATATAAATATGCATAATACTCATTCATTTTTAGAATATATATTCACTTTCACAATTTCAAATTTTAAAATATCTGATAATTTCACATTTTAATAAAACATTAATTTTTTCTTCGAATACTATCCCTAATTAATTTCACATTTTCAAAAAGCATTCCGTTTAATATTAATGTGCTGTATATTAATTAATATGTAGGGATACATTAGTACATTCACTATAGTTTACTTAATTACCAATATCATTTATTATCTTTTTTTAATATTTTTGCTTGTCCAAAATTGACAAATATTTTGAAAGGAAAGAACTAACAAATACTACTAATACAATATAATTCAAATTAAAATGAAAATACATACATAATGTAAATTCAATAAAGACAATTAAAAAGACAAATGTGTGCTAAGATTTTCTTTTATATATATATAATTTCTATAAATGGGAAATTGTCAGACTTCTATAAGGCAAATGCCTCATTTATTGTCCATATCTCGTTTAACAAACGGTGACTTCGCCCCCGTCTTCGTGAAGGCTAAATGTGTTCTCATTCTCATACTTTTTTTTCAGGTAATCCCCATGGGTACTCGCTTTGATGATTTTTTGAATCATCTATCCATTTATATATTTTTAGTAAATTAAGATATTTAATTTATAAAAACATAAAATATACTTTCTAATTAATAAAAAATAATGAATAAATTTAATTTACAGGATTTCAATTATACCTCATTTCCTTTTGCATCATTTTAGTAAATATTCTCAAAATAAATATTTTTCAAGTTCCTCCATAACCATATACAAAATAAAAACCTCATTCCTTATTTTTTTCAAACACTTATATTTTAAAAAATAAACTAACTAATTATTTTAAATAACTTCAATATATAAGGTTATCAAAATAATGTAAAATATTTTTCACCATGTAGATTTCAACATAAATTGCCCAAATATTAAAAATGATTATTATGAATATTAAAATTATATAAATTAACGATAGCAAACTAATGGCATATAATAATTATGATTATAATTTTTTTAAAAAATATTAATTATTAAAGTTATGAAATTTGTGGGCTCTAAATTACTCTGGAAGCTACACCTATAAAACTCAAAGAAATGTTGAATATTGTACTATAGATTTAATTAAATGCTGATAAATTTTAAATATATTTAATTTTTATAGTATAATCTTGTTATTAAATACTGATAATTGCCAATGATATTCTAATAATATGTCATAATTACAGGTTTACTTTTTCAAAAAAAAAATAATTAACTTTTTAAAAACTATAGGTCCTAAATCATTCTCATTATCACTTGAAAATTTTTCCTTCATAAGAATATGAAATATTAGTATTATTATATATAGATAGATTATAGATACCTTATTATTATATTAAACTCAATATATTCAATATCACATCATATTTCATCATATCTAGGATGGGATATAGTTCGAAAGGATGAACTCAACAATTCCAATAAGATCTTATTCTAGAAAAGAAATAATCCATTATCTGGCAATTTCACTTCCCTCTAATCTTTGTCACCAAAAAATAATTAATAACAAAGGTTTTATATCATTCTAATGTAAACCACTATTTTATGCCTTTGGTATAACTTTTGTACCTGGCTTCAGTGTAATTGGTTGACGATGGTAATAAGGGGCGTTTCCTTAGGATCGACTTCCTTTGGTAAAAAATTGCAATGATTTGCGTGTTTCTCCTTTTTTTCCGGTACAAATCAAACACATGCGTCTTGCGTATGGGATAGGACGCATACGTTGTAAATCAAGAAAAGCAAAACAATTACAGGTACAACATTAACTTAATTCTAATTAGTTAACAGAATATTATAGTGCTTATGGGTTTAAGTTTAATGTTTGATCTGATTTGAATCGATATATTTCTATCCAGTAGTTTGTATAAGAATTTTGGAAGGGTTTATAAAATAGAGGCGGTACAGATATATGATCACTTATAATAGGAAGGAATCCTTAATAGGAATATTCTATAGGTTGTATGGGAGATAAATATCTTATTAGGATGAGATAAATGTAATTTTTTTGTAAATATTTTGAGCCTGAAAACTTTTTCTATCTTAGACTGAGTTGTTATCTTCTCATCTAAATTACACCATGGGTATTTATGTACGATTAAGGTTCTCGAATTTCTTTCACCAATATATATGTAATTCTTTGGGTGAAGAAGAATGAGAGAAGAGAAATGATTAACCATAATTTTAATCCTCTCCACCAAAACCCACCTCCATCGACAAGGACATCTAGCAACAAAAGAGTGTTCCAAAGCTACCCCTTCGGCATCGCTATAGGGGCAGCAAGAAGGAAAAGGAACCACAAACCAATTCCCAATTATTGATGAAAAAAGCTGGATTGGTACGTGGAGCGTGATTGTTACTATGTAGCCATTAAAATGAAAAGGAACAATATAAGTTTAAACAAACTTTTAGTTTCTAGTTTAGCTTCAAAAGATGTCAAAGACCTGATTTGAGGAGGAAAGATAGAATTTAAACTCGAGATCAAATTATTCAAAATAGTCAATTAGATGTAAAGAAATATAGTGCTATTTTTAATCAAACACTACGTGTTAATAATCAGTTAGTTAAAATTTTTAACACTTGCAAGTTTTTTTTTAAGCTTTCCGTTCAAATATTGTAAATCAACAATTAATATTGAAAAAACTTTATTTTTATAGTAAACTGACTTAATTCGAATAAGATTAGTCAGAAACTCAGAATAAACTTTTGTACATTAATGATTCAGTAAAAAGACAACGGGAAAAGTTCTGCCTAGTGTAACGAAGAAAGCTTTGAAGGATAATGTAATCATACAAAAAAGCCCAATTAAGTAGAAACACTAACAAAGTTACAATTCATGCCCTTCTTGGCTCATGTATGTGGGCCACCTGCTAACAAAATGTATATATATGGGTTTATTTCACTCATTGAGTAAAGATCGATACTAGCAAATGAGTCGACAATTTAATGATAGATTCATACATATCTTAATAAGGTATATAAGGCTGTGAGATTGAAACTCATCTCCATATTTTCCCTTAATATTTTATATCTTAGTTCGAAAAAAAAAAAAAATTGAAGATCGATATTAGTACACAAGGCCATTAATCACCCTTTTGTTCAGCTGGCTGGAATCACGCAACGGATGGAGTATGGACCTCGTGTTGTCATGTCATGTCTTAATTGGTGCGGTATGGTCTGGTGCTGTCCTAACCAATCAAGATAAAGCTTTTTAATATATTCGCCATTTTGAAAATTGAAAAAAATCATTTCTTTAATGTAAAATTTACTACTTTTAATTTCTTAACAAATATTGTTAGGGCACCTATTAAAAAAGCTCTTACCTTTTACGTTTGGCTAGGGATTGATTAGTATGGGTTAAAGAAAAAAAAGCAATGATATATTCTTTTATTAAATCTTTTCCAAACGTTTTGTTATAAAGTACGATTTGATTATTTTGAGGGAAAATTACATTGATTACTCATAAGGTTAGATGGAATTCATCTAAGCTTTTTCGTATTTGTCAAAGCAACATCGATCTTCACTAAATATATTGTTAAACATGCAATAGAGAAAAGAATATAATATAATGAATTTAAAAAATTAGAGGAAGTCAATATAACAATTTTATAAACTTAAAAATTTCCTAAATAAATTTTATAAATAGAGGGAGATTAGAGTGAATTTAATCGAAGTTTAAGAGAAGTCCATATAATTTACCTTATTTTTTAAAAGTTATAATACATGACAAGATTTATATGACAACATATTATTACTCTTAGAAAAAGACCTAGGTATCCATGTTTTCTGTGATCATTTGATCGATTTGGTAGGACCAAAGTTTGATCATTTTTCAAAAGAAAATCCCGGACTGAGAAAGCTTCTATTTTGTAATTAAACTTAGATTTGGGTACCGAAGGGTGTTATCGTGAATTTCCATAATTTTGGTTTGTATTCAAGGGAAATAATATTGTACAATATTTTTGTACTACATAATTATTGCATTGACAAAAAAATTAAACAAAATAGTGGATTCAAGAAAATAAAAAATTAAAATGTGCTCACTGTGTTATTTATTTTTTACTTATATTATAAATATGTTATATAAAAATATTATACACATTATATTTTTGGAGAAAAGTTAATTGGACTCATAAATTATGGGATATCGTGTTGACTCACACCTCATTCATTATTGAATAAGGTGTGACCCTATTAAATGGGTCCACTCCCAATCTAATGATGGATGATGTATGAATCGACGATTCCACACATGATAAATATAAATAACACAATTCATATTTTTGTTGTATTCAATTTGAAAGGGTACGGCAACATGCATGGAATGTGACAAAAAGGTGTAACGAGGCAACCTTCAAGCGGGAACAATGTACAGGAACAGAGGAACTGCATAGGACATATCTTAGGGTGGTTTGTAATGCCAAGCCTATATGCAGGGGATGGACCAGCCTGTATACTCTCTGATGCTTTTCTTCAACATCTTAGTTGCCACCCCTCATGGGACGCATACATTGTAAATCAAGAAAAGCAAAACAAATACAGCGCAACATTAACAAAGACTGTACAAATATATGAACACTTAAGCAGCAGTTGGCTACTGCCCTAGGATAGGAAATAGAGAGATAGTAGAGATGGTGAAGACGGAAACATAAAAAATACTATCTCTGCATCGTGTTTGATTGTGGATAAAGACATTACTGCTCCATGTTTTGTTTGGTAATACGGGCACAACAAATATATGATAAATGACATATGTACCCCTATCGAACCACATTGACCGACCATTGTCCACCGCTGCCATTGACCATGTTGACCACGGGCCCTGGATCCGGCATTGATCATGACAACCGTTGACTAGTGTTGCCTTTTTGTTGAACGGTGTTGACTTCCCTTTGATCGTGTTGACCGGCAGCGACCACCGTCGGAGGTTGCTACCCAAGGGTATTATTGGAAAAAAATATTAAATTTGTATCTCCATATCCTGTCTCTATTGT
This sequence comes from Dalbergia oliveri, assembly GCA_030441495.1. Classification (NCBI taxonomy): domain Eukaryota; kingdom Viridiplantae; phylum Streptophyta; class Magnoliopsida; order Fabales; family Fabaceae; genus Dalbergia; species Dalbergia oliveri. Next base: position 17,942,833 of record JAMLFY010000008.1, read on the forward strand.
CCTCACTTTTTGGAGGGAGTATAGAAAATTTTTGTCCTTGAGAGAAAATTTTTCTATCCCGTATCTCATTTCCACCACCAAGTATCATATAGAGACAAATGTCCCTGGAATTCCTGAAGATAGAAAACGATATGGGGCTTTATAATAGGAAGGAATCCTCCTTAATAGGAATATTCAATAGGTTGTATGTGAGATGAATGTCTCATTGGAACGAGGTAAATATAAGTGCTCTCTAAATTTGAAGATCTTTCTTATCTTAAATTGAGACGCTATCCCTCATCGAAATTTTCCTTTATATATAGAGGTAGTTATGTACTATTAAGGTTCTAGAATGTCTTTCGCCAATATATAATTAATTCTTTGGGTAAAAAGAATGAGAGAAGAGAAACGAGTAACCATAATTTTTATTTTGTTATTAGCCCTTGTTTTTAGCTGAATTTTTCTAACTTTAGTTTCCTTATCTTTTCTTTTTTTAGCCCAGGAAACAATTTTCTAATTTTTCGTAACAATTCCCTTTAACTCATATAACTAGCTGTAGAAATATTCCTAGCTATTACGTAATTTTTTTCTATCAACTTCATATTGGATTCCCTCGTTTGCATGGTGGGTATTGTGGAGTGATGGGTACGTAGTTATTGAAAAGAAAAAGAACAATGAATGTTTAAACAAATTTTTAGTTTCTAGTTTAGCTTCAAAAGATGTCAAAGTGATTTGAGGAGGAAAGATAGACTTTAAACTCGAGATCAAATTATTCAAAATAATCAATTAGATGTAAAGAAATATACTGCTATTTTTAATCAAACACTACATGTTAATATTCAGTCAGTTCAAATTTTTAACACTCGCAAGGTTTTTTTTTTTTTTAATGTTTCCATTCAAATATTGTAAATACAAAATTAATATTGAAAAAGTTTTGTTTTTATAGTAAGCTGACTTAATTCGAATACGACTAGTCAGAGTAAACTCTTGTACATTAGTGATTCAGTAAAAAGACAAGGAGAAAAGTTCTGCCTAGTGCAATGAAGGAAGCTTTGAAGGATAATGTAATTGTAAAAAAACACCAATTAAGAGGAAACACCTACAAAGTTACAATTCATGCCTTTCTCGGCTCTTGTATAACAAATATGTATATATACACACATTTGTTTTGCTCATTGAGTAAAGATCGATATTAGCAAGTGAACTCGTAGATTAGTGATAGACTCTTATATATTTTTACGAGTTATAGAAGATTGTGAGTTTCAACTTTTATCTCCACCTCTATTTCCTAATATCTTCATTTCACAAAAAAATAAAAAGTAAAGATCGATAAAAAAAAAAAAAAGTAAGGATCGATATTGGTACACCAGGCAATTAATCAGCCTCTTGTTCACCTGCCTGGAATCATATGCAAGGTATGGAGTATGGACCTCATGTAGTCACGTCATGTCTAACCAATCAAGATATACCTTCCTACTTTTTTGAGTTTTTTAAGGAATTAAAAGTAACAGGTTTTTAAGCTTTTTAATGTATTCACCATTTTGAAAATTGGAAAAAAATAATTTCTTTAATGTAAAATTTACTACTTTTAATTTCTTGACAAATATTCTTAAGGCACTCATTAAAATTAAAAAGCTCTTACTTTTTAGGTTTGGCTAGGGATTGAGCAGTATGGGTTAAAAAAAAAGTAATGATATATTCTTTTATTAAATCTTTTACAAATGTTTTATTATACTAAATGAAGTAAATTTTGATTTTTTTTAGGAAAAATTACGTCAACCTCTCATAAGATTAAATGAAATTTACCTTAATTCTCTTCTATTTGTCAAGGCAACACCGATCTCTACTAAAATGTATTGTTAAACGTGCAATAAAGGGGAGAATATAGTACCGTAATGAATTTATAAACTCAGAGAAGGTCAATGTAATAATTTTACAAACTCAAGAATTTTCTAAACAAATTTTATAAATAAAGGGAGATTGAAGTGAATTTAACCAAATTTCAAGAGATATTAATATAATTTATCCTATTTTTTAAAGTTATAAGACATAAATTGCATTCATTTTTTATTGTATTTAATATGCGACAAGAATTATGACAAGATTTATATGACAACATATTAATACTCTTCAGAAAAAGATCTAGATATCCATGTTTTTTGTGGTCATTTGGTCGATTTGGTAAGACCAAAGTTTGATTATTTTTTAAAAGAAAACCCGGACTGACAAAGCTTTTATTTTGTGATCAAACTTAGATTTGGGTACCGACTCAAACGTTGTTATCGTGAATTTCCATATTTTTTGTTTTGTATTCGAGGGAAATAATATATGTATAATATTTTTATATAACATACTTATAATATTTACAAAAAACTAAACAAAATGGTGGGCTCAAGAAAATAAAAAATAAAAATAGATTTACTGTATTATTCATTTTTTATCTATATTATAAGTATGTTATATAAAAATATTATACACATATCATTTTTCTTGTATTTAATTTGAAAGGGTATGGAAATATGAATGGAACGTGACAACACGTGTAGACGACGCAACCTTCAAGCATGAACAATATCCAGGCCAATTAATTATGTGGTTTGTTGGGTGTTGCAATAGGATTTAAGCTGGAAAGTGTTTTGTGAACAATTTTCAATTTTTAAAAATAATAAACAAAAAAAATTTGTTTGGTTGAGTTTGATTGGGCTGAACCCATCGGTTTAGTATATCGTAAAAAAAAAAATTCTGTCAATATATATAATTGAGTGCATATCTTCGAATAAATACTATAACGATATGATAAGTTTTAACATATATATATTTTTAAAAGAGCATACATAATATGGATACATTGGAATATTGGATGGACAAAACATAATGTTGTTTTGACAAAAAAAAAAGGACACTGATCACTTATTTCTTATTGGCCCACCTGTGTCTTATCTTAAAAAAAATATAGAAGACATGTTGCAACAACCTATGAAAAACATGAAGTATCTTATTATTATTATTATTGAGTGGTTTGGTTGGGTTGGGTTGTGTAGGTTGAAAATTTACAAATCCACAACCCAACTTGACCCATGTTTTTTGGGTTGGGTTGGGCCACAGCCCATGGATTTATGGGTTGGCTTAACCAGATACACCCCTGAATAAGAAAGCTAGAAACATAAATCATGAAATCATAACATGAGACAAAAGTTTTGCCATTTATATAAAATTATATTCAACAACATATATGTACTTATACAATATTACAAATAAGACATAACAATAACAAAATCAAAATTATAGAACAATTATATATACTTCTTTTCAAAATATTGTCATGTGAATTTGTATAATTGTTTACGAGCCTTATAAAACAAAACAAAAGAAAAGCCTCAAATATTCAAACCTAACATAAAAAGGTTAAGCCCTATAAATCTAAGTTCTAACCAAGCTAAGAGAAGACTTATAACTAAAAAAAAAAACTTTTAAGTTTTAGAAAACGCCACAAACTCAAGGATAATAATTACATCTCACAACATTAAACCCAGGAAAGTTTGGGCAATAAATACAAAATAATAACAGCTATAGCTAGATGTCTAGAGTAATTCATTAAGGTGATGATCATCATAATCTTCATGTTCAGTATCCCCATATCACTACCCAAGCCATCATCTTCATTACCAACATCAAGTCGTTCATCATCATCAATCTCTAAGTCATCTATATCTAAAGAGGCACCAATAATACTCCCACCAATAGCATCCTCCATTACTTGAACATTCATGGGATTATTGTCCGTTGGAACATTGATGTCCAAGTTCTCTTCCTCATTCAATCCTTCACTGTTACATGCATTCTCATCATCATAAGAAAAGATCATCTATGTTCTACCCAATATCTTTTCTAGTTTGCTTCTTATTCTCCAATCTTAAATTAGCCATCACATAAACAACCTTATTCATTGTTTGTTGTTTCAATAGGTTTTTTTTTTCTTCTATGTTTGAACCTAAACGAATAAACAGCTAATTGTAAAAGTGAAGCAAATCATATTTCAATTCTTTAAAAGTTTTATCATCTCAAAGGCACTCCGGTTGCGCTCATGCCAGAAGAACTACAAGTTAAATTCAATATTCTTAAGGCAAAGTTTCAATATGTTATCGATGTTCAAAACCAAAAGAACCCCCCCCAATTGAGATTAATAGCACTCTATTTTACTACAAAAAAAACTTCCTTAAATTATTGAAATCATCAAGCTGAATGTTCGCTAAATGTTAATCTTGGAGATTTCAGTATAATTGCCCACAATCTTGTGTAAACACTCAAATAGCTAGAGCATGAACAACTTCAAGATTAGCTTCAAAGTTAGCAGAATAATGGAATTGGGGGTTGAGATAGTAAGTAGCATACCAATCAAAGAGTGATGAAGTTGCTTGTCCCACCTTTCATCTATGATAATTCCACAGAGTCATATAGCTAATGAATGAAAAATTAAATTAATCAAATTAGTTTTTTTTTTGAAACTCAAAGTAATAAACAAAGACTATGAAAGTATAAATTAAAATAAATTTAATATTACTTTAATTAAAGATACTTTGTGTGTTCTGTTTAGTGTGATCCATTTCTTCATAAATGAATCCCGGCCCATAGTTGGTTGCTCATCTGAATCAGTCAAAAGAAGCACTTTAATTAGTTGTAATGTTCATTTCAAGCAAAATGCAACACTTTTCCAATACAATCCAAAACCACGTGTTCAACATATTTTCCATCTCTAGTCCTTGCATTTTCGCGAGGACCATTGTTTTGATGTGAACATTGTAATTAATAATTCCTTATCATTAATTACGAAGACAACCCAAAGTTAGATAGGAAGTCGCAAACAATGCTATACCGAGCTTAATTAAACCCTTTGCATTGGTGAAGTGTTAGTTGTATCAATGATAGATGTGTGTTGTAATTTTTCTTTCCTTTGCAATAATTGATCATCTTTTGATAGACCTTAAGCTTCTTATAAAATCTTTTAACATTAACTCATCAGTTCAGTGGACAGCACATGGTATCCAATAAGGCTGTGTTTGATATGTTGTAATAATTATCGTATAAACTTATACTATACGTTATGCCTTATACGTTGTTGTGCATATATCGTATTGCATAAGCTTATACATTATAACTCCTTATACGTTAAAATGCTATATAACTTAATACAGCATGAGAAATCCGTATTAGGCCTAATTAGCTTTTACCATATAAGGTTACTTTTATTTTAATATTTTATTAAAATAAAATAATTTTTAAATAAATAATAATAAGTAAAAATTTATAAATAAATATTGTTAACAAATAATATATGATATCAATCTAGCTATATACAATAAAAATAAAAAAGTAATTATAATTAATAAATAATAAATAAAATAAAATAATAAATATAAATAAATATTTAAAATAAATAATAAATAATGTGTAATATATAAAAGTAAGGATCAATAATAAAAATGTTTTGAGTTAAAATTTATTATAAATTTAAATTTAAATAATTATAATTAACAATAGATAAAAGAGTTATTTAATATTTATATAATTTATTGAAATAATAAATAATTATAAAATATTGAAATAAATAATAATATTTAAGATAAATTAAATTTTAATTAATAAATATTTAAATAAATATGATATTTAAAAATTATATTTAAATCATTAATAAAATATTTTATTTATTTAATATTTATTTATAATATTAGAATTATAGTGTTAAAAGTTTATCAACCCTTATACTATCATGACTTATCCTATCAAGACTTATACTATTAGCTCTTATCCTATCCAATATACCAAAGGAGCCCTAAAGCTTCTTTATTTTTCACATCAACAATTTCTCAGTTGCCTTGTAGTTTGCAATATTGATTCTTCACTAACTTCTTGCACAACCTCAAGATGCATCATAAAAATTTTATCTACTGTTTTGGAGATGTGAGATTCATAAACATACTTTGCAAACACTATTCTCCTATGATTAATTGTTGACTAAATAGTTGCATATAGTTATCCTCCTTCTATTAGTCCAACCACCACTCATAATTATGCACCCAGATTTAATCTCATCTATTCAGCTTTGTGCTCTCCAATCTATTCCTTGGTTAAATTCACTTCTCACTTCAAATACTTCACTCTAATTTCATGATAGTCACTTGAATATGATGCTATTTCACAAATTTTGTGATAAATCTTCTCTTTTTGCCACATAAAAGATGCTGCATTGTTGTAAAAAAAAAAAAAAATCTAGCAATTCGTTGTCATCCATTCCCCCATATAGTTCTTCTTGAACATTTGATTGACCATAGATTGAGTGGTTTAATTTTCTTTTGAAAATATTACCGTTTGTACCCATTATGGATCCATAACATCCTCATTTTTACTTCTTTCTTCTTCATGCTCTTGAGATTTCTTATTTAATTTCTCTTCCACATTAGTCACAATTGCAAACACCTTTTTTTAAAAATAAATAAATAAATAACTATCACTAAGTGCAAGACAGCTTTCCCACATCCTTTTGTGTGCCTGCCAAGTATTTCAAATGATAAACCGTAAAACCATATCAGGGGTACTAGCACCAATAGAAGCAATAGACGGTATTATTTAGGGTAAATAACAATAACATCCCTTCAAGTATTGAGATATGACACATAACCCCAATCTTTGTAAAAATGTGCACTCCACCCCACTCCAACAAATCACCGTCAATATGCTAATGCTTTCTAACCACGGTTAGAATCTTTTGTCAATAACAGTCACTTTGGCGGGATGTGTGAATCAATATCAGTATTTGGATGAAGCCAGAGATATAAGCCTTGGCCTAATTCCTACATTTAGATTGATTAATTGATGCATAATGGTTAACTTGGTACATGGGCTTATGGTTGTTGCATGAATCACTACAAGAAAATGTGCATTTTCAACATCTCGACAATTAAAGTGTTATTAAAAATATCGTCAAGAAAGGTAATTTCGACATAAAGTAAGGTTAAAATATTTATAAACTTTTATCGACAATTAGTACATGTCAAAAATACATCTTTTGGGTATTTTCAATATATACTAATTATCGATAAGAGTTTATATGTATTTTCAACAGTCACTTTATGTCGAAATTACTTCTTGACAACATTTTTATTGACGAGAATTGTTGAAAATGCCGTTAAAAATATTTATTTTTCTTGTAGTGAGAATCTGCCACACTGCAGCAAGTTGGGGACTGATGTGCTTGTATTTGAACATCCCCTCGCTCAAATTCATCTAGCATTGTGCTCTATATTAGGTGGATGGATATGCTGCATTATCATGTTTCGATTACATAAATTCCACAAATCCTTATGCATGCCAAAAATGGGTGCTTGCAAAAATGGTGGTCAGTATGTGCGATGTGAATCATCTCACTCTCTCCATATTCTTATCTGCTTCGCAGATTGAAGGAGTAAGGATGATGATAAGCTTGCAGCAGTCAAAATATAATGGTAATCTTTCAGTTTTTTATTTTAATATTTTTTTCAACTGATAACAAGATACAACCATTTATGAGTGGGGTGGACTGCACATTTTGACCAAGATTAGGGTTATTTATTATTATTATTATTATTATTAGGGTAAATACATGAATTAGGCCAAGGTTTATATCTCTGGGTTCATCCAAATATTGATATTGATTCGCACATCCTGTCAATATGACTATTATTGACAAAAGATTTTAACCATGGTTAGAAAGAGTTAGCATACCGATGATGATTTGCAGGAGTAGGGCAGAGTGCACATTTTTATAAAGATTGGGCGGGTTATGTGTATATCTCAATACTTTGAGAGGTGTTATTGTTATTTACCCTATTATTTATCTTCCCAAGTAATAGAAGCCAAATAATTAGCAAAAGAGAACCAATATTAAAGGATATACTGACACCCACCCACAACCACATTTCACACAAATTAAAAGGCATGGAAGTCAGAATTGACACACAGAACAAAAAAGAAAAAAAAATATTATTTGTCATTATATATATGCTGATATTGTGCTAATCCTTCATTCATCATTTGAATGGGGTATCCACTTGAATAGGGTCTACATCCCATCCAATGATAAATATGGTGTGAGTTATATAGTATTTTATAAATAAGTATAAATAACACAAATAGAAAAGCACCTCTTTTGTGTGAATATAATAGAACACAGCATGGGTCAATATCGTAATCAACATGAGAGGAGCTATTAGCTTGGCGGTTCATGACTAAAATTATATCGGAACGGTGCAACCACAAAGCATATAAGTTCTAAATAAGCCACAGTATCACCAATACATAACTGTTGATAGATTCAAATCAACACATCACAATAAATACACCGTCTAAACTGCTATTCTAGCATTAAAATTCAAGGTACACATGCCAGCGCAATCACATTACTTTAACTCTAATCCCTAACCTTATGAAATATTCAGAGAATATTAAGAAATATGGGCTTAAATATAAAAATCTAATAAATATTTGACACGAATGATGATGAAACACAAGTCAACAACTATATTGAATGGCCCATATACCAGGTCCATCCAAGACGCCATTACCATAGCACCCATTCTGTGTCGGCTAAGAGCTACTCATATCAGAGTATAGTGTAACTATATATTATATATGAAATCAATCCCACGTCCAAAACAAAAATCAAATCAATTCCCCAGTTCTTACGCAGTTTATATGTTACATGGTATTTATTGGGAGGATTATTCTGATTGCAACATGTTGACTTTATATAAATCTATCTATACATACTACAAAGAGGGAGTTCTTATTCCCACTATATGTATAGCACTATTGTTCTCAAACCAGCAAAAAAAAAATAGCACTATTGTTCACCGCCAAATGTCAAGGTCTGAATTTTTTGGACTAAAAAATTTAGAACCATAATAAAGCAATGCTTTGACGGGTCACTTCACTCCTTTCCGAACCCAATATTTTCAATATTTTAAAAAAATTATTTTGGTTCTTTGAATTTTAAAATGATAGCTACACGTGTAGAACAGGAGCATAAAGTTGATAGCTATCCCCTGTAGCTCTGTTATTTATACACCTGTGTTAACTTCTCAAATTTTTCCCTTGGCACTTCACATGTTTATATATATATATATATATATATATATATATTCTTAGATTTTAGTTGCGTCCAACTTTTCTTTTAGGAAATGCCACTGACCTTTAGTATAATCATATTTAACACTTTATTATTTTATAAAATTATTATTGAAGGTCTTTGAAATTTTCTAAAATTATACTGACATTTCTATAAATATTGGTTCATTAATTTAAATAATAAAAATAATATATGATATACATAATTATTAATAATAAAATTATAACATTTGACAATATTTAATATATTGATTGAATAAATATTTTTTTATCACATGGAGAAGAAATTTATAATTATAACTCATGATAAAAAAAAGACAGGGCATTTGAGTCAAAATACATGTCAGGTATTGTTAAAATATTATAGATTTTTTATTAATAATCATGTACATATCGTATGTTATCTTTTTTGTCACTTAGATTAATAAATTAATATTTCTAAAAGAGGTAAGAGACAATTTAATGATTTATTACTTAAGAAAACCTTTTGTTACATTGCTAATATCTAATATAATGAGTATCCATCACATATGTTGAATTAAACTTGAGATATATTAGCAAATGATATTGTTTATTATAAAGAAAATATTTGACCCATGCAAGTAATATTAATTAATTTGTCTGATTTTGTTTTAAATATTTATATTTGTATATAGGATCATATTAAGATTTGAAGACATTGTGGTTATTTGCAATTGAAAATATGCTTGAGTAATGAAAATATCTTCAAAGGCCTTTGTTGGAATACCATTTATAAGTTCAAAATTTATAACTCAATTCAATAATCTATTTATAAAAAGAAAGAAATAACCAATGAACATAGTAATTATTACGAGTAGTCACCATTTACGTCTCTAACAGTTTATTAAAATTTCGATATAGTTTCAAAGTTTGTTTGTTCTATTTATTTTCAAAACGTAAATAATATTTAAATTATAAATGAAAACTTAACATTTTATGTTTTATTTTGTTCCTTTAACATGATAACATGATATTTTATATATTGTTATCATTTTTTTAACGTAGTTTGACCTATTCATCATTTTTTTGTTTTTTTTATAATTTGAATTCCGTCTATATGAAAGAACTAGATTGAAACATTTTGAAAATATTAAAGATATAAATAAAATAAAAAAGAGACTAAATTGAAACCTTAATAAAATATGAGAGACATAAATGAAGCTTTACATGAAATATTGTCCTTTATTATATAAATGAACAACAACAAATATACAACAATATTGTCATCAATTGCAGTTTTTTTTTCTTTTTTTTTTTATATAATGATAAAAACTTAAACCAATCATTGTGACGGGAGCAAGTTCAAAAGTTACAAAGCCAGAATTCACAGATTAAACCATTACAAACAAAGAAACCAGTAAAATAAAAAAAAAAAAGCAAAACACATAAATCAAACCAACATATCAGTATTAAATACATCATATCAAACTAGCAGAACAACAAAAACAAATACAACGCAGTTAAACCTGCAAATATCCAAAATGCACTTGCAGTTTGTTGTGCTTAGCATCTTAACTTGTTATGCACAGCTTCCAATCATTTTGCAAAAAGCCTTCTAAGTATATGTATGCCATATTTGATAACCGTGAACTTGAACCCAACAAAGTATCAACCTCAAGCAAATGTTATCAATTGCATATCAAGCGGAGTTAGTGATTTTATTTTTTTTTTGTGAATGATGGAAAAATATTTCATATAAAAGGTATTATCATGTCAATCACATTTGCAAAGAAAAGTTGTTTTCAATGTAAGATATAATAAAATGTAGCTCTTTTGTTACTTGGCAAAAGAATTACGCACTTAATTTTTATATGATCACATTATTTTTTTTAAGTGTTTAATGGCCTTCTCTATTTTTAAATTTTATTAATATTAAATTTTTCATATGTATATATCATTTGTGTATATTTATAGCAACACACATTAATATTTTATATATCTATTAATTTAATTTTGATGTACTGATTTTTACATTATTATTCAATTAATTGTTTCCAGTCCAATAGCTTTTCAAATAGTATGTGTGAAATTTAACTATTTTTACTAACTTAACAATAGATGATTGGATGATAATATATAAAAAATTTATGCTATTAACACGTATAAATTAAACTATATATTATGAGATAACGTTCTAACCTAGACGTAGTACGGGTGCACTGTTAGTTTTGTACATACTGAGTATGGTATTCATGATCGACTCGTCAAATTGAATCCATAAATATTTTAATATTTTGAATTTGAACGATATGTTGATTAGTCAAACTTAAGCACCAACTTATATATCGGCTATATTAAGGACGCGTCACTCTCGATGATATATACAAAAAACTTTCAATCAAATAATACATGGCTCAATTTCTATTAATCCAGAGACAAATAATAAGTATCAGACCACGACACAATATCTAGAGAAATTTTTAGGTGTTGTTCAATCCATCTATTAATTTTTTTTTTTTTTGCCAACTTTGTGAGTCACTCTTATTTCTTTAATTGTACGTGACTTTCTTTTTCATTAAAATTAATCATGAAAGCGAATGAATATGATCAAGGAAATAAAATAAACCCACAAATTTAATATATCAAATAGTGAATGAATTAAAATAAGAAAAATATATATCATGCTCCAAAAACATCTAAGAATTTTTAAAGAATACATAGAAAGCATATTCTCTATAGTTAAGTTTAGAACAGCAACATTTTAACTCTTGGAGAATGTTTGGTCTGGGTAAAAATGGTAGAGAAAACTTTAAGAGCGGAATTTATGTTAAATTATTCACAAGAAATCTCATCTATACAATTTTCTTCCCATTTTTTATTCTTTTACTACTGAACACACCCTTAAAAGAAATACTCTTACATTACAGTTTGTTCAATGTATATTAAATAAATACTTAAATATGTTTTTAGTCTTTATAAATATAAGTCATTTTGATTTTTGATCCCTCTAAATTTTTTTGTTCTGGTTTTGGTCACTCTTTTTTTCCGTTGTCATGCTTTTAGTCCCTTCTGTATAAAGTTGATGTTAAATGATGATACTTAATTATTTATAAGGATCACAAGAAGATTTTTGAAATATGGACAAAATAAATTTTTTAATATTTATAACAACTAAATATATATTCAAAAATATTTATTGAGATCAAAATTTGGAATAATAAGGAACAAAAACAAAGAAAATGAAAAAAGAAGGCCTAAAACCAAAGATTTTAGAGGAACCAAAATCAAAATGATATATATATTTATAGGGATGAAAAAATATATTTGAGCCTTAAATAAATATATAATTGCAAAATTATGCCACATTTTCCTATCATTCTTTTTATACATTTGAAGCATAAAAGGCAAGCACAAACCCAATTGTCAATTATAAAATAATAATAATAATAATTTGGTTCCTTCAAAATGAGGCAGGTGGTATGCAAAATTAAGAAATTAATCACCCTTGAAAAAATAACTTGATTGTGTGATTTGTGGTTTCAAGTGAAAGGGGGAAGCATTGAATTGCTAAGGTCAAACGAGCAATACTAGAGAAAAACACCACTTGGTGTGGCGGTTCCATTTGTAGACTAGAGAATGCAATTTACGAGTGTATAAATCATTGGTGATGACAAGGGTTGATGAAGAAGACCATAAAGGCTTATATTATAATTTATGTTTTACCTTTTAGAATGTGTTTTGTTAGAAGGTAAAAGTAATTTTTGTATTAAACTTCACATGTAAATTTACATGCAGATTTCATCCATAAAATTTTCCCTTTAACCAAACTCACTCTAATAAAAATGATATCGACCATTTAGATTGTTATGAATTAAGAATGAAAGAAAGAACACAGAGAAATTGAGGAATTTGCATATGCATTCTGTACACTAAATGGTTACAAAGAGGCTCTATTTATAGACCTGGAAAGTAAACCTAACTATAGAATGAATCAGCTTACAAATACATTATAATCAATAATAATCATATTACAATCAACCTAATTATGTACAAATCTATATAATATCTTTGATATCATGCTAACGTTCCCCCTCAAACTCAAGTAAATGATAGCGAGACCAACTTGAGCTTGAAAACCAGAGTATGAAAGCGACCGGAATGATTAGCCTTAGTAAATAGGTCATCAGGTTGATCTAGTGTTCCAATGGAGAGGAACCAAAGGGCATGCAAAATAGGCATTGGCGAATAAATTGATAATCAATTTCAATGTGTTTAGTGCATTCATGGAAGACATCGTTATTGGCAATTTGAATGGCATTTCGATTATCACAATAAAGATAAGTGCGCAAAAATTGAGGGATTCCCAAATCATCAAGAAGCCAATGTATCCAAAGGAGTTTAGAAGTAGTGTCAGTGAGGGTCAATACTCAGCCTCAGGTCCTGGAACGAGCAATCAAGGTTTGTTTCGTGTCACGAGATGAAAGAATTACCAAGGAAGATATAGTATCCAATAGGGGAATGACGATCAGGAGGATCTCCTCTCTCATCAGCATTAAAGTAAGCTCGGAGGATCAAAGGGAATGAGTAGAGAAATGAAGCCCATGAAACAACGTTCCTTTGACATGGTAGAGAATGTGCAAGACAAGAGGCAAAATGCGTCAATCGTGGAGCGGACATAAATTGACTCACCAAGTGCACAACATAAGTGATAAAAGGACATGTGACCGTCAAATAGATTAGACTCTCGACCAACTATCAATAGAGAGTAGGATTATCAAGCACGGTACCATCCATGGGTGTAAAGTGAACATTGGTCTTAATAGGGGTAGATTCTGTGTGCTATCTAAGTTCGAGTCAAGAGATGAGATTAGAAGGCATACTTGGCTTGAGAAAGATAGAGACCAACATCGACGAAGTAACCTCTAGACCTAGAAAGTAGTTGAGGGCCTACGATCCTTCATTTCAAAGCAATGACTAAAAGAAGCCTTGACATTTGCAATCTCGAGCATCATCCCCAGGAATTATCATGTCATCAACATAAAGCAACAAAAGTATAGTGCCTTGATCAGTTTTACAAATGAACAAAGCATAGTCATGCCAGGTTGGAGGAGAAACCAAGTTGTCCAACAATGGAGCTAAATTTGTCAAACCATGCTCAATGAGCTTGCTTAACACCATACAAGGCCTTAGAGAAGACAAACCTTATTTGGAGAGCAATTGTAACTCGAGGGTGGCTGCATATAGACTTCCTCTTCCAAGTCACCATTGAGGAAAACATTCTTCACATCCATCTAGCTAAGGGTCCATTTACCAGGAGAGCATGAACATATGTGATACGAGTAACGGGAGCAAAGGTCTTCTTAGAATCAATGTTGTATTCTTAGGTAAAACCCTTAGCAATCAATCTACCCTTGTATCATTCAATAGAACTGTCAAAATAAGTCTTGATCTTGCATACCCAGCTACATCCCACAAGGGCTTATTGAATAGAGGATCAACCAAGTCCTAGGTATGGGTCTCTCCAATGTTTGGAGCTCTTCTTACATAGCCTGCTACCAATGAGGTTCTATGGAGGCTTCTTTATAAGACCTAGGTTCATGAAGGTGAAGTATCGAAAGAAACAATGATAATCATGAAGATAAGGAGGTGGATTCATTACCCTAATTAGACGATCAAGGAGTAGACTAGGGACAAGTGAGGATCTATGGCTGGAATTGGGTCATCAAGAACTGTCGAAGTATCAGGAAGGGCTGGAAGCACACTAGGAGAACCTGCATCATTGTCACTAGGGAAAAAGTCAAGCAGAGGGTTATTAAAGAATGGGCTCGGAGTGGAAAGAATGGATTTAAAGGAGGACATGGAAGAAAACTTGTGGTGTCCCGAAAAGATTACAGGATGAGAAGTGCGAATTGGTTGAGATGTGGGGTCCAAGCAATGAACCCTTATGTTCTGTTCCACCAAGAAAGCAACTAAGGTGAGCACGTGGTTCTAGCTTATTGTATTCATGGGGTTGAAGAAGAACAAAGTAGACAACTAAAAACTTTTGAGGGAAATATAGTCTAGAGGAGTATGATAAAGGCATTCAAAGGAGAAATGTTACCGAGGACAGAGGATGGAGACAATTGATGACATGGAGCAATAAGGCAAGCTTTACCCCAAGCACGCTTAGGATATGGGGAAGAGATAAGCATAGCACAAGCGGAGTCAAGAATGTGATGATGTTTTCTCGAGCATGACCGTTTTGTTGAAAAGTACCAGGGAGGAAAATTTAGGCAAGAGCTCCCTGCTTAACAAGAAAATTTAAAAGTTTTGCGTTCAATATTCCATAGCATTATCTCGACAAAAAATTTTGATTATCTTAGAAAACTAGGATTTGATCATCGTAGCAAAATTAAAGTAAATTTGGGGTAATTCATTATGATTTTTCATTAAGTAAATCCATGTAATCCATGAATAATCATCAATCAATATCACAAAATAGCAAGCCCCTCCCATAGAGGCCCATAGAGGGAGTAGAAGTTGGTCTCCAAACATTTGAATGCACAGGTCAAAAGGAGAATCAAAATTGAATCATTTTTATTAAATGATAAAGCCGGTTGTTTTGCAGTTTGACATGAAATACAATTAAAAGACTTATTGCAAATAGACCCTAAGACTCAGTAGAGATGAGAGGTTTCATTTTTCCAAGTGAGGTATGAGCAAAACGTTGATGCCATAGTTGGAGGGAAGTAGGAACATAAGCAACACAAAGATTCAGTAAAGGAGGAACATGCAGATTGGTGAACTCAAATAGCCTTCTGACCTTACATCCAGTCCTAATGACTAGTCCAATTTGGATCCTACACATGACAACCAGAGAAAGATAAGTTAATGTCATAACCAAGATCAACTAGCTAACTAACAGAGATGAGATTGAAGTTCAAAAGATGGAGCCCTCATGACTAACGTATATAAGGGATTACCAGGAATGTGAATAGAGGGTGCAACATTGGAGTAGACATGGAGGAGAAGGTACGAGATGCAGAATGTCATGTGATGGGAGCAAGCAGAATCAAAGTATCATTTATTACCTAAGGTGGTGGCTAAGCTGTAGAGATATTACTAAGAATGGAAAGAATTTTCTTAAAAAGGGACTCATTGGCAGGAACAACAATAGTGGCGAGTACAAGTTTGGAGGAGTTGGGACGAGGTTGATACTTACTCTAATTTGAACCTAGGTGGATGTGTTGGGTAGTTCTCAATCAAGTGACCTAACAATTTATAGAAACGACATATCAAACTAGAGTAATTGGACGCAATGTGTCCCTTTTCTTGCAAATACGACATTCTATGGTGGGATTGTCTAGAAGAATGTGATCGGTTCAGTGAAAATGGCAAGGGTTTCACTCCTTTTACGTGCTGCAAAAGCCAAGTTTGGTGTAGGTTGAGTAAGTCCCTCTTGTTTCTTCAAACTGATGCGAGGAAAAGCATCTTCAAGTGTAAGCAAAAGATCTTGGTGTAGGGGATGCTCGAACATGTTATCATCAGTGAAAGCAATAGGAACTGAATGAGTCTGGTGAGATCACGATATTCCTCATATTGCTTAGCATCATTGGCATCTTTCAGGGTTGGTTCACAAGAGGTCAACTAATCCTGGATTGATTCTATCTGAGCAAGGAAGTCATAAACTACTTAGCCAGGTTTTTGCTTCAGACGATGAATTTCCTTTAGCAACTGATATTGGGATGACAATTCAAAGATAGTGTAATGATTTTTCAAGTGAACCCATACATCTTTGGTGGTGTCAAAATGGCCAAATTGGAGGTGAACGCTGGATGGAGGTATTGTCGAACCAAGTGATGATCTGGTGATTCTTTCTATCCTAGTCTTCCAATATCTAGCAAACTTGTCAATGGTATCTTCATCAGACTTCAAAGGGCACATAATGCCGACAATATCCTATCTTAGAGTTTGCAGTCCTTAGAAAACCATGCATAGCTTTAGCCAATGAGTGTAGTTGGAGCCATTGAGAATCACGAGGATAGGTTCAGAGACATCTAATTTGTCCATTGTAGCAGAAACAATGAAAAAATCACAAAAAAATATATTTTGGGAGTGGAATTGCAAAAAAGGTATTGAACTCAAAAATGGAATTAACTCACCAAAAAACCTAGGGAATGAGCATTTGATGTGCCATATCAACAGCGCCACATTATCATAGGAGAAACACATGGCAGCCACATCAACTAAAGCAGGGCAAGGAGGTCAAGGCATAGTCAACGCGGAGGTAGGTTAGGTCACAAAAGCGAAGCGAGCAAGTCATAGGCATAGGCATAGGCAAATCTAGAGAATAGCGCATGGCTTTCACATGCCGTGGCTTGAGGGGCACGTGAGAGTGCAAGAGATGCCATACGAGCCTAAGCTTTGGACATGGAGGTCGGTCGGGCACAGTGGTTACCGATAATGGTGGTGGTGATGTGATCGAAGCTCAGAGACATGGTGGCACAAGGATGGCAACAGAGGCACCAAGGTGGACACACAAAAAGAAAAAATTCTGGACAAAATGGAGGCTGGAAGACTTAACAGAACAAGATCAAGAAACTAAACTCTAGATGCCATGTTATGAACTAAGAATGAAAGAAAAAATACAGAGAGAAATTGACGAATTTGCATATGTATTCTATACACTAAATGGTTACAAAGAGTTCCCCATTTACAGACCAGGGGAGTAAACCTAAATACAGAATGAATCAGCCTACAATAAATCTTCCTCAATAATAGTCAGTTTACAATCAACCTAATTCTGCACAAATCCATATAATATCTCCGACATCATGCTAACATAGATATAACGTAAACAAAGGGTTAGGATGGTGCGATGTGCTAGATCCACTAGGAAGTTAATGACAAATTAATGGAAGGACTTATTAATATAGTTTTAAAGATTAATTGAGAATATTTAAATTTGGTGGTGGTAGTTTGCAAAAGGATCAAAGTTTAAGGAGGTTTTACTCTTCTCCCAAGTTATATGAACAGATAGATTCCCAAAGATACTACATATGAATCTACAGGATCACCACATTTTCCACAGATAGATTTACCAGTAAATGAATTTAAAACTCCTAATCATCTGTACATGATTACTTGAATATCTCAATGGAAAACAGACTAGTGTACCAATGACACTGCTATTATGCTTAGAGGCCTTGGGGAACTGAAATGCTGGCAAATTGGACATATACCTTCCACAAGACGAAGTTCAATCTCTAAATATATATTGCATGGCAGATTACAGGAATTTTAGATTAATAATTATGATTATGGTACAAATGGGAGAAAGGAAGGTGGTAGTGGTAGATCTTTATGATACAGGCTTGGCATTGGGAACATCATCAAGAATGAAAGGTCCAAGTTTACCAGCCCTGAATAAAGTAAGAAGCTTCCTGGATACCATCAACCGTGCTTCTGATGCCTTGTGAGGGATTTTCATCGCCTTCTGCAGTGCACCAAACTGCAGGTCAATGAGGCCCTCTAACTCATTCTCATCTTCTACGTTGCCATTGAATTCTGTCAGTGTTAAATAGAGTGCACGCTGAACTTCCATTACAAGGTCCTATGATGGAGTAGGGATAAGATAAAGTCAAAAGCAAACAAGAAAATAATGACAGCATAGCATTTCATGTTGATAAGTCTTCAGTCCAATCATAACACAGAATGCAATATCAAATGCCAGAAATGTAATTCAATAAACCTTTATTTGTAACCTGAAAAGGAAGAGACGGCCAATCATTCTAAATACAAATCAAATTATTTGCTTTTGCAGATAAAATTAAGAATAGGAATCATGAGCATCTCTTAGTTTCAACGACACCGTATTCATTGGTCATCAGTAGACATCCCCAAGACAGGTAACAAAAGTACAACAAAGCACGTGTGGTATGAAAGGTTTCTTGCAACTAGTAAAAGCTCTAAATTGCTTTTCAAATTGGCAGCAGCATCAGATGGTTCACCGATCATGTAATAAAACATTTTAGTTTCAACACTATCAGAGGATTTAAGTTAAACCCCGCAAAGTAATAACCTAACATCACTCAGGGCCAAAACAATAAATGATGAAACAATTCAGGATTAGACATCTTATTCCACACTTGGAAAGTGTGATAGAATTTGGACTTCATTGAACAAGGTGTAAAATTTCCAGGATTAGAAGTTAAATGCATCATATTCTTCCATTGTACATAGAAGAAAAACTACAGGAAAAAGCTGCTTATTACCTCAACATAGACCAAGTCAGATCTATTTGGTAGAACTCTTCTCTTTGACTTTAGATTTTTCAGATTATAATCAGGTTTTTCCACAGCATCATATTCAATCCCATCTATTCTCCTGTTATTAAGGTGCCTCCAGTGAAGTGCAGTCCCCCGGGTATTCAAAACTGCCAGTAAGTACTGGGCAATACGCTCCTCACCGACCACTGAATCTTTAACAGACCCTATCAATGCAACAAATTTAGATGAGAAAAAACTAGACCGGGACATGTGTTACAAAGGATATCAGAAACCCAACAGATGTGATGTAGATGCGCCACCCAGAGCCCATTCATGGCAATTTGCATACCTCATGCTCAAGAAGAAGCTCATGTGGGGACGACTCTGGGCAAATGAGGTAATAATAATGTAAGATGTGGAAAAAAATTAAGAACAAACTAATCTGTTCTGAGACTGCTAGAGATGGTTGATTGTTTATTTTCTTTAAAAGAAAAAATACAGCACAAATTCTGCCACATTCAAGACAATGCAATTCAAGATCATCCAAGATACATTAGGACAAAAGAAAAAGATCATCATAGTCGCTAAATATACAAGGACCTCTTCAATCACCAATAGTGAATAGAAACTTCATAATTTTGTTTTCTGTTTTAAAACCCCCATCCCAAATTGACCTTATAACAGTTTGTTTGACCTGAAGTTACATTCAATAATACCTAATTACATTCAAGAATAATAATAATGCCTATTCATGAGTCCATGGAAGAGGTTCTAAACAGGCTTTGAACTTTGGAGAAATCTATGAATCAAACATATGGGGTTGAAATAAATGCATTTCCAGAACTACTTACTTTATAGCCGACAAAGTCCTGCATTTCCACACTAGAGATTATTGATTTTTTTTCACAAAAATTTAAAAAAAAATACAGGACAATCTGCCTCATTCAAGTCAATGAAATTCAAGATCATCCAAGATACATTAGGATAAAAAAAATCATCACAGTCAGTAAATGCAGAAGATCCATGGAAGAGGTTCCAAACAAACAGGCTTTGACTCAAACATGAGGTTGAAATAAATGCATTTCCAGAGCTACTTACTTATAGCAGACAACGTCCTGCATTGATATTATGACTTGTCAAATTTCATCAATAAAAATGGCAATAAAAAGTTTTAGAAAAGATAACTTTAAATGATTTAGTACCTGCAAGAGCCAGCTTTAACCCCGTCTCTATGTCTGATATGCTCGGAACCAGCACCCCTGGGGTATCTAGGACATATATGCTGGGTTTGTTTGCTATCTGAAACATCAAGAGCCAGAGCTTAACTATGAGAACCATCACCCTCATAGTAGAAAGACATGGCAGAGCAATAATAGAAATCTAAATAGAGGAGAAGGAAGGAATGGGCATTGTCTTTATCGCATTACAAGAACAGATAGAACTGCCACCAATAAAGGTATTTCTTTCTCTCTTTCCCAACTTTTCCCTTTTGCAAACAAGATTTCACTAAATCAATGATTACAAACTATCAGCATTCAGGATGGACTTGAATATTATCTCAGAAGTATATCCCTAAATAAAAGAAAATTACGAACTGTTTCTGAAACAATGACATATATTATACAAGTTATAAACCAAAAACAAATAGCTTGACTGTCAGTACAGAAACCCCACAACAATAAACCCTGGGATTCAAAATTCATAAAACCAACAGAAATTCAAATCTGTGGTGAAATTTTATAAGTCATACTGCGTGAGTGTGAGTATGTTTAACGAGGAGAGTGAGATTTAAAGACAGAAAAAATTACAGAAACAAAATCACAAGACCTTGAATCCAGCAATGTCTTGAGTAACACCAGGTAGTGGACCCACAGCAGCTCGCTTTGTTTTCTCCTCCACTAGAAACCAAACCCAACCATCATCAAAAGCACACCCAAAACCAAAATTACTAGCAATAAAAAAAAATCATTCAGAACGCACTATTTTGAGAATTTAACATGTGCCAACACAGCGTGTTTGGATTTTTATATCAGAATCAATTCTTGCTTCTAGAAATGATTCCAGGAGAAGTGACAGTTTCTTGCTTTCTATCAGAGTCACTTTTAAAAAAATTACCAAACATAAATCATTTACTCTAAAATCAATTCTAGTATTCTACCTATAATCAATTATACGAACATAGAACCAAACACACAGTAATACGTTACTAATTCAACTACTAAGCCTGCCTTATCCCACTAGATGTAATCGATGCCACAGTGCACAATACATTACTAATTAAGCTCAAAAAATTCAAATGCTCATCATTCATTTAATTTTAAATGTTACAATTCAATTCAATTGCTAAGAAAGCGAAAAAAAAAATAAAAAATAAAAATTGTACTACCAGGGAAGCGAGAGTGGGCAATTTGATGAATGGAGTTAATGAGAGCAGACTTGCCAACATTAGGAACACCAACCACCATAACCAGCAGAGTAGGCTCCCTCGAGATCACTTCCTTCAGCTTCAACTCCACAAGTTCCAGAAGCTTCTTAACGGAGCTCTTGCTATGCGCATTTATTGGGATGCAATCTTGCTTGCACCCCTCAAAATAATCCACCCATTTCTGCACAAATTAAATAACAATAATAATTACAAACTCAATTAATATTCATACATGATATTTTATTTATTTATTTATGCTATGTTAATAAAAGGGGGGGGAATTGTGGGTGGTTAGTTAGGTTACGTGCATGATGTTGGGGTTGGCGAGGTCTTTCTTGTTGAGGGCGACGACGCGTCGTTTACTGCCGGAGAGGTGAGGCTGGAGGTCGGGGTTGGCGGAGGACAAGGGGATGCGCGCGTCGCGGACTTCGATCACGAGGTCCGACAGCTTGAGGCGGTTGCGGATGGCGCGCGTGGCGGCTGCCATGTGTCCAGGGAACCAGTTGATGGCTCCTCCGCCGGCATTGAATCCCATCTCTCCTAAGCGCTTCAGCCCCGCCATCGAGGTCGCTCCGTTTTATTTTACTTTTTTTCCTTTCAGGTGGGTAGTGAGTGAGTGAGTGGTGGCTGCTTCAATTCCAAGCTTGGAAGAAGGAAGGAAGGAAGGAAGGAAAGAAGGGAAGAACGAAATGTGAGTGGAAGTGGGTTTAGAATTTGGGCTGATTAAAGCCCAATGGCCCACTACAAAATCTGACCCAAAAACATGGCAACAAAAGCGTGTTACTTAGACCAAAACATTAAAAAAAAATGTTAGGAGTGTTTGGAAAGTGTTTTACAGAAAAATTTTCACTTTTTGAAAACCAAAAAGAAAGAAAACTTGTTTGGTTAGTTATTTTTTTCAGATTAATTTAAAAAAAAATAAGTTTTATGTTTTAAAAGTAAAAATTAAAAAATAGGTTAAAGATATTTTTGGAATTATATTTTTTAAAATAAGAAAAAATGAGATGACACAATTATAATTAGTTAGTTTTATTAATTGTTACCTAAAACAGTTTTCAAAATATTGTTTTTAAAACAGTTTTTAAAAACACAAAAATAAAAACAATTTCAAACAACCCGTTACCTCTCACGATTGAAGACATGAGCCACGACCGAAAACAAAATAAAGAAGCCCTGAGGCCTATTCTCGTAAACTAAGATCTTCCAATGTTCATCGCGCGGATAAGATGACTTTGGATGAATATTTTCAAAGAGATTGGGCTGTCAAAAACTATCGCTGTCAGATTTGTCAAGGATGTATTTACAGGTTGAGTGTCTTAAATTTCTAGTTTGTTCTAGCCGATCCAACTTGTGGATTATAATCACATGGTTCATGGTTGTGTATATTCTCCTTGTTATACCTATTTCCTTAGCAATGATTCGTGACAATAAAAAGAACAATAGCTTGGAATGATAAAAAAAAAAAAAGGTTCACGCAATGACTACCTATTGCCGTGAAGCGTGAATATCATTTCGGGGGGTCTTAGAGCTATCAAAACTACCGTAACTATGTAGTTGCAACTAAAGATAAATAATACTACCTAACTATTGTTTTGAAGGAACCAACCATCCAAAACGAGCATGACTCTAAATTGTTCAAATTGAGATTCGGAGATTGGAAATTATTTAAGGGTCGCAATGGGACAGAGGCAGTAGATTTTCAAGCCGCATTCGTACTGTGACAAGTTAACTATTCTGCCCTGAACTCAAATGGGGATTTGTCATTGTCACCCAAAAAAAAATGGGGATTTGTCATCATCCAATCCATGACCGGATGATTCCATACTAAATTCAACAGTGGTGCTATTCGGCAGGACCTAAAAGGAAGAATGCACCCAGCTGAAATGTTATTATAAGTTGATAATGGATGTTGCCCTGTGTGTGATGGAAATTATGGCAGGGATAAAGAATAAAGAAGTTTCCATGTTTTTTATTAGTTTATCATGAGGTGTTTATTGTCAAGAACAATGCCTAATCTCTTTCAAGGTATAGAAATCATTGAAATAAATGAATATTTTCACTTTTAATAAAGTCTTTTCATATATACGATCATAAATCAAATTAATGGCATCATGTTTAAAGAATTCAAATATCAACTCCGATACTTTATTGGTAAAAAGAAACAACCACACTTTATCAAAAATAAATAAATAAATATTCATAAAGTTGTCAAAATGGGTCAAACCAAATAACCCAAAAGACATGAGGGTTGGGTTGACAAAATAGAAGAAAAAATGAAAATTAGTCCAATTTGCCTTTACACCCAACCCGATGGCTTGAACATTAACTTTTTATTAAATAATAAATTACATATATTAGCTATAACTATTTGAATTTAAACTTTTTAATCTATTTTTTACTTTAAAAAAATAATTTTTATTTATCACTCTCACAAATAAAGTAAGAACAATAACAATATTTACTAATAGTTTATTTTTTAATCCATTTTAATAAAATATATAATATTTTTCATTGACATTTTATGAACTATACAATTAAAAAAAATGAATAAGAACAAAATTTTGGCCCATGGACCAACCAATGGCCTGAATAAATTGGGTTAGGCCATCACTTTTTGGCTTGAACTACATGGCCCAAGTTCAACCAAAACCGAATCAATGTGGGTTGGTCAAAATGGGTTAGGGCCGCCTATTTGACAGCTTTATTCGTTTGGATTGTATCCACATTGTTGATACTAATTACTTTTCCAACTGATACCAGCAAGGAAATGACTTGTTTTTATTTTATCTTTTTCGATTTTTGTTCTGAAACACCATAAGTTAAAAAATATAAAAATAAAATACATGTTTCTTAAATTTCAATCTCATTTTTTTTGGTTTTTCCCTTTCTTCAATTTTATTCTCCCTTTCTCTTTTATGATATTAAAAAAATTAAAAATGAAAAAACAATATTTTAATACAAAAATATAACAAAACTGTTTTTTTTTATCTTTTTTAATCAAATGATATAAGCCTATTAAAAGTGATACAAAGGTAAACAAAATAAATAAATAAATAAATATTGAAAGAAAAACAATTAAAAAAACAAAATAAAACTTAAAAGGAGAGACAAAGTGAGATAGTTGTGCAGCAATCGATTAGTCACCCTGCTTAGGAGTTGCATCGCCACCCTCTGATGCTGGTCTCGTATACGATATCACTTCCTCAGCTTCTAGAGAGTTTCTTCTGTGAACACAAGTCTTTGGACAAATTACAATAGTCATTATTAAGGTTAATAAATATTACACTTACTTTTTTTTATTTTAAAATTATATCTAACTCTCTTACTTATTTATGCCCTTAAGTGCTTTCTAATTCTATAGAAAGCCTTTCACCTCCTCATCTTCCCTCAGTATATCCAGTTTCCTGGGCTATGTTATCTGCTACCACCGCCTCCTAACAACCAGCCACAACAACCAAATCATTCATTCCTAACCTCTCTGACTTAGCGGAGTCCTCTCATCCTTCAATGCCTTTAAGATTGATGGGATGATAGCTCTTATCTACAGAGAAGCGAGAGCCATTGTTGGAGAATGAGGACGGAAAAGAAGAAGAGAGAGAGGGGACCCGACGGCGACGTGGTTGGGGCAAAGGTTCAGACATAACAGTGCTTTGGGAAGGAATACCCAACAACCTTGTTTCTTCACCTCTCCTATTGTTGTTGTCATGTATCTTCAACAGTACTACTTCTTTATGGGCAGATCGAGGATGAAGAAGAACAAGAAAATGGATTTTAGTTAGTATTCTCTTACTATCAAACAAGATTTCCAATCTATTTGCTAATTCTCTCGACCCCCTCTCCACCCTCATCCCAGGTTTCTTCTCTCTTTTTATCCACTAATATTTTTGTTACAAAAAATAAAATAAAATAAAATGAAAAGCTTGATGGAAAATGGGGTGCGTAGCATCGCTTGAGAAGAAGGAGAATGGGATAGAGTAGGGAAGATAGGGGTAAATTGGATATTATAAAAGATTATTTTAACAATTATAAAATATATTTATTTAGGGGTTATAAGTGTAATTTTAATATTTAGAGAGAGTAAATGTAATATCAATTGATCTTAGAAAAAATTATTATAATTTGTCTTAAGTTTATTATCTCGTTTTTATACATACTTTCAATTAAAAATGGGTTTCGCTAATTTATATAAGATGCATCCTCTTATTAGTGGTTCTATCAACTTCATTGTGAGTATGAATAACAATGAGTTGATAAATGTAACTTGTGCTCATCTAAAAATTTTCCAAACTTTCATCTTAGCTTGTCACTTGTGGCCTCCATAATAAAAAATAGATGTATAGACAGAAAAAAAAAAATCCTCTTATATGAAAATTTTATATAATCATATGATGTGTGAATTTTACTATTAATTATCGAATAAACCTTACTTACACACTATTAATTAACAAAATAAACGTTACTTATAACATGACATGGTCTCACAAAATATAATCAATAGTATAAGTTTACACATAACATAGTCCCGTGGAAACTCCAAATGAAATGATCTTTTGCCACGAAAAGAGCATAAAGGTGCAAACAAGTGAAGCGTAGCATAGCTTTGACTCAGTTATTTTACTCATATCTAGGCAAGGCCATATGCTTATACCTTTTCAAGTTGAGCATGAAAAAGATTTCTTTTTAACACCATTCAAGTTAACATATCAACTTTTGTAGGTTATTATCAGCATTTCACCTTTTAATATTTTAATACAATAAATGAGATGTAAAATAACAAATAATATGAAATAATTTTTGTTATGTTAAAAGCATCTAAATTTTTTTCTATATTTTTATAAGCTTTTTCTTATTACCTAATTTACAATTTCTGTATGCCTGTATAATTTTAATAGAGAATAGTAGTAAGTCATCAATAAACGCATTAAAAAAGGTCTTTGTTAAGGCTTTTCTGTTATGTTTTGACCTTAATGTTTGTCTCGGAATTTTTTTAAAATAATTTAATAATTTAAATTTTGTATACAATAAAAAAATTGAAATTTATTTTTTAAGGAGCTACTTTTTTAAGCTTCTTAAAAAAAAACTGAAGACAGATTATTTACAAAATTCTAATTATTTTTAAAAATTTATTGAAACATGTAAAATGTGCTGAAAATGTGATTTTTTCCCCTAAAACAAATTTAAAACAAGCCCTCCCTAAACTCTCCTCTTCTTAGAATTAATCTATTGAATTAGATTTTTTAAATACAGAAAATAATTGACAGTTTTGACTTCACCTTTTATAATATGAAATATAAACCCCCATGTGAACGACTTGAATGCCTATTTGATTCATATTTTAAATATTTTAGAACTAATTTTCGTAAGAGAGTAAAATAGTTTTATGTTACCAATTAATAGAATTTAATCAAATAATAAATTATATATTTTTTTAGGGAAAAATATATAAAATAATTGCTCACTATCATAATCACTCACCATAGTTTATTATTTTGATAAAACTATATTAACTGATAGTGTATAAAAATAGAAATCTAAAAACAAACATTTCGGTATTAAAAAGAAAAAAAACTATACTCTTGGTCTATCAATACTACCTCCCATTTATCAATAGAATAATACTAAATGGTACATTTTTTTCACAAAAAATAAAGTATGCATATATATATGGAATTAGGTTCTGTTTCCTTTTTTTTTTAAACCCGAATTACATTATGTTTTTTAATTAAGTTAAATTACATTTAGAAGTTTTATCTTCTATGTATAGTCATAGAAGATCCTGATTGGTCAATTGGTCAAAACTATTTTGTATCAGTTTTTAGTAAACTTTGCTTCTTACTACTTAAATAGTGCTACTCTTTTTTTATTCATATAAATGGTGCTACTCTTGTCATTATTAATTCTTTTACAATTTGACCCATAAATATTTCACAAGATTTTCATTTCTATATATATATGTATATGTATATATATATATATGCATGTTCGGTTCCCCCACAAATCTTGACCTGATTTTCAGCATTTCCCCAGTCAGACAAATCCCCACCGTTCGATCAGTTGACTCAGTATGCAAAACTGACGGTTCATAACACTTCGTGTCGCTGACCCAACGAACGTGGCCTACCGATTTGAATTCAAAATCAACAGAAAAGTAACGTTACGATTCCGTACCTTAGGTTCGGAACCCGCAGCTAACCCCACACCACGGTTCCCCTTCACTATTATCCGAACCAGAGCAAAAACCGCACCAGAAGCCAAAACACACTGTCCCATCCCAAAACAATAGTGTTCCTATAATCTCACTTGTTCCCAAGGTTCCTTGGTTCTTTTGCTGAAGACCCACATCAAAAAGTTCCCTTTTTTGTTTTGTTTCTCCTCTGGTTCTTCAACTTTGGTATCTACTGCGTTTCTTGAATAAAAATGCTATCTTGGGCTATGTCTTAATTTTGCTTCTGTGATCATTTTCTTCATTTGTCATTATCTGAGTCTTTTTTATGCTTTGCATGAAAAACACTGTAGGAACCAACATTCTTTGTTTCTCTTGAAGAAGAAAAACAAAGAAGAAAACAAAAAAATGGAGAATTGCTTGAGAAGTGGGGTTCATGATTTCAACATGGCTTCAAGAAAAGCTGAAGAAGCAGGTTAGTTTTCTTTTTGAGTCATTTTCTTATCTGCGTTCACAATATTTCTGTTGGTTTTGTGTTCCAAGTTGCATGCTTGTTATATGCGTTGGTGGCAGTGAAGTCCCCCCCCCCCCGTTTTTTTGTTTTTATTTCTTGTGTTTTTATTTTTTTTTCCTGTGCTATTGATTTTTCATCTGAGAATATCTTATGAAAACTTGTGCGCAGCTTGGAGGCGCTATGAGGCAACTCAGTGGCTAGAAAGCCAGGTGGGTCCTCTTGGCATATCCAAACAGCCCTCAGAGAGAGAACTGATTTCTTGCTTGAGAAACGGTCTCATTCTTTGCAAAGCCATCAACAAGATTTATCCAGGAGCAGTGCCGAAGGTAATCTCAATTCCATAAAACATTCTTGCATCTAAAATTTTTAATACCATATTCAATGATTGATTGATGTGTATAAATGAAAGGTGTTCAAATTGGGAACTTTGTGTTGCACTATTTTTATTTATTTCATTCTCTCTTTTTATCACCTTAAATGTTTAGCTTATGCTGCTTTTGGATGTGGTGTTTTTGAAGGTTGTGGATAATCAAGTGGTTTCACAATCACTTACCTGGGATTCCCAGCCTTTGCCTGCCTACCAGTACTTTGAAAATGTCCGGAACTTTCTGGTTGCAGCAGAAGAACTAAAGCTTCCAGCTTTCGAAGCTTCTGATCTTGAAAGGGTAAGTTATTTAATAGATTATGTATCTTGCATATGCATGTGTCCTAATCCCACTGTGCAAATTGCGTTGCTTATATGTAATTTTGCATACACCTTCTTGGTTCAAGCTTTTGGTTATAGATGAGTATGTGTGAACATTATTGTATTGGCTATTTGTGTTCAGGATAGTGTAGAGATGGGGTCAGCATCAAAAGTTGTTGATTGCATTCTATCACTAAAGGCATTTCAAGAGTTGAAGCATATGAGCAATGAGAATGGATCCAATAAACACGCAAGGTCTCCTTTATTTATGCAGTCAGCCAGTAGAATCCATTCAAGAGCCGCAGCTGCATTCCCTCCGATGCCTGTAGGCGATTGGATTTGTCTGCCACATTGGAAAAAGCACCTCCTGTTGAGAGTAGTTTTCAGAAACGAGAAGGTTCAATCACTCAATCTTGCTCATTTACTTGTATCCAATTTGCTTCTGTGAGCTGATGATTAGCTTCATAGGATAATGTTAATCGGCAGAGTTTGCTTAAAGAGCTGAAATATTATTTTTTCTTCTTGTATATGTCACAAGCTAATTTACTTTTAACCCCTTGACTGAAAATGCCGTAAAAATGCAACATATGGTCATTCATCTCTTAATGTTAGAAAAGAAAGAAATTATCATTTTCTACTCGATGACACAAAGAAAATATATTTTGTTTCGGTTGCAAGTGATCAAAAAGTTGTTATTAGAATATGCATTCATACTTTGATATGCTGTCCTTTATTCTCAACTTCATTTGGATGATTTATTCTTTCTACTAACTTTATGGGATGCAGCAGAAATGGTAGACTCACTTGTGAAGCTACTGGTTGATCGCATCCTTGATGCCAAAGAAAATATTGATGGAAACTTTGTTGCTTCTCTTCATAATGACCACCTGGTAATGATAAGTTCTAATCATGCAAATACGTGGCTTCAATTAAAATTATTGCGTATTGGTTGACAGTTGAGTGTTTTGTCTCCCTCCTAATTAGCTAGTATTCACTGCAGGATCCAATAAAGCTATTTAATCAGATCATGACAAGTTGTGGCGAGAAGCTAACAATGAAGTCCCCTGAGGTTAGTTTGAGATGATCAAATGTGAGCCTTTTGTATGTTTTGTTTGTATTTTCTAATACTAAAAAAATTCTTTTCAAACCTTCATGCAGCAGATTTTGTGAGATTAACTTAAATAATTGAAAACAATCATCCTTGGTTTTAATTCTTTGGCTGAAGGATACCCTAGGCCATCAAAGTTATAAAACTCGAGATATATGCCTACACCCTGCCTCAAAAACCTTAACACTTGCTTTTTCCATTATGACAAAACAATTTAAATATTTTGAAAAAAATGATTTCATGCATTATTTGTCAATATTTTCTTTCTCTGCCAAAGCTTTTGCAATGATATTTAACTGAAGGTCTGCTTGACCAAACACAGTTGCCATTGCCGCTAAAGGATTCTGTAAAAGAAAGAAGTATCTCACTTCCACAATCCACTTCCACAGCCACACTATCTGATGCTTCATCTGCGCCTGAAAATTCAAAGGTACTTTTTTTTATGGAATAATATTTGCTATATAATGGTAGATACATAGAAATTTCAATATATATATATATATATATATTTGCTTTGAGTAAAGGAGCTGCATGCTTGTATTAGTTTGACATGTTAATATGCTCTCCCTAATATTTTGCTACTCTGAAAATCAAAGATGACTTATAATTAAATTCTTTTTCGCTTTAAAATGCAATATTTTTGTTTGTTACCACATTTAGATAATTGATATTATTACTGATTCAATATAAAATTTCTAAATTCGTATTCTGACATGGGCATTGTGCATCTCACAGTGTTGCAGGGGTTGCACCGGAAAGTGCACTTGCAATCAAAAGCATCTCTTAGCGATGCAAGAAAAAGAACTTCAGGTAGACATTTGTGCAGCTTGTTTGCATACCTTTAACTGATGAATTATTTGTGGTTTAGTTAGAAGTTATACTATGTTCAGTTGAGGAGGGGAAAAAACAATTTAACAGACAGAGAAAAGTAACCAATCTTTTTTAAAATAAAACTTGGACCTTACTTAACATCATACTCCTGTGTAAATTACTATTTTGTCAATAAGTTTTTGGGAGAGGGCCAGCAGATTTAGCCCTGACTAAATCCAGTTCTGGTATAGTAACTTATCTTGCAAGAAATTAAAAGCAATAGTAGGTAATATTGATAGTGATCATCATAGCACAATAGTATATACTTCAGTATTGTATATGCACTGTGCACGTTCTCCTATTTGATGTATGATTTTCTGTTCCCACTAGAGGAGGATAGTATAGCATATAAAGTATGGCACAACCTACTACAGAGGTCTGTTGCATTCACTGATATGATGCTTGTAAAATCATGCATTTTATCAGGATCTCAAGGCTTTGAAGTTGAAAATCAAGAATGAGTTTGAACAGATGCAGTTGCACGTTCAGAGATTTTTTAACAATATCGGTATGAATAGCTGTTAACTTTACAACTTTCTTATATTTTACATCATTGTTGACAAAGTAAGAAATAGTTGTTTTTCTTTCTTTGCTTTGATTGGTTATACCTCTCAGTTTTAAAGGGATGTCATGTTGTTCAAGTAAATGAAACGGGCTCAAACCGGCTATATATGCCTGTGATTTTAAGTTTAATCTTTCAATTGTTGAGCTTTTAAGGTGGGTAGATATCTCTCTAAGGAATAAGAAGAGAATAAGTGAAAAATTAATAAGGATGAGGTGCAAGAAATGTCTTGGTGTTACCTGTTTATGTAATGACATATTGCCTTTGAAAACTGCATTGATAGTCTACTGATGTATTATTTCATGAATTCAGGATGTCAAGTACAGGAGATGTCAAGCAAAGCTCTTGGATATCAGAGACTAGTAGAAGAGAATAGGAAACTATACAACATGGTTCAAGATTTGAAAGGTTGATTGACTGAGTTTTAATTATATCTAATTTTACAGGTCAATTTCTTTTTATATACTTATGGCCTCTAAATTAATTTTTTCCAACTTTTCAAATTCAAAACTCAGGTAATATTCGAGTTTACTGCAGAATCAGGCCCTTGTTCCGTGCTGAATCCAAGAATGTTGTTGATTTCATTGGGGAGGATGGTTCCCTGTTCATTTTAGATCCATCTAAAACACTAAAAGATGGAAGGAAACTTTTTCAGTTTAATAGGGTTTTTGGTCCAACAGCTGGCCAAGGTAGAGTTCCACAAGCTAATCATACAGAATTTGTTCAACTATTTGACTACATTTTTCTGTCTTTCCATCATGATGTTGAAATTTACTATTTTGTATTCAGATGAAGTTTTTAAGGACACTCAACCATTAATTAGATCTGTGATGGATGGATACAACGTTTGTATTTTTGCTTATGGTCAAACCGGTTCTGGGAAGACTCACACCATGGTAAGATACTTGTATCCTTGTTCTTCATTTGCACCATGAATCTGTTTTGTCTAAATTTGTTTTAAAATATAAAAAGGCATGGATGAACATTGCATTTGGCAGGAAATTTACTATTTTTGGTTCCTTTGTTGGCCAATGCAATAACAAGCAATGACTGTTCACTATATTTACAAACTGAAATCCTGGGTATATCCATCTGATATTCCTTTTTCTGTGACAGAGTGGTCCCTCAGGTGGAACATCTGAGGATATGGGGATCAATTATCTGGCTCTTAATGATCTGTTTCAAATGTCTAACGACAGGAAGGACATTATGAAGTATGACATTTATGTTCAAATGGTTGAGATTTACAATGAACAAGTAAGAGATCTACTTGCAGAAGACAAAACAGACAGCAAATATCCTTTTCATATTCATTATTCCTTAGGATCACAAACATTTTTACAATGTTTTGAAATCAAAGAAACTAGAAAGCCTTTTTTATGTCTTTGTCTTTTGATCTTACTATTTGCAACTAGTTTGTTTCCTTAACTAACCACAAATTAGAGATTCGGAGTTGCAATTATGACGGATTGAACCTCCCTGACGCTACATTGCGGTCAGTGAAGTCTACAACCGACGTTCTGACCCTCATGAAACTTGGTGAGGTTAATCGTGCTGTCAGTTCCACTGCAATCAACAATAGGAGTAGTCGTTCCCACAGGTCAATTTTCTGGAGTTCTAGTATTGCATTTTTCTTTTACAATGCTTCCAGTTGAGTTTAGTGCAGGCACTCATAAGGCTGTTTAACTTGTGTCTCAGTGTACTTACTGTGCATGTTCATGGCAAAGATACATCTGGCAGCATCATTCGCAGCTGCCTGCATTTGGTAGACCTTGCTGGAAGCGAACGGGTTGACAAGTCTGAAGTCACAGGGGAAAGACTAAAAGAAGCACAGTTTATTAATAAGTCTCTTTCTTGTTTGGGGGATGTGATCACAGCCCTGGCTCAAAAGAATTCTCACATCCCTTACAGAAATAGCAAACTCACACTTCTGTTGCAGGAATCCTTAGGTACACACTACTAGTGTCCTACCATTTCCAGCTTTTCCTGTCTTCTAGAATTCCATTTATCATATATCATATCTGTATACAATAAGATAAGTTTAGGTCACAGAAAAGGTTTGGAGACTCTTGATTTTTTTTTACCACCTGGCAATAATTAACACTGTTTTCTCCTGGGAAAAATCTGCATCAGGTGGACATGCTAAAACATTGATGTTTGCTCATGTGAGTCCGGAAGCAGATTCCTTTGGTGAAACAGTGAGTACTCTAAAGTTTGCTCAGCGGGTTTCTACTGTGGAACTTGGGGCAGCGCGTTTAAACAAAGAAAGCAATGAGATTATGCAACTTAAAGATCAGGTAAGAATGTCTACCTAAAGCCACACCATTTGGCTAATTCCATGCATACTTCACTTGCTTGAGCATGAGTTGGACAGAGTCACCCAAGTATCATAGGTTGCTTGGCACTTCTGAAAATGTCATGTTATTTATAGTCACTGATTTCTAAACTCAAATGAAGTCACAGTAAACTGTTTTTCCTTTGTTACATGTGGTATCAGGTTGAGAAGCTTAAGATTGCATTGGCAAACAAGGAAGCTCAGAGACCAGTGTCCTATTTAACTAAAGAACCATACACTCCATCCGAGAAACCAACACTGAAAACTCCATTGTGCTCTCGAAGACTCAGCATTGAGAATTGCAGCGCCACAAGGGCTGACAAATCTGTGAATCCTGAGGATAAAAGCGGATGTAAATCGCCTTCTTTTACACCTCGATCAAGAAGGCTAAGCTTGGAAGGTTCAAAAAGCATCAAGAAAGACAGTGTACAGCCAAAAGTAACAGCTGATGTTAGCAAAACTTTGCAGTATGAGTCAGTGCTTCTGCAGAAATATCGTCCGCTGCAAGATCCAGAATCAGTGTCAAAGTTATATTGCCATTTCAGCAATGGCAACTCCAGGTCAGCACTGCCAGCAAAGCTCCTCGAAGTCCTACAAGCATCACCTATCAGAAGAGACTGATAAAAATAGACAATGGGATCCAAATTCATCCTCTTACACTACCTCAGACACCTGAACCGCCATTGATAGATAGAAGTGAGGCACATATAACTGTGCAGACAACAAAGGTTATCAGTAGCACAAATGGAAAAGGGTCCCAGATAAGAAGATCCTTGCGAACAATCGGAAAACTTATTAATGGCCCTGAAAAGAGGTCAGTGTGTATAGCAAGCATAGTGTTTTAAGCTTCACTTTGATGATGGTGCCACTGTAAAGTTTTTCTCAATCTTTCAATGTGAAAAATTGCAGGAGCCAACAAAATTTAGTTGAAGTCAAGTCTCCCATCAAGGGCACTAGCCATACAAACGATGTAAAATCATCACTAACAGCTGCTGAGAGGACACAAAGGAGGCAATCTCTAACTGGTATTCAACCATCCGGGCCGAACAACTCGCGCAGATCATCATTAGGAGGAAAGCCAGTACCATGTAAGTAAAAACCTCTAGAACTGCCATTTCTCATCTCGAGTGATATGAAATGAAAGATATCCATCATGTGTTATTTCACCATATCATGTGTTAGTTCATCATATTAAGTCCATTGTTTTGTTTCATTTATCTGTAGATGACAAGGACAGAAATGCTAGAACGCCTCCTCCAACAACCAAGACTTCAAAACGGTGGCTATAGCCTCAAGCTAAGATCTGTGCACCCTGCTAGTGGTGCTTTGACTCGAAGCACACCAAAAATGCTGACTCTAGTTTAGGACAAGCTCCAATTTAGTGAGGGGGAGTTCTTGATTTCAGTTCAAGTAACATGGTGATTTTCCTTATTTTGAATTAACATTTTGCTTAGATGGCCAGAAGAAGTACATGTAGATATCCAAGGGAGATTCTTACAAATATGAATTTAGGATCATAAAAACACAGAAAACAAATTAAAAAAAAAAAATCTTTTTTGGCAGTATAATTTGACAGGTTCATCTTAATCTTATTAACCACTAGGCCACTGGGCTGGTGAAATTAGGCTGTGAACTATCATGACTTACCATATCTTAGACTGAAAAATTCTTAGGCGAATAGAAGTATAACACTTCATTTTAGCACACGCTCATAATAAAATTGGTGAATCTCATAATCAAGTGGGTGTATTATAAATAAAGTTAATGGGAGTCAAGTGAAGTATTAAACTTGTGTCTATATAAGAATTTCTTAAACTAGGATCAAACTTAGTTTGTGGTAACTAAGTTTGTATAATCTTAGGGATTTGGATCCTCTAAAGTGAGATAGGGTAAAGTGAGCAATTTCACCCTTAGACCAATAGAGTTAAAAAAATCTTACTTTTAACTTTATTGATCCAAAAATAAAATCTCTTTACTTTACTCTCTAAAATAAAATCTTTACTTTAGAGGATCTTTGCCCTAATTGTAGATATGCCTCTTTATGATCGATAGACACATGACCACATGCCTTTCTTGACCCCAAAAAAACCAAAAGATGATATGAGTTTCATGTGACCTGACCAAATTGCATGATGGTTGAAACTTCAGTCATTTTCCCCTGAATTATGAATTTCTGAGTTAAATTCATTATCACCTTATTTTTAAAATGGTTTTGTTACACACATTATTGCTAAACTTAAATAATTTGATAAGAAATGTGCTGAATTGTCATTTTTTAAAATCATTTTTTTCTTCCTTCTTGGATTTCTTACACAATTTTGTGTAAAATTTTGTGAAAATTTATTACAAGTTCTTTTATTCATGAAAAATACTACAATTTTTTTTAAATACTCCCAAGTCTAACAAAATCATATGAGAAAAGAAGATAGCAAATTCATTTAGGAATAGCACTCTTTTTAAATGTTTAGATATCAAAATGAACATCCATTGCAAGTTATTTATATATAAATAAATGTGATTTTTAACCAAGAAATGTAGATTTCTTAGAGATCCCTTTTATTGTCACGTGTTTAAGTTACTTGAATTGTTCATAGAGCTAATTCAAGCTCAATTATAGAAGTTTGAGAACTACGTGAATTTTTACAAGTTATTTTTTTTACAAAGTTTGATAAATTTTTACTGGATTCCCGAAACATAAAAATTATGCAATCCTTTATAGGTGAATTATTTTATATATAATGTTAAGGTAAGTTATACGCTGAGATATGAGGTTGTGAGGAAATTTATGAAGGTATGATGTTTCGATGAAATCGTCTTTGTTGATTTTATGGAATAAAGAATCTTTATTATAAATTGATGACACAAGAGAACTGTCTTTATCAACTGGTCGAGATGAAATGTCAATGGCAATTTATAAATTGGTCCTATATATATATATATATATATACATATATTATCATTGCTGATTTCAGTTGCACCCATATTTCAGATTTTTCTTTGTGGGAGGAACATTAAGCCTCATCAGGCTTCTTTCTCGGATGCACTTTAATAAAAGCTTCTCTTGTCACTCGGGCTAGGCCTTTGCATGCTAGGAAATTGTTTAGAAAGACCATACTTTGGTTTGTATGGCTTCAAAACCCATATGTACACAAAAAAAACAAAAAAAAACCTCTTTTATAAGATTTTTTAAAAATTAAACTTGCATTTTTTTTAAAATCTAAAAAGTGAAAATCTCATTTGCTAACAAATAATGTTGAGCAACAATAAATATCACATTTTTATTATTATTACAAACCATTTAGGATTCAACGTTAACTAATAAGCTAGCAAAGCCTGATCTTTTTTTTTTTTCCAAAATATTTTCTCATTATTGAGGGCAATCCTATTCCAGCATTGAAGATTTTAAAAGGACCTGAACTTGATTTTAATATTAATTATAGTGACAATTTTATATAAATTTTTGTTATATGTACTTTTTATATGTGTAATGTTGTCAATTCACATCTCATTTACTATTAATAGAGATGTGTTAAGATTTACAGTACTGATGAATGAGTCAATGATGTCCCTCGTACAATGGCTAAAAATAACAGAATTCATAAAGGATATGTTCAGTAATATGTAGACTGTCGTAGTTTGGGGACAATACATGTCATACTGTTACCATACCATCCCTACATTGCATGGTTCATAAGTAACCGTTGGTGGTCCCCTTTGAAACCGCATAACATAGCACATGTCCTAATGTACTTGCCATACTGAGATACAATAATGCTTGCACTGGGTATCTTCACATGCACTGCACAACCCTCGAGGTTAACCTTGTCACATGACTGAATCGTCATATCGTAGGTGCTAGTTTTGGATTCCAGTAATGTAATAAAGTTTGTACAAATATTTTCTGATGCACTTTCTAAACCATGAGAAGAAGCAAGCATCACAAATCTCCAAATCCGTAAGTAATTAGATTGAATAATTGTTCAGAAATTATATTTTCTCCACATAATTGTACATGTTAGATAATTTAATTTTTGTCCAAGCTAGATACTCGTACTCCACATTATCCGTTTTTTTCTTTCCTTCTTTATAAATTGTTTATGCAATTTTAATGATCCAATAAAAATTATTTTTAAAATGGTGATTTTAAAAGAGTCTTTTTTTATATATAGGATTTGAGTGGTGTATTTATATCAATATAATTTTTTAAAAAGATCATATAATATGATATTTTTAATATATAATTCATTAAAGATAGATTAAAAAAAAAATCAATACTAATCTATCAAAAACAGATTACGAAAATAAAAATAACAAGAATCCATCACAAGCAATTCTATAAATATTATATATAAGTAAATTTGTCCATTATCTTATATTAGCGTAAATTATCTACTAAAACTCCATATACAAATTTTTTTTTTCCATTTTGGAATATAAACATTTCACACTAGTACACTTTTGAACCCTAATTAAAATTTTCAGATGCTGACATTCTTTTGTTCTGACTTACGCTAGATAGTTATGCAAGTGCTGAATCAAAATGAGGATTATTTTTCTAAAAGCACTCACATGGTCATCATAGAGTGAGACCAACTCAGATACTCTTTTATCCATTTAAGAACTTCTTAAAATGTAGCCTTTCTTTATTTTCGTTCCTTCCCACACCAACTTGGTGCTCATTACCTCACATACAATGTGAGAGAAAATACTATTTATTAATTTTTATTATAATAAATTTAATCAATTTTGACGCTGATCATCTTACTAAGGTTAAGATAAAGCTCTAGAGCTAACAGAACACTTGCAAATAAATTTATCAAAGAAGTCTTCACATCAACAAGAAAAAACAAAAAAAATTAAACTTGCTTCCTTATGAGTTATGGAGTAACTCCTTACCAATTTATCAGCCCTCTACAGCAAAGAAAAATAAAACATTATACATCATAATTGGATGACGGTCTACATTATCAATCTATCAAAATTATTCTATATATATAATTTAATTTTCATAGACTAACAATATTAAACTATTTTACATTATTTAAATATGAATTGTCACCTAACCAAACATGATAGACACAGAAATACAAAGTTAAACTCATAATATGCATAAAGGAAAGCCCGATTATTATGAATATTTTACACAGAAATATGTTTGAATGTAACATTGCTCTTTTTCGAGTCAGAAATATGAAAAAGTGAGAATTATAAAGAATACATAAATTGTGAAATTCTTATTGTAACTGAGAGAAGAAAGGGAGAGAGGAAGAATTTGTGAGAGAGAATTTCATTCAATATGCAAAATTGATTGTACAACACTGAATGAATCAGTCACTATACATTCTGTTGAGTTTTTCTATATGTCACTGGTTACATTGAGGGTGGTTATAGTTGGAGCTAACTAATTCTAACTAACCTAATGCTTAACAGAAAGTTTTGCTAATGAGCTGGAATTAGTTAAGAGTTTAGTGGCTGACTCTGTAGAGGGTAACATAAATCTGCTGAGAAAACTTTTGTACACGATATATTAGATTGATGGCAGCATTTGCACTGCTGTTTTCAGATTCACCTGTGCCTTTATTAAAAAAGCAATAATCTTATACAGATAAGCTACTACATTTCTTTGATATCATTGGCCAAATGCTAGTGGCATATCCAAGTTCCAAAAGAACATGCAGATCAAGCTCAAGTCCCACAGTAACATGTGTACCAAAAAATTAGTCCCATTGAAACATGCAGAGACTTCCCTAATAAGCCTCTCAAGTTTATTCCTAAGCAATATAAATGCATATAGCTCACATTAATGGATTAAATTTTACCAAAAAAGTAAAGTTGCTGCTCTTACTTATACTTACACATCCTCCTATCATTTATTTCTAAATTTTGCTATACAAATCATATTTCAGGAATGTTCAGTACTTCAAAACTATAATTTTTTTCACATTAAAGAATGAACATAAGAGAATAAATGAAACACTTGAAATTTACAGTGACCTATGTTGAAGATTCAGGTTTTGATTTGGAGATTATGTGCTTATAAGCTCTATGCAACCTCTTTCTGAATCTTCTGAGGTCCAATATAACATTTTGGCTATCAAGATAGATCTTCTTTGTGTATTCCCACCCCTTCTTTGTAATGCTTCCGGGTCTCTTAGAACAAGATCATTCTTATCATACTTCTCATACAAAGAGCTTTCTCTAGGATGAATTTCATAGCCAATATACTTCAAACCAAGCTTCCTTGCAGGCTCCCCATAGTAAGTTTCTGCTGCCCAATTGGTACCAAGAGGAACCACTTGAATGAACACAGAACCAGGCCTCAAGAACAGAAAATGTGTCATTGCAGCCCCATGAACACCAATCATGACATCACTTGCATTGAGTGCCCTATAAATCTTGGCCAATTCTGTTGTTCTGTCAGGTTTCAAGACTTCCACTAGAAATCCAATTCCCTCAGCCATCTTCGCTAGCAAATTCTCATTTGTTATGCCCCTTGATCCTTCTCTTGAAAGAATAACCAACTTTGGTTTCTTCGATGGATTCTCTGTACTTTTTGCTTGATGTACGGTTTTTGTGGGGATTCTGATGATGGGGATGAAGAGATTTGAGCTCTCAACTTCTCTTGTGCTTCCCTCTCCTCATCTTCAATCAAGCCCTTAATCCGGGGCCAATAGGCTTGATCAAGAAGGTTTCTGAAATCAACAATGGTCTTGTTACCCCCCATCAATGCAGGATCCACATTGAGCTCATTGTGGATTCTGAGGCCAACAATTGCTTCTGGGAAGCAATGAGTCCTATTGTCTTCTCTAAAATCAATTGCTGGAAAATCTGATAGATGAGAAAGGATGTCTGCATACTTCATCATCCACCAATTGTGATATTCAAGGACCACAAACACAACCTTCTTGTTGAAATGCTGGGAAGTGATGTACAAAGGGATGATTCCATCATTGAATTCATGATAAACATTGCCGGTATATCCCCCATTGGAGAAGAATACTGCCGGAACATCATGTTGAACATCACAATGATGACCAGCACCACCCAAATTCACTTTCTTTGAGATGAGGTTTAATTCATCAATGGTTTCCATAATACTTGTTTCCCATTTTCGAGTATAGGGCCTAATCTTTTCATGTTGGAGGAGCTGATCCTCTTCAACTTTTTTTTGCCTTTAATATTCCTTGAAACATTATTGAAGGTTCCTGAGTTGTAGAGGAGGATTGAAGAGGAAGCCGAGTTTGTTCTTACATCACCTTTCATCATACATATATCTGACCGATAACCACTTCTGTCACAACATATAGTTCCTGCATCAACAAGGAAGCATGAAAATTTATTTGAAGAGAACAATAAGGAAACACCAAACTAAACATTAATTGTTTATCAAGTTTATGGTTACACAAGACATTTGGCTAAATTGCTTTGCTCAACTAGACCAATCACAATAACTGATTCTGTGGTAAAAATACATAAATTTCATTACTTTCAAACAAAACAAGGAGAATCCATGAGGTCACCCCCCCCCCTCTTTCTTTTCAATATGTTCATACAAGATGATTGAACATCTAAAATTGAATAAATGGAAAAAAATAATAATAATACACAGGCAAACAAAAACAACAACTCTACTAGCTAAAAGGGAAAGGGCTAACTAAGAACACTTACCACTAGAAACTGAAGAGCACTTAGAAGCATTTACAGCAACCCCATCTTCGTTCCTATCATTTTCAGTTGCAGAAGAGTCTGAAAAAGCAAGGAAAACAACATCAGTATCATAAAACCATCTCTTTCAAAAGCTTAAACACATGAATGGTTTTATATTCTAACAACCAGCACACAGCAGGAAGTACAAAAGAAAACAAACGATGTCCCTTTGTTGCAACAACAAACACACACACGAGGGAGATGAGGGTGCGGGTGTGCTTACAGAGAAGAGACAAAGTGAAAGGAGGGCGAAGGAAAAGGGGTGCCAAGACATAGCAGCATGAGAGGAAAGTGATGAGAAGGAGGAAAGACAGCAGCTTTGGCCTTGTTCTCTTGTAGTAACCAGAGCTTGAGCAATCCAAGACAAGGTTCTGTTGTTGTGACTCCTCATCTTTGATGAACTCTGAAGCCTTCCTGGGTTGGTGGTACCTGTGGTAATGAACCATATTGTTCTTGTACAAAGTCACAATTTTTATCACTTTCTTTTTTATTTATTTATTTTGCACAAAAAAAGGAATAGAAGAAAAGGGTGCACCCCAACTTTGTAATGGCTGAAGCGAAGGTTTTGAGAGAGGTAGGAAGGCTGCGAGAGAAAGTGCTCTGTTTGCTGCTGTTTTGAGGTGCTTTGTTTTTCTAGTTTTTTTTTATGGATAGAAGAGAGAGAGTGAGAATGAAAGGGAAGGGAAGGAAGAGGAAAGAATAAGAGAACACGTGGGAAGCAGTGAAGCGTTTGAAAACTGCAAAGTGTTTGATTCGGTTGGCGAACTCGGTTTTCCAATGTTGCTTTGATTACTTTCAACTTTCTTCGTGGTTTCATTCAACAACGTCAGCCGCGTGTTTGAGAAGAGCCAACTCATCAACTCATGCTAGCTAGCGAATACCACTGCGTGTGTGTGTATGTGCGTGTCTTTGTCAATGTCAATGACTCAAATGTTGCGTTTCTTTCTCTAATCTGGTTGGCTCTCACGCGCACCACGATTTTTTTGAGTGCTGCTGTCAAACAACAAATATTCTTGCTATACAATCATCTCTTTAAAGAATTCTAGTAACAATAACCACTTATATCCTCTTATCACATTTTTCGGACAAATTTTCTTATATATTAAATGAGGTGAGTTTTGACTGTATTTTAAGATATCAAGACTTAAATTACATGTATTTTCTTATTCTATTTAGTATGTAGAAAAACATGTAGGATGATGTTAATTAAGAAATTAAGAAGTAGGCAAGTGGCCATTGAGCTGAACCTCAAATGGCAATGAGTAAATGATTGATGTGATTTGGGCTATATCGATTTTCATAATTTCATTTGTCCATTTCCTCAACACTCTTTCACTAACCCTTGGTTTGGATCAAAATAAAAATAAGAAAAATATATGTGAGACACATACGTTTGAAACTCAAGCTAAACTGCAATTCCAAACTTAAATTTGAATTGCCACAACAAGACCAATTTTTCATGCAGATTGGACTTGTAGTTGACTGGTAACACATGGTCAAACTTGTTAAAACCAACAAAATTGGCCACCAATAAACCAATATTGAACCACGCCAAAGGGAATTGTTGATTTGATTCAAAAATTCCATCCCTAGCTTCAAACCAATGTAGGGGAGGAGACGTTAAGCTCATCAAACCCCAAGCCAACTGGGTTGCTTGGCCACAATGTTGCAATAATTATATTTATTGTATACTTGATATAGTTTTATATATTTGTTTAATTAAATCCGTGAATCAAACCAACCGATTGGTCCAATGATGCGAGTCAGCCATGATCTCAGTTTTGAAACTATGTGTGAGATCCATTAGGAAAGTTTCCTCCTTCCATATGGGTAGAAAGCATCATGCAAGCAAGAGATTGTAGAAAAAAAGATCATTATGCACTTAAACTTAAAATTTAAATCAAAATAGTTATTTTATTTTTTATTATAATGAATACATATGTGTCATTTTAATACAACTTTCATCTTCTTTTGTCTCATTCTCTTCATCTAAACATATATATAGAGATAAAACACTTTTTTCTTCACTTCCTCATTTCTTTATTTTCTCTCTTCCATTCTCTCTTCTCATTCAAACAAACCATAAATTTGTCACTCCTCTTTGAAATTTCAAGTACTAAACAAGTTGGCAATTAGAAAATTTTAATAGAGTATTTGATTTATTTTTCATTCTACTGATATGTTTTTTTTTATTTATAAAAATACTCTTCTATTTCTATTTTTATTCCTAAATTTTGTGAATAAAATTATGAAAATATTTTTTTCTTATTTTTAGTATTTCTTTAACATGATTTTATAAATAGAAAATTGAACAAAAATAATATGATACTTTAATTATTATTAAAAAATATATGAACTCAATAAAAATAAAAAAAAATAAATCACTCTATAATAAATAAGAAAAGTTTAAATCAATTTTTTTTTTATAATGAAAAGAGTAATTTTAAAAATCAAAACTATATTACAATAGTTAAGTAAATCCCTATCCAAATGGGTTTATCTATGTAGTACCCTGGTTTTAAATAAAAATGTTAGAAAAAATTTTTTGAACCAAGAAGGGTGCTAGTTCCCTCACTTCGTTTAATCCTTAATTTCACTAAGTCTAAACCCCATGCCCTTGGAGGGCTATATGATAGAACTATTTTCTTGGAATCAAAAGTCTGTAATTGTTCCAAGAGAAAAACAAGTTAAAGAATAATTTTTAATAAATTTTATGAAACCTTTAAAACATTTCGTTTTTAGCCCAAAGATTTATAAAATCTTAGAAATTTTGAATTTGAACTAAAACCAAAAAATTAGATTTTGATTTG
This sequence comes from Dalbergia oliveri, assembly GCA_030441495.1. NCBI lineage: Eukaryota > Viridiplantae > Streptophyta > Magnoliopsida > Fabales > Fabaceae > Dalbergia > Dalbergia oliveri. The sequence goes on from JAMLFY010000008.1 coordinate 17,987,358, forward strand.
TTGAGATTTTGATTTTTATAATATTTTATTTGAATCCAAATGGGGGATTTCCTTATTTACATTTATGTTTTAAAGTTAATGATGAATAAAATAAATGAGGACATTAACTTATAAATGAGAGACCATTCTGAAGCGTCCTTAGGAATGATAAGGCAGGCACAGGACAATTTTATGCTCTCTAGTGAGCGTTGCAGCTTGGTCAACAAGTTATAAAAATCCCCCAATTTCAAGTTCTAAACCATTCCAAAATTAACCTCACCCCCCCCCCCAAAACACAAAACCCTCTGTTCTCATGCCTTTCTCACCCCATTTTCATTAAGCTAACACAAATCTTTCACTTTCAAGGCTTAAAGGTAAAAGATTATACTAGTTTTGCTTCCTATTTCCTCTATTCTTCCTTGTTCTAATCCTTAGATCTTGAGTTTCTCATTGTTTTTCTGTCATAATGCTCTTCCACCATTGATAGGGGTCAGAAATAGAGTTATTTTGAGATTAATCTAGAGTTTTATTGTTTACGGAGAGAGTGGTGCCATTTCTGCCTCCCAAGGTCCTATTGGTGTCAATCCTATTTATTCCACCACTCCAGGTGTGGATTCGCATTTGTGATTTATGTGTTGTCCATTAAAGTTATTGTCACTACCCCGAGTTTGGAACATGACCGCACGTTGAAATCTCATCTCCACGTAAGCTCCGTGACCTCTGACTCTCTATATGCCTAATTTAATAAAATCCAGTTCCAAACATAATTTCGTCTCATATAAATCTCTAGCTCCTTGGAAATTAAATCATTTTAAATACTTTCTAATAACTCTAGATATATATATATATATATATATATATATATATATATATATATAGATATATATCTCTAATACAAACATCTAAGTTGCTCTCAATACCAAATAAACTATAAAAAATCATAATCTTGAAAATACAAAACATGCATTATTTTAATGGTCAAGGACCCCGCCGCAATGTATATTGGAGCACTCTATCTCTTACAAAATACCACATGCAACTTCACTCTGAAGTGAAGCTCACCAACTGAGAATCTCTCCTGTTGGGGAGGAGGTAGAGGAGAAGGGTCTGGCGGCTAATGTACCCTAATGGAAGAAGGGAGATGGGTCAGTTTCATCTAAAATGGTTGGCCTCACCCATAACCCGCTCATGGGACAATCAAGAAAATAAATTATCATCAAACTAGTGAATACAATATCTCTAAATCATATTCATCTATGTAAACAATATAACAAAAAAACTAATGTTCTTTGTAAATATAAACAACAGGACTCTATTAAAGAAACAAAATCTCTGGTTATGCACAATTCATATGACATAACAAAATCTCTAATTCTTGGGCACCTAACTAGATCCCATTTCTAATTTCTCCCTCCCTGGGCGACTTGGTATACCAAGGTTAACGGAATACTTCATTAATCACACCCGTTTCTATAGTTACCATCTATTCTCTAAATCATAAAATATTTATTTTCTCTAACAATCTATCATATACTTATTTTCTACTCTGGAAATCATCACAATATTTTATAAATCTTTAAATATAATCATATTCATACTCTAGCTCTTTAATAAAAATTACTTTAACAATAATGGTTCCATGAGTTTCTCAAAAATATATAGGTTTCATGCTTTCATTTCTAATATCATATGGTCATATCATAATTTATTGAAATTAACTCTAATGATCAACATAAGGATCATAGGATCTAAACCCACTCACCGTTTGAAGTCGGAGTATGTGGACCCACCAATGGAGAACTTGGAATGACACCAACAGTCCATAGAGCAATTATAACTCTAGATTAAACTCTAATAATCTCTGGAGGGCTCTATCCTAACAAAATTGGGAGGACTCCCACTTGATAACAATGAAAGAAATGATCGGTCCAAATTCAAGATTATGAAGAAATAAAGACAATAATGGCAGCATATACTACCTTGAAGCTTGGAAATGATGGATTTGAGAGAAGAAAATTGATGAAGAAGAAGAAGGAACGCGTTCTGCGTAGAACCGAAACACGGCTTTTTATAAACTTTTTACCGCCTAGCGGTAAATGACCGCCTGGGCGGTCCCCTCTTTCCAGCGAGACCGCACTTCTCTCTTCACCGTCTGGCGGTCTTTAGGAGGTTTTCCCCTATCGCGGCCTTTGCTGACCGCCTGCCCAGGTGGCCGCTGGGCGCTCTCAGGAGGTTCACTTTACATTTCTTAATTTTAAGTTAATCATTAACTTTAAAACATAAATGTAAATAAGGAAATACCCCATTTGGATTCAAATAAAATATCTAAAAAATTAAAATCCCAACAACTAAATTCTAATTTGGGTTTTAGTTCAAATCAGAATTGTTTGATTTTCTAAACTTGTGGGTTTAAAATGAAACGCTTAAAGGTTTGATAAAACTCATTAAAAATCACTTTTCAACTTATTTTTCCTCTAGGAACCATTACAGGACTTTTAATTCCAAGAATATGATTCTATCATATAGCCCTCCAAGAAGGTGTAGGATCCATACTAGTAAAATTTCAGGACCCTCCTTGTATGTTCTATAGGAACTTTGGATAATGTAGTAATCTTATGATTTAACAATTTACCTAGGGATCACATTATTTTTCATGAAACTATGACCAAAGTATGATTTTAGAGATTGTTGTATAATATTTGAGATTTATGCTGATTTATAAAACCTGACTTTTAAAATAGCATGAACTATATTTTAAAAAATTATGGTAACCATTATTGATAAAATGATTCTGATTAGAGTTGTTTCAATTGTGATTATTAGAGATTTATCATTGTTAAAATGTTTGTTTTATGTTAAATATGGATTATGCAAGTGATTACTAGAGAAATTTGAAATTTAAAGGAATGTTATTCTGATTTAGAATTTTCAAACTTAAGAATATTATTGAGAAATGATTTAGAAACTAGATCAATTAGGTTTTTCAAGTCTTAATCTTCACAAGATTCAAAACAATTGACAATTACATACTTTGTGGAGGTATAGAATCACAAATGTCTATAAAGGGTGATCCCTTGGATATGATTCCATAGCCAACAGTTATACTAAGATTAGACTATTAAAATCGGTAGATTTGAAGTTTTATAAGTATACAAGTTACCTTTAAGAAATAATCTAGAGATTCAAACATAAAAGGATTTATAGCATGAATCTTCGTTATGACGAGAACAATCTACGGATCCATATTCTGGAGACTTGAAATCACCATATGATTTCATAGTTACAGTTATGCTAAGTTAAACTGTTTAGAGTTATAGATTTAATAGCTTTAGTATTAGAAATGCTTAAAAGATTCAATTTGCTTGAAGTTATGAATAGACTATTTTAGATAGTAGCTATAGAGAAACAAACAGTTCAGTTGTCTACCTGATTCTTAATCTTGGTATCAAGTTTCATGAGTAATCTCATACAAAGAGAAGATAAAACCTATTTAGGTGTCCAAATTTGGTTCTTTATAAATCACAGAATTAGAGAAAAATATTAGACTATGAATAAAATACATAATTAGAATATTACTATTTCAAGAGTTATTACACCATGAGCTTATATGATTTCAGGTATTAAAGTAAATTGAGGAATTGTTTTGAGTTTATGAAATGATTATTTGAATATATGTATGTAAATATATAAGTATACTTGATTATGTATGACTTTTGAATATTATTTTACATTAGTATGATTTCATGCATTACTTCCTTGATGTCCCATGAGAATAGGTTAATAGGTGAAGATTCACTTACTCAGTTTTGTACAAAACTTACCCCTTTCCTTTCTCCGTTTCATAGAGAGAATAGCGCTTCCATTTTGTCTCACCACTCCTCCAAGCGGAATAGACTTTCATGTTAGCTTTACTTGGGTGAGTGTTTATAGTTTTGTCTAAGATATTTCTAGGATAGATCATGTAATGTATCACCAACTATAGAGCATGTTTACGTTTTTGCATATTATAATACTATTTTGGTTTGTATTAATGTGAATATCCTAAAATTTTGTTTAAACCCATATGAGAAAAATTCAAAATTTGCATACTTTATTTAGTTTCCAGTTCTTTATTTCTTTTAAGAAAAATTAAAACAAAAACGAAAAAGATGTCCATTTCAACCAATCCAATCGCATTTTTATTTACAAGCCAAATGTGGTTTACATTTCTATCCATAAAAATAAAAAATAAAAAATAATAAAAAGGACAAAAGAAGAGTAAAGGTCATAGCTCTACATTGGAGGTACCACGCACACCCAACCTATAAGAATGATGGTAGGATTATTTATATATATATATATATATATATATATATATATATATATATATATATAATGGGACACTGAGTTCACACCTTTGCACGCCTGCAAGGGATGCTCGCTTAGCTCCTTAGAAACGTAGAGGCATGGGGAACAAAGTTTCAGTGCTCCTGCATTTCAAGAGAGCATGGAGATGTTGATAAATTAACTACGCAAACTTGGAATAAAAAGAGCCAGAGTGGCAACAATGAAGGAGGACCCAAAAAATCCCCTAAGAATAATAAGAATGAACCTAACCCTTAAGCTCTTACCATCATTCATATTTGTTCTTATCCTTAAGCCACCCATCATCCCACCAAGCTTAGCCGCACAACAATAGCCAAGCCACCACCATCTTTGCACTTCAGCCCACGCCGCCACACAACCCCCTCCCCTGCCCTCGCAGAGGAATCTGACGAAGCGCACGTACCACGCGAGGCGCCCTGCCGCCGACTCACTTCCGCCATCCCTCATGCAACCAAACCAATTTCCAGCTAGCCATTTCCATCATCAACAACACATCATTACAATCTAAAAACACAAAAATACCAAAAGAAATCCATTCACAATCAAAATACACTCAACCCATAATACCCATGAATTAGAAAGACCAGAATAAAAAGAGAGGAAAGGGACTGAGTGCGCCTACCACCCTCGCCATGAGCCCCATCGCCCCCGTTTTCTTTCTCTCGCCTCCACGTGGTCACGTTCCTTCCCCACACAACCACCGTCGCGTCCGCTTCCGACCGGAGTGCCACGCCCGGAGCCACGAAGCCAAACAACCACAATCTCCGCCTCAATAACCAAAGGGCTTCCGAAATCCAGCTCTCGCCCGTCCGCCGCTCCTCATTTCTCCGTCTCACCGCCGGGATCCATTGCGAGAGACCTCGCCATCGCGCCCCATCATGAGGAGGAGCCACCATCGCGGTTAGCTTGCAGTCGAATCGTGGCTTCCGCTCTCCTTGACCAAGAGCAACCACCGTGAGCTCCATCCCGCTCCGGACCTTCCTCACGCGGTCATCGTCCCCAAACTAACCGCAGCTGGAACGCCGGCGGAGCAACTGAGGCGAACCCCCACGCATCCACTCCAGCTTGCTCGCACTTAGAAGCAACTTCCGCGCCAGGCCAGCCGCATCCCGCTGACCTAGAGCTTGCCGCGCCACCGTCCCCTATTGCCGCCCGGTGCATGGACGTCAATCCCCCACCCAACTCCTGGTTCTATCCATTTATGTGTTGTGTCAAAATAGGGTAAGGAGAATTAACTTTGGGTTAGGATAATATATGGGTTTCCTTTTGGATCAACGTTTCTTTTTCTTTTGGGTTATTAGGCTTTTTAGGACATAGAAATTTTTCCGTTTTGTAACCAGGATTTTTTTTTTACTTTCAATTAGGGGTTGTTTTGTTTTATGTTTGGGCTAAGTTTGGTGTTTTGGTTTAAGCATTTTTTCTTAACAAAAATCTTAGTATTTTAACTTTGGGTTAAATCTTTTAAAAAATAAAATATATTTTTCATCCATGCAACAATCAATGGTTGTGATTGAGGAGTCTGCCTCCCTTTGCCACTCTTGAGTTGTAGGGATTTATTGAGTAGCTAATATAACTTAAATCCGTGCACAAAAAAATTGGATTTTTATTAATAAATCACCAATAAAAATCCATTTTCAAAAATAAAATCAACCAACACACTTTTTGTTTTATTTCCTTAATTAAAATCCGTTAAACACAGAACCATTTTTTACAGAACTACGTGACTTTGAGTTTCTCATTGCACCAGAGGGTACGTAGGAGCAGGCTGCCCCGTCAAGTCAAAATTAATTTTCCTTAAATTGTTTTGTTTAAATTGTAAATATGTTTTTTTATTCACCTATTTATTTATTTAGAAAAGAGTTATTATTTAATTTGCACAGTTAATGAAAGGTACCGAATACTGGTGTATTAGAGGTGCGTAAATCTTACCCTTCCCTGATGCATAACCGACTCCAACTCAAATTTGGTTCAAAGACCACTTTTTTAATAAATGGGTTTTTCCATGTTTTTCCCAACTTAAATAAACTTGGTGGCGACTCCCAATTTTTATAAATTTTTCGCCGCGCGCGATCCCGTTGCGACAGATGGCGACTCCACTGGGGACTACAGGAAGAGAGTTAGGCCTATTTTAGTTAATTGTGCAAATTAAATATAGCCATTCGATTTTTATTTTTCCTTTCTTATTTTATTTTGTACAATGCTTTCCTTTCTTAGAGTTTAATATTCTTTATGTATAAACCTTAGGGTAGACGACCATTATTGTTCTGTATATATTTGTTGTTTGTATTTTGTTTTGCAGGAGTGCATGTAGTGTTAGGATTGAAAGGTTTGTATGCTCCCGCACACACTTCACAATCACTTATCTCACACACTTGTTGGGCTCTTACCAGCCCTGTCAACCAAGGATAGGGGGTTTCTTGACATTGTCATGAGGGGCTTCATGCTCACTTGATAGTTGTTGGGATACCACTCAGATTGTTACCGGCTTTATGGGTCAATCATATTGAGAGGGTTCATCCTACTTATGGTTGGTTCGAAGGTTTGATCTCCGTCCTATGGATAGGGGAATCCGGGACCATGACAGTGAGAAGTCTAGATCCACCATGAATGTGTGCACGCATAGTTGAACTTAGCAACCACCCAAATCAGGTTCTTGGCCTTAGAACTTCCCATCCATTAAAGTTTTACCCTGTTAGGACAAAGGGAGCATGCTTCTTTCATCCTTTACTTTGCACTTCTTTATGCTTTATTTTAAATAGTTAATGTTGCATCAAAACATTATCACATGCATTCATCACATCATATTCTTTCCATAATTTACTTTCTGAAAAATTTTGATAGGTTTGTGTGTTATCATGTTTAAGGAAGCATCTTATATTCTCGATAAGAGCATGCATTTTTTTTTTGTCCTTTTCTTTCCATCTGTTAATCTTACTCATTCATCTTTATTTCCCAGGATGATCTTTGATTGTTAATAAAGCAAAAGTCATCATCAGTTCAAAGCAATATGGAAGCAATACAAATGAACACTAGCAATGCACATAATTGGAGAAGGAACATCAAAGTTACAGGACTAGTAACGAGCTTGAGAATGTGAAAGAAATAATTCAGCTGATGCCTCCTGAAGTCCGATCTCTTTCAGCACATATGGGCGTATATTGGATTTGCTACTTATCCCAGGAGAAGTAACCGCATTGAGTGCTCTCTAAGTTTGGAATTCTTCTATTTGCTGTTTTGAGTTACCTAATTTTGATATCAACACCAACCATAGAAGAGTACTCCGTTATGATAAGGCTACCAATTAGACAAGTCTGGTGTGTATCTCTATCAAGGGCATTATGTCAAGGAAAGAAAAGATTGCCAAAATAATTGGAGTTGAAGTAAATCGAGATGGAAATGGAAGTGAGGGGATCCACTCAAGGAATCAAGAGGAATTTTCTTGAAACTCATCTGCAAACCTTGGCCCAACAAGGAAATTGGGACTTTTTCAATCGAACGTTGGCACTAACTGTTTATGGATTAGTCCTATTTCCATTCACACCAGATGTTGTTGACCAGGCCGCCATGGATGTGTTTTTCAAGTTGAGACACAAGGCATGAATCCTATTCCGGCTATATTGGCAGATACCTTCTTTCCTTGGGAGTTTGCCTCCAGGAAATGGTGGGAGGTTGCGATGTTGTTCGCAAATGTTATACGTTTGGTTCATGACTCACACATATGCCAATAATCGCATGGGCCTTTTTCCTGATCCTTTAGGAAGCTTCCATCATGTGATAAGTCATCAAGAGGCACTGCATGGAAAAAGAGTTCTAGAAATCCAATCAAATTCTTTCAAATGGGTTTGCCCTTGGTACCATGGAGAAAGCGTTATATAGTTGCGGTGACTTTCACAATGTTCCTTTGATGGGTCCAAGGGGATGTATCTCCTACACACCTGCATTGGTGCTTAGACAACTTCATTGGACCCAAACAAAACCACAAGAAAAGCAACTTGAGGGGTTTAGCTTCCTATATCAAGAAAATAAAATACCATGGAACAAGAAAAGAAGATTAAAATGGCATGGGATGACATCAAGGTCCTAGGAAAAAGGAGCTCTGTAATAGCGGCTAACCTCTTCTCAAGAATAAGAGAATGGAGGCATGCAAGAGTTGGGAAAATAATATCCCAAAGAGCATTCCAAGCAATACCTTCCCGTGGAAACCCGGAAACAGCGCAATTCACCTCCAGATAGAAATAATGAAGGCGAAATGCGATTCTTGGAAGAGAAAAAGGAGGCATCTGAACTGAAAATACCATTCTTCAAAGTCGGTGTGAGAAAATGGCTAAGGAAGTTGAAGCCTTAAAAGATGAATGTGCTATCACAAGATCCAAGAAAGGCAAAGAAAAGGTTCTGATTGCCCATTTGGCCAAGATTCAAGAGCTGGAAGGAAGACTTCATATGTTTGAAAAAGAAAGGAACAAGTTAAAAGAGGAGATTAACAAAAAGAGTCGCATGGTAAAAGGGTAGAAGAAGAAGCAATAGAGATAAAAGCATTTGGAGCCTGAAAATGGAGATCAGCAAAGAGAAGGACAAGAAAAAGGAACTGAAAGCGCAAGTAGAACACTTGTCAACAATGTTGGCAAGACCAAACATGATGCCATTCTGGGTGGACATCGGCAAACCAATATCATGACTTATTTGTTGATGCGACCGAATTTGGAAAATCATGAGAGAAAAGGCCCTTGAATGGAAAGAAAAGTATGGAAGTTAGCTGGTGAATTGAGTCATTACATCCCAAACTTTGTCCATCGCTTTGCAAAGGCAAGTGAACAAATTGGTAAGATGCCACCATTCAAGTTACCTCAAGAAGTGACAGAATTCATGGATTCATGCGAAAACATTGCCAAGGTCTCAAAAGAAAGAAATGAAGCTTCTGATGTAGTTTCATGAGGAAGGTCCTTTGATGTAGTTGTTTTCCTCTTGCGTGTATGATGTATTCTAAATGATTTGTACTCAGAATTTCACTTGAAGTAAATGAAATTTTAATATTTGTGCCTCTTCTGCAAGTTACTAATTGTCTAGAATGCCGATGCTTTCTATGAAGGGTCAAATGTTCCCCTAGAAAGTGATCAATCACATTTTTGCTTTGAGATTGTTTATCCTTGCGCAAGAATGTGAGAAACTCAATCATATAGAAAAGAAGAACTGCATTGCTAGTGTTCATTAGATAGCATCTATAGAGGAGCGGATTCTCCCTAAAGAGCCCTATTAACCGCACCTTGACTTATAGGGTGATATGCCCATAAGAACGGGTGTGGGGCATCCTAGTGTTGACAAAGAACCTTTGATGACTATTGTTCATTTGTTCTTCTGCATATAGTTATAAAAAAAAAATTTTTTTAACCCTGTTGAATGTTGTTAACATTTTGATAGTGTGAAGATTTGTAACCATTGGGCGCCGAGGAAGACGGATACCGATCAAACTCGTGTCCACAATACCAGAGCACAGACCAAAATGGCAGGAGGTAATGCTTGAATCCAGGAAGGCTCATTCGGATGCAACTCATGTTGAATCACTAAGGAATCTAAGCATGGAGGTTGATGCACTGAGAGGAAAATTGAACGAATGTCGAATAATCAAACAAGGATAGAAGAAATGATATTAGCCATGAAAGAGTCACTAGATTTATTGGGAGCTTACCAAAATCGGGACAGTGTTGGGTATGCCAAGGAGTGTACAACCAAGTGCTGCAATGGTAACCATACCTATGGTATCAGATGCAGCTCTAAACATCACCCAAGGGATGAATGACATTGGCGAATGTCAGGTAACTCTCAACCACCACCGACGATGCCAATAGTGATTCCTGTTGGAGAAGGTTATCATGCCGTAGAAAATGCACATGTTGAAGAGCACGACACGTGACCCCTATTTGGGAACCATCCCGTGTTGTTGTTCAAAAACAATCACCTTTCTTAGGGAACGACCATTCGAGAGGTGGAGAAAGACAAATTCAAAGAAGAGTGGATGAAGAAAATACAAGAACAGATTAAAGCTATCCAAGGTCCTAGCTCCTATGGCGGTGTGGAGATTGAGCAATTGTGCGCTCCCATAGACCCTGATAGTTCCCAAAGACTTCAAGGTCCCTGACTTCTAAGTATGATGGGACCGGTAACCCGTTGTTCCACTTGAAGAGCTACTTGGACTAAGATGGCAATATGGTCCAAAGATGAAAGGTTCCTTGTTAGCTTTTTCCATGAAAGTTTAACTTGACCTGCGGACTGGTACATTTAACTGGACCATTGAGAGTCACGAGCTGGAGAGAATTGGCCGATCTGTTCATGAGTCAATACAAATTCAATCTCAAGTGGCACCTACCCGAGAACAATTAAGCTCAATGCAGAAGAAGAAGGATGAACCATTTAAGCATTACGCCCAAAGGTGGAGAGCCTTAGCGCTCAAGTTCAGCCACCACTCATCCCAGTGAAATGTGTTCATACTTTTTGGGAACTTTAGGATCCCCTTATATCGGGGCAATGGCAGGAGCCGCATACAAGGATTTCTCCGAGCTCAGAACAGCGGAGAAAGGATTGAGAGCCTGGCTAAGCCGGAAACTTCCTATGAGCCATGAGAAGTAAAAAGAGGATTCCCGCCTAGAAAAAGGAGGAGAAGTAAATTATGTGCAAGGTCAGCAATCTTTCATGCCAGGATATGCCTCGACACACCCAAGAACCCAAATACCATCCATCCCTCCTTACCCACTATACCAAGCCACTCCAACTAAATACAATGTCATACCCCCAACCTCAAGTCAATAACATTCATATACGCCCATACCAACCAGCTCGTCCAACATACACCTATAACCCAACCATACATCCCAGAATTACCCAAATACCACACCACCACGGCCTAATACCCAAAACCAAAGTCGTTCTCGATTCCCAAACTTACCACCTTTCCCAAAACTATCCATCTCAAATGCTGACCTTTTTACCTAGTTAATGCTCACCTTACTCTAGGATATCCCTGTGCGCCCATTGGAACCACCATACCCAGCTTGGTATAACCCGAGCTTAACTTGCAAATATCATATGGATATAGCAGGGCATTCTATCGAAGATTGTGAAGGCTTTAAGACAGCCGTGAGAAAGCTAATTGCTTGCGGGAGATTGGACTTTCAAGAAGAGTCAAAACCAGATATTGTCAATAATCCGTTCCGAACCATGAAGGAGGAAGTCGGATAAATGCCTTGGAAATGGAGGAACCCTGGATTAAGAAAGTGTTGAGTCTTAGAACACCCATGGAGAAAATTTTCTTTGGTTTAAAGGACTTGCTACGGAGAATCCTGACCTGCTTTTGCAATGAAGAGAATGAGAAGAATGATATGAAGTCAAACCGTATGTACCACTCTGAGGTTTGGTCATGATATAGAAAGTTGTTGGGATTTTAAAGTTTGAGTTCAGAAATTACTCAACCTGGGTGTGATTCAGGCAAAAAGGAGGCCGAACTTCCTTGAGGAAGTAAATGTGATTGAGCGTTTTGTGTTTCGAGCCCCGCTTAATCAGCATTAAAAGCCTGAAAAAGGTAGTGATCACTATGAAGAAACCAACACCTTTTGTATATGAGGACACACATGCTGTACCTTGGAGCTATGAAACCAAGGTTGAGATGAAAAGTGATGAAGGGGAAATTTCAAAGGCTCAAACAAGTGAGGAGGCGACTAATATCATGGAGGTGAAAGGAATAACAAGAAGCGGAAGGGTGTACGGACCCAAAGAGCTGGAAAAAGGAAAATTCGTGGACGAAGGAGATGTTAGAGAAGAGAAAAGGAAGAAGAGGAAGAGGAAGAATTCCTTAAAATCATGAAACAGAGCGAGTACGATATTCTGGAACAATTAAAGAAGACTCCTAGATATCTCTTCTTCCTAACCTGTCGTCTGAGTCTCATCAAAAGGCAGGATTAAAAGTTTTAAAGGAAGCCTATGTCAAGCCGGCACTTCATTGGAGAATATGGTAAATATGGTGGATCCGTGAAACGTGTCAATATGATCACCTTCTTAGATGAAGAAGTGGTGTCACGGGCTAACCCACAAGCATTACATATAACCCTCAAATGCAAAGGCCACATAGTGCCTAGAGTCCTTATTGACGGAGGATCAGGGTTAAATGTATTACCAGTGTCAACCTTGAAACAACTATCGATGAGTATGGATGATATATCACCCCAAGTGATGGTGGTGAAGGCTTTTGATGGGCTAGGAAAAGCATTTGGGGGAGGTGGTGTTGCCACTAGAGATTGGACCAAGCAAATCAGTGTTATTCCAGGTGATGGAGATCGGCTCAGATTATAATATGCTATTAGGAAGACCATGGATCAATGATATTGGTGCTGTCCCTTCAACCTTGCATCAAAAGGTTAAATATATTGAGAATGGATTAGTCGTGACAATCCATGGAGAAAGGGACATCATTGTATCCAAACCAGTCACTACCATATGTGGAGAATGTTGAGCCAATAGACAATAATTTGTGGCACAACCTGGAGTTGGTGAAGCCTAAACATGAGTGCAGTGGATCCACAATTCAAAATGTTAATCAAATAGTGGCTCATATCATGGCTAAGAACGGATATTTACAGGGTAAAGGGTTGGGATCACACCTGAAGGTACCAGAATACCTATACCGACTCTCAAGAAACCCAACCGATTTGGTTTGGGATATGATGCATCATTATCAAAGGAGATGGGTACCATGACCCTCCAACAAGAGAATGATGAGAAGAAAATAAAACAAATCCCTCACCTGAAGGAGACATTTCCAGGTCCAGCTGAGGTGATTATAGCTGGAAAAGTTCGCCCTTCTTCCGTCTCATCAATACCTTGGACATGGAGACAACTGAAGAAAGCGACAAAGTGATGCTGCCAATGATGATGTGAAAGTATCCTGAATGATGTTATTGTTGCAAAGTAATTATTTGTGTTGTGAGACTGTTTATGCTGTCATTTATGCTACTTGAAGACATCAATTGAATAAACATGCATGTTTTGCTAGCAATTTTCTTCCATTATTCTTTTTAATTCTTTGTGTCTTCTATTCTCCTTCCATCTTTTCATTTTTTTGTCTTATTTCTTAGCCCATTAATTTAATTTTTCGCATGCTTACCCACTATATTTTAGCATTCCAATCCACCATAATTGCTTTCCAGGAATCTAAATGCTATAGAAATTTTGCCACATGAAAGGGACTTTGGAAGCCTATTAATTGATTCTCTTGCTTGCATCTTTATTTGATAACCATGAATCTTAGGAGGATGAAGAATTGTTGGCAATTTCTAATCGCGGAGAATAGAGAAAGGGATTTGACTTAGACAATGAAGTGATTGAATTGATTAACATGGGCACTGAAGAAGAGAGAAAGAGCTGAAAATAGTGAAAACCCAGAACGCAGAGAATGATTGCACCGTTGAAGAGATTGGATGTCTTTGCATGGACCTATCATGATATGCCGGGTTAGATCCCAAATAGCTTCACATAAGATCCCTTTGTATCCAGAAGTTGAGCCGAAAAGCAAAAGTTGAGAAGAATGCGACTTAACATGTCATTGAAAATAAAAGAAGAAGTGACTAAACAACTAGAAGCTGGATTTCTGGAGGTATCAAGACACACGACGGTGGCTAACATTGTGCCCGTACCCAAGAAGGATGGAAAAGTGAGAATGTGCGTGGATTATTTGGATCTAAACAAAACTAGCCCAAAGGATGATTTTCCTCTCCCTCACATTGATGTCTTGGTAGATAATACCGCTGGAGTCACCGCTTTTCATTCATGGACGGTACTCCGGATATAATCAGATCCCGATGGACATTCATGATAAAGGAAAAACTACTTTCATAACTCCGTGGAACATTTTGCTATACAGTCATGCCATTCGGATTGAAGAATGCCTGCCACCCCAACGTGCCATGGTCGCATTGTTCCATGATATGATGCATAAGGAGATTGAAGTGTACGTAGATGATATGGTCGCCAAGTCTAAAGAGGGAGAAAGTCACGTGGCAGTTGAAAGGTTATTCCAAGGCTCAGAAAATACAGCTGGTAAACCCAAATAAGTGCATCTTTGGAGCTTCTACAGGGAAATTACTCGGATTCATTGTTAGAAAGGATAAAGGTGGACCGACAAGGTGAAGGCGATACAAGAGATGCCAGCTCCTCCAACTTGAACGGAAGTGAGAAGTTCTTTGGGAGACTCAACTACATTGCTAGATTTATTGCCAACTAAGCACTTGTCAGCCCATATTCAAGCTTTACGAAGCATCAGCTTGAGAATGGAATGAAGAATCAAGAGGCCTTTGACAAAATAAAGGCTTATTTAATGAAACCTCCAGTCCTGCAACACCGGGTCGTCCTTTAATATTGTACCTCAGGTATTGCCCCGTCAATTGGGCAATGTTGGGACAGGATGACAAGTTGGAAAGAAGGAACATGCCATTTACTATCTAAGCAAGAAGCTTAATGACGTGAATCCCTACTTGACAATTGAAAAACTGTTGTGCATTAGTGTGGACTTCCAAAAGGCTGAAGGACATGTTATACTACACTACTTGGCTAATCTCTCGAATGGATCCACTAAAATACATATTTGATAGTCCTCATGTGTCATTAAGAATGTCGAAGTGGCAAGTGATATTGTCAAATGATATTAAGTATGTGACCCAAAAGTCTGTCAAGGGAGGTGCAATTGCTCATTTAGCTGAAAACCCTTTGGAGGATGCACAACCCACCATGGCTGAATTCCCCCTAACGAGGTGTAGCAGGTGGAAGGAGAAGATGAAGAAGAGGAGAATATGTGGAAGATGTATTTTGATGGAGCTCTCAACATGAACGGATGTGGAGTAGGGGCTGGAGTAGTGTCACGAACCGGGAAGAGGATCCCAATTTCTATCAAACTAGATTTTGAATGTACCAACATTGCAGAATATGAAGCATGTGCGAATGGTTTGCAGGTTGCAATTGACTTGGGAATCAAAGAACTAAAAGTCTTTGGGATTTCTGCACTCATTATCTACCAAGTTAATCACAATGGCAAACAAAGGATCCAAAATTGGTACCTTATCAGAAGTACTTGTCTCGATTAATTGAGCACTTTGATTATATATCGTTCTCACGAACTTGAGACAAAAAACCAATTTGCGGACGCATTGCAACTTTGGCTGTAATGACTAAATTGGAAGTCCACACGATGTTCAACCTATCCATGTAGAGATGCAAGGTGAACCGGCATATTGTGGTAGTGTAAGATTAGTTTGTCTGGCGGCTCTGCCCTGTATCATGACATGAAGCAGGATATTCAAAAGGGAGAGTACCCAACGGGGCAAATGAGGTGAACAAGAAAACAATCCGTCACTGGCCATGTCCTTTTTCCTGAACTGGTGACGTCCTTTATAAGAGGAATCATGATACTACTCTCCAGTAATGTGAGATGCTCATGAGCTTTAAATAATCATGGTTGAAGTCCATGAAGGGATTTGTGGAACCCATGCCAATGGACACATGATGGCACGCAAAATCCTAAGGAGTGGTTATTATTGGTCCACCATGGAAAGCGACTATCAACTATGTTTGAAGTGCCACAAGTGCCAAATATACGCAGGTCGAGTCAATGCTCCTCCAGTTACATTACATACATGGTATCTCCCTGGCCCTCTCGATGTGGGCATGGACGTCATCGGCCCAATTAATCCCAAGGCATCCATGGTCATCGTTTCATTTTGGTAGCGATAGACTATTTCACTAAGTGGGTGGAAGCTGCTTCATA
This sequence comes from Dalbergia oliveri, assembly GCA_030441495.1. Classification (NCBI taxonomy): domain Eukaryota; kingdom Viridiplantae; phylum Streptophyta; class Magnoliopsida; order Fabales; family Fabaceae; genus Dalbergia; species Dalbergia oliveri. The sequence continues at coordinate 18,003,502 of JAMLFY010000008.1, forward strand.
TGCCAGGATTCATCAGAAAGTGTTTCTTAGATTCATCAAAAAGGACATTATCTTGGAGATGGGGATATTCAGAAAGATCATCAAAAAACAATGCCCCTAACCTCAATGGTGCTGAAGTTCAAAATTTTGAGACTTTCAAAATCAAGCACCACAACTCAGCCCCCATAGGCCGCAAGATGAATGGCGCTTGAGGCCGCAAATAAAAATGTCAAGAAAATTATCGCCAAAATGGTGGTGAACTATAAAGACTAGACATTGATACCCGCCATATGCACTACATGCATATCGCACCACATACGATCAAGCAGAGGGGAACCCTTCTCATTGGTGTATGGAATGGAGCGGATCCCCCATAGAAGTGGAAATCCCGTCATTAAGGGTTCTGAATGGAGGAGAATTGGAAGAATCTGATTGGGTGAAGGCTCGATATGAAAATTTAACATGATTGAAGAGAAAAAAGACTCAACCATTTGTCATGGCCAATTGTACCAAAGTAGAATGGCTAAAGCTTTTAACAAGAAAGTTCTGTCCAGAGATTTGTGTCCAGGAGATCTGGTTCTAAAAAGAAAATTCTCCCAAATCAAGAGGATGCAAGGGATGGTTTAAGTTATGAGGGTCCCTACATTATCAAGCAAAGCGCTCTCAGGTGGGCATTGATTGCAAGACATGGATGGAAGAGAATTGCCTAAACCAATCAACACCGATGCAGGTCAAAAGGTTTTATGCTTAAAAAGATGCGGAAGAAGCCCGTTAGGTCGAAAACTCTAAAGAGTGGCCTAAGCAAAAATTAGGGCAAAAAAAAAAAGGAAGAAAAATAAAAAGAAAAAGCTCGCTAGGTCGAAAACCTTAAAATGCCGGCCTAGGCAAAAATTAGAGCAAATAATAGGCATCATCTTAACACTCTGGGCAAATTCCTGTTGAACATGTCCGTGAGCTGAAGAGACCAAGACTAGAAACTTGGCAATTTTTGGGGATCAAGAAATGAGAAGATTGAGGAGACAATGGTTGTGACATCGGTTTGC